>JARTUT010000006.1:3000000-3388450 GCA_030674115.1 Micraspis discolor | reverse complement strand
GGAGTCCGAATCAGGAATTCGAGGCGGGATTCTGAGGCGGGAGCTTGTGGCGGGAGTGTGAGAGTCTATGGCGTGAGTCCGTATCGGAAGTCTAGGGCGGGAGTCCAGGGCCGAAGTCCGGGGTCATTGTTCAAAATGGGAGTCTGGGGTTAGGAATAAGAGTCCGGGGCGGGAGTCCGAATCAGGAGTTCGAGGCAGAAGTCTGAGGCGCGAGTTTGTGGCGGGAGTGTGTGGCGGGAGTCCAAGGCGGAATTCCGAGGCGGAAGTCCGAGTAGGGAGTCCAAGGCGGGAGTCTATGGCGGGAGTCCGAATCATAAGTCTTGGGCTGGAGTCCAAATAAGGTGTCTGGGGCGGGAGTCCATAGTGGGAGTCCGGAGTCAGAGTCCGGGACGGGAGTCCGGGGCGGGAGTTGAATCAGGAGTTCGAGGCGTGTGTCCGAGGCGGGAGTCTATGGCGGGAGTCCGAATCGGAAGTCTAGGGCGGGAGTCCAAAGTAGGTGTCTGGGGCGGAAGACCAGGTTCCGGAGTCCGAGTCAGAGTCAGGCGAGTCCGGGCGGGAGTCCAGGGCGGGAGTCCGAATCAGGAGTTCGAGGCGGGATTCTGAGGCGGGAGTTAGCGGCGGGAGTCCGAGGCGGAAGTCCGAGGCGGGAGTCCGAGGCGGGAGTCCGAGTCGGAAGTCCAGGGCGGGAGTCCAAAGTGGGAGTTTGGAGTCAGAGTCCGGGGCGGGAGTCCGAATCGGGAGTTCGAGGCGGGAGTCTGAGGCGGGAGCTTGTGGCGGGAGTGTGTGGCGGGAGTCCGAGGCGGAAGTCCGAGGCGGGAGTCTATGGCGGGAGTCCGAATCGGAAGTCTAGGGCGGGAGTCCAAAGTGGGAGTTTGGAGTCAGAGTCCGGGGCGGGAGTCTGGGGTGGAAGTTGATGGCGGGAGTCCGAGGCGGGAGTCATAGGTGGGAGTCCAAAATGGGAGTCCGGGGCGGGAGTCCGAATCAGGAGTTCGAGGCGGGAGTCTGAGGCGGGAGTTTGTGACGGAAGTGTGTGGCGGGAGTCCGAGGCGGGAGTCCGAATCGGAAGTCTAGGGCGGGAGTCCGGAGTCAGAGTCCGGGGCTGCAGTCCGGGACTCTCTTCTCGGACTCCACTGTAATTAGTTCATTACAACACAGCTGTAATGGGTTCATTACAGCACCTCTGTAATGAGTTCATTACAACACCGCTGTAATGAGTTCATTACAACACCGCTGTAATGAGTTCATTACAACACAGCTGTAATGGGTTCATTACAGCGCCGCTGTAATGAGTTCATTACAACACAGCTGTAACGGGTTCATTACAACACCGCTGTAATGAGTCCGAATCGGAAGTCAAGGGCGGGAGTCCAGAGTGGGAGTCCGGAGTCAGAGTCCGGGGCGGGAGTTCGGGGCGGGAGTCCGAATCAGGAATTCGAGGCGGGATTCTGAGGCGGGAGCTTGTGGCGGGAGTGTGAGAGTCTATGGCGTGAGTCCGTATCGGAAGTCTAGGGCGGGAGTCCAGGGCCGAAGTCCGGGGTCATAGTTCAAAATGGGAGTCTGGGGTTAGGAATATGAGTCCGGGGCGGGAGTCCGAATCAGGAGTTCGAGGCAGGAGTCTGAGGCGCGAGTTTGTGGCGGGAGTGTGTGGCGGGAGTCCAAGGCGGAATTCCGAGGCGGAAGTCCGAGTAGGGAGTCCGAGGCCGGAGTCCGAATCGGGAGTTCGAGGCGGGAGTCTGAGGCGGGAGCTTGTGGCGGGAGTGTGTGGCGGGAGTCCGAGGCGGAAGTCCGAGGCGGGAGTCTATGGCGGGAGTCCGAATCGGAAGTCTAGGGCGGGAGTCCAAAGTAGGTGTCTGAGGCGGGAGTCCAAAGTGGGAGTCCGGAGTCAGAGTCCGGGACGGGAGTCCGGGGCGGGAGTTCGAATCAGGAGTTCGAGGCGGGAGTCTGAGGCGGGAGTTTGTGGCGGGAGTGTGTGGCGGGAGTCCGAGGCGGGAGTTCGAGGCGGGAGTCCATGGCGGGACCCCCTGGCGGGAGTCTATGGCGGGAGTCCAAAGTAGGTGTCTGGGGCGGGAGTCAGAATCGGGAGTTCGAGGTGGGAGTCTGGGGTGGAAGTTGATGGCGGGAGTCCGAGGCGGGAGTCATAGGTGGGAGTCCAAAATAGGAGTCCGGGGCGGGAGTCTGAATCAGGAGTTCGAGGCGGGAGTCTGAGGCGGGAGTTTGTGGCGGAAGTGTGTGGCGGGAGTCCGAGGCGGAAGACTATGGCGGGAGTCCGAATCGGAAGTCTAGGGCGGGAGTCCGGAGTCAGAGTCCGGGGCTGCAGTCCATGACTCTCTTCCCGGACTCCACTGTAATTAGTTCATTACAACACAGCTGTAATGGGTTCATTACAGCACCTCTGTAATGAATTCATTACAACCCCCCTGTAATGATTTCATTACAACACCGCTGTAATGAGTTCATTACAACACTGCTGTAATGAGTTCATTACAACACAGCTGTAATGGGTTCATCACAGCGCCGCTGTAATGAGTTCATTACAACACCGCTGTAATGAGTCCGAATCGGAAGTCACACTGTAACGGGTTCATTACAACACCGCTGTAATGAGTTCATTACAACACCGCTGTAATGAGTCCGAATCGGAAGTCTAGGGCGGGAGTCCAGGGCCGAAGTCCGGGGTCATAGTTCAAAATGGGAGTCTGGGGTTAGGAATATGAGTCCGGGGCGGGAGTCCGAATCAGGAGTTCGAGGCAGGAGTCTGAGGCGCGAGTTTGTGGCGGGAGTGTGTGGCGGGAGTCCAAGGCGGAATTCCGAGGCGGAAGTCCGAGTAGGGAGTCCGAGGCCGGAGTCCGAATCGGGAGTTCGAGGCGGGAGTCTGAGGCGGGAGCTTGTGGCGGGAGTGTGTGGCGGGAGTCCGAGGCGGAAGTCCGAGGCGGGAGTCTATGGCGGGAGTCCGAATCGGAAGTCTAGGGCGGGAGTCCAAAGTAGGTGTCTGAGGCGGGAGTCCAAAGTGGGAGTCCGGAGTCAGAGTCCGGGACGGGAGTCCGGGGCGGGAGTTCGAATCAGGAGTTCGAGGCGGGAGTCTGAGGCGGGAGTTTGTGGCGGGAGTGTGTGGCGGGAATGTGTGGCGGGAGTCCGAGGCGGAAGTCTATGGTGGGATTCCGAATCGGAAGTCTAGGGCGGGAGTTCAAAGTAGGTGTCTGGGGCGGGAGTCCAAAGTGGGAGTCCGGAGTCAGAGTCAGGGGCGGGAGTTCAAAGTAGGTGTCTGGGGCGGGAGTCCAAAGTGGGAGTCCGGAGTCAGAGTCAGGGGCGGGAGTCCGGGGCGGGAGTTCGAGGCGGGAGTCTATGGCGGGAGTCCGAATCGGAAGTCTAGGGCGGGACTCCAAAGTGGGAGTTTGGAGTCAGAGTCCGGGGCGGGAGTCCGAATCGGGAGTTCGAAGCGGGAGTCTGAGGCGGGAGCTTTTGGTTGGAGTTCGAGGCGGGAGTCTGAGGCGGGAGTCCGAGGCGGGAGTTCGAGGCGGGAGTCCATGGCGGGACCCCCTGGCGGGAGTCTATGGCGGGAGTCCAAAGTAGGTGTCTGGGGCGGGAGTCAGAATCGGGAGTTCGAGGTGGGAGTCTGGGGTGGAAGTTGATGGCGGGAGTCCGAGGCGGGAGTCTGAGGCGGAAAACCAGGGTGGGAGTCCAGGGCGGGAGACCGGGGCGAGAGTCTGGGGTGGGAGTCTGAGCCGGGAGTCGAAGGCGGGAGTTCGAGGCGGGAGTCCATGGCGGGACTTCCTGGCGGGAGTCTATGGCGGGAGTCAGAATCGGGAGTTCGAGGTGGGAGTCTGGGGTGGAAGTTGATGGCGGGAGTCCGAGGCGGGAGTCCGGAGCAGGAGTCTTCTGCGGGAGTCCGGGTCGGGAGTCTGAGGCGGAAAACCGGGGTGGGAGTCCAGGGCGGGAGACCGGGGCGAGAGTCTGGGGTGGGAGTCTGAGCCGGGAGTCGAAGGCGGGAGTCCGGGGTGGGAGTCCAAATGGGAGTCCGGGGCGGGAGTCCGAATCAGGAGTTCGAGGCGGGAGTCTGAGGCGGGAGTCCATGGCGGGACCCCCTGGCGGGAGTCTATGGCGGGAGTCCAAAGTAGGTGTCTGGGGCGGGAGTCAGAATCGGGAGTTCGAGGTGGGAGTCTGGGGTGGAAGTTGATGGCGGGAGTCCGAGGCGGGAGTCCGGAGCAGGAGTCTTGGGCGGGAGTCCGGGTCGGGAGTCTGAGGCGGAAAACCGGGGTGGGAGTCCGGGGCGGGAGACCGGGGCGAGAGTCTGGGGTGGGAGTCTGAGCCGGGAGTCGAAGTCGGGAGTCCGGAGTGGGAGTCCAAAATGGAAGTCCGGGGCGGGAGTCCGAATCAGGAGTTCGATGCGGGAGTCTGAGGCGGGAATTTGTGGCGGGAGTGTGTGGCGGGAGTCCGAGGCGGGAGTTCGAGGCGGGAGTCCATGGCGGAACCCCCTGGCGGGAGTCTATGGCGGGAGTCTAAAGTAGGTGTCTGGGGCGGGAGTCAGAATCGGGAGTTCGAGGTGGGAGTCTGGGGTGGAAGTTGATGGCGGGAGTCCGAGGCGGGAGTCATAGGTGGGAGTCCATCACGGGACCCCGTGGCAGGAGTCCATGGCTGGGAGTCCAAAGTGGGTGTCTGGGGCTGGAGTCTGGTGCGCGAGTCCGGGCCGGGCGTCCGGAGCGGGAGTCCGGGGACATATAAAAATATCTTATTATCTGATTGTGCTTCTTTTAATTTTTGCTGTTTCCATATTTTCCACATAGTGGTGCTTCATTTGGCAATTTTCATAATCATAGAATGAGAATGTTATATCAATGAATCAGGTTGTTTAGTCCTCAAACAGTTACGTCTTGTTTCCTTGAACGTAGACCAATCATTGTTAAAATCAATGTCGATGTTGAAGAATGGCATGGCGTCTATGAGTATCAAACATGCAAAAACGTCTGTTAAGTGTTCCTTATGTTCTTTTTTATCCGAAGCTTTCTTTGTTGTTTTTATTCTTTCACGATAATCCAGATGAATTTGGCGGTCCAAGCATGAGCTATAAAAAAATTCAAAGAAACACAAACAAATAATAAGATTAAGATTTCCACATGTTTTTATTGTTTTTCACACCTATTTTGCCAAATACTGTAACACCTGAAGAAGCCACAGCGTATGGCGAAAGAATTGTAGGGAAAACAATAAAAATAAGTAGAAATCTTATTCTGATTGTTTATTTGAAAATTAATTTCCATAAATTAGAATGGATACAATTAAATATGAAAAGAAACACAAATTGGCGGGGCTTGAGATACTGTTATGATTTACTAGTTATAATATCAATTATGAACTTGACATATAATTCAAATAAAAACCAATTATATCAGTAAATGACGAGCAAGTGTGATGGCGATTAAAATAATATCTAACTATTACACACTAAATATAAGTCAATGATACACAAATATAAAGCACAATAAATAATAACACTTAAAACACTATACAATAATCAGGGCTATTCACTAACTCAAGTTGCTATCGTCGTAGCTATCCATAGCAACTCGTATAACAACTTTCGATAGCCACTGCTACGTTTTTTGGTATTCTCTAAGTAACCGTTAACAACTGTTGTTATCATAACAACTTCTTATGTAGATAGTCATGGCAACACAGCGAAATAGTTCAACCATAAACAAATGATATAGATTTGTCTGTGGAATAAGCAAATACATAACCGTCAAACTCACTAGAAACGACCGTTAAATAAAGTAGTGAAATATAATTTCAATTATATTCGGTAAAGCTGTACTATAACATAGATAATATAGAAGAAGGGTGAGGTCTTATATATAACTTAAAATCTATTATTATTTTATAATAACATAAAAGGGTTAAAAAGACGACCAATGAACAATATCAATTTATGATGAATTTCCTGAGCGAACATAAAGTGATGCTGAAAAGAAAACTGAATCAGTAAAAGTTAGAGAAATATGGATGCAACTCACAAAAGAGTTGAATAATATGAAGAGCAGTGTTAAGCCTTTAAGAATTGAAGTAAATCTACAAAAAAGCAGCGCCCTATTATTTTATCATAGAAAAACTTGTAGCAAACTAGCGAAGGAAAATGAAATTGACCACATCCTAATTCCATGGAAGAAAACAACTAAATACCTAGGAGTGACTCTAGAAGAAAAATTGAACTCAAATCCCCATATTAGGGAAATACATACGAAAGTTAGAAGGATCAAAGGTTTTCTCTACCCAATATTGAACAAAAAGAGCAAACTAAAAGCCAGACCCTAACTGAAAATATGCAAAAGTATAATTACACCCATCATTCCTTACGCAGCGGTAGCTAGAGGCAAACATCGGACATAAACTTCAGAAAGATCCAGACCATACAAAACATTTGCCTAAGAGAGGCGTCAAACGCCCCTTGGATTATAACACTAACGAGTACAAAGACACTAGCAATAATTGAATATATGTACAAACTGAACGAGAGCTTTGAGGAAAAAAGCAGACATCATAGTAATCTACTAATTATTCAATTAGTGAATAAAAAAACACTGAAATAACCTGTAGCGGCACTCTGTCAGTGGCAGGGGAGTGTATAGGGATCTCTTGGCGGCACTCGATATAGCCACGCATAGCTTAATTCATAGCGCTTCGGTGGCCTAGAGGTTAGCGCTCAAGTTTCACACAGACTAGGTACTAGGTGCCGGCTTCGACTCCCGGCGGCTCCCTCAAACTTCTAACCCCTGCGTCTATGGCATAGCGCACACAAGCCATACTGATGAGTCCAAATGTGTGCGCCAGGGACGAAACGCATAAGTAGGGATAACACTTTCGATCCTACAAACCAATGTTAACCAAATACAATACTGCTGAAATAAGAAGGATATTTCACAACGCGTTAACCAGAGAAACTTACGTTACGTTATGTTTACCGAAATCATCACTTTGCTCATCGACGCTGCTCACAACAACAAAAAGAACATTATCGTCCAAGTTTTGCAGAAAAAATCTTCCAACAAAGACCACTTCAAGTCAAGACAGAGGGTGAAAAACTTTTTCTCAAAACAATATGTTAGTGCTACGCGTTGGATGACCAAACGTTTTTCTTAAGACATTCATTGGGCCCAATAAATTATGTTTCTTTCGCCCTTTTAATTTTTCACATCCTTGCCCCGACACTAATTATGTTTTCATATCAAGCACAACAATTGAAGGAGACATAATCCTACACTATATGAGAATATATACCTTCTAATAATCACACATCCGAACAGTAAGTTTAATTTTTTCAAAAAGGTAACATAAAGAGCAGAGAGAACCTAAAAATCGTTCTGTCCCAATAAATTTCACAAAAATAATATACATACCTCGGTGGTGCTCCGGTTTATTAGGATCTGCTTCGAAGTATTCCACGAATTTCTTCTGATCAACTTGGTTTTTCGCACAATAAAGGGTAGACAACTTTGAACTGATTCCAATTTGAGATCATTAAAAATTCAGACAATATCGGTTTTACCTTATTTCCTTCTTTGTTGATACAACATTACAAATAATATTATGCGAGCGAAAATTTAACAATTCATCTTCTGAAATTTCTTTCAGAAAGTGCTGCATAGGAACTGGAAACCATAGATTCTGTCCAGATTCCAATATTCTGTAATATCGGAACGAATCAGATGAGGACACCTTGAAAGAAAGAATCAACTGTTAGCATTAATGTGTAATATATACTTACATGCCGAAAAATTCTTGTAAAATATCGATAATACATGATACACCGATAAGAACTCGATGTCTTCTGTAATAAGTAGATTTGATTTCAATTCGTTAATCATGCTTTACTAGTGAAGAATCTAAATGGAGTAATATATTATATTTACTGTAATTTTTTTTTAATTATGTGTTTCCTTTTTGTTGAATATCAATTTTTTTGCCTCTTTATTGAAATTATATATTTCTCAAGATCATATTCATTTTTTTATTTATCATATGTTTATCCGACACATAACAAGAGAATTTCAAAGGTTAAAAACGAATACCTAGTCCATTTATGTAGTCCATCGACTATTGAGTCGCAATACAGAGATGGTCCCTGGGCCCTTGCCCCATTTGAGTAAAAAGTAGAGGTGAACTGGTTGAACGATATCTAATTGACTAGGCATACATGTGTTCGCGACCCTGGCATTTTACTTGATTGTAATTTTAATTTTAAGGAACAAGTTCAAAGTGTATGTGCGAGGGCTTATCGGACGCTCGGTTTCATAATTCGTAACTCGTCTTTCTTCGGTCCTGACACCTTGTACAGCTCTTTATGTATAGTAGACCTATTCTGGAATATGCATCTAGTGCGTGGGCTCCCTTTTACCAGTGCTATATTGACAGCCTGGAGAGGGTTCAGCGCAGCTTCGTGGATCATCTAACCTTCAGATTGGGTTTTCCCAGAAGGAGTGTTCAGGCCGCCAATCTATCATCTAGTCGGGATACTCTCCGAAGCAGACGCCACCGGATGGACTTGTCCAACCTCTATAAAATTTTGACTGACAGCAGAAGCTGTCCCAAACTACTATCTGCTTTAAACCTCAATTTGCTTTCGAGGATAACGAGGCAGACTCAAGTCTTTTACATCCACACACATAGTACGAATTATGTTTCCAATTCATTCCTAAATAGAAATATTGGGTCTAAAATTAACAGTGCTGTGCCTAAGGTGGCGTAAGGACGCAGTAACAAAGCCTACACAGAACACACACTGGTTAACCTAACTCGCACAAGCTTTAATTAGCTTCTGAGGGGTGTACATTGATATATGTATACCTAGGTAAGCCGCAGAGCTGTGCCAAAGCATTGTGCTTAGTGCTCGTGAAAGCACTCTAAGCACTTTAGTGCTTCCGAGCACTGTGCTCGCGAGCACTTATCAAAGGCTAGTGCTTAGTGCTTGTTTTTCGGAGCACTCTCGCGAAAATCTTAGTGCTTAGTAATCCGTTAAGCACTAAGCCTTTCCGAATTCTTGAAGTAGGGTCAATATAAGCAGGTACGGTATTTGATTTTTTATGTGCGCAAAGATAATATGATCGTTTTGAATTAATATTCAGTATTTCTTCAGTCACCATTGATTTGACTTTATGGTTATGAAGGCCAGAAAATTCTTTGTTTTTGCGCGCTTGTTACTAGTGGAACAGGCGGGCAATCGTTCTGTCCAAATGTCTATAATTTCCGAATATCGAGCCGAAAATGGTTTCAATCCATTGTGTTCGACTTCTTGATGGAGAAACCTTGGTCAAATTTAAGTAGGTCAGGCTGGCCGGCCCTCCGGCCGTATACTCTCTATCTTCCGAAGGAAGGGACCTAGAGTTTTCATTTTTTCAGAATAGGTCGAGTGTCCAAATATCTACGTCAAGTTCGTTATTGGGCCAAATCCATCGAATAGTTTAGCAGTTAATAACATTAATTTTTTGAATATTCATCCTATCCATTCGTAACTTAGAGAATGTCTAGATAGCGTTAAAAGGAAGGAGTGTGCCAAATTTCGAGAAAATAGTCACGAGAGAAAATTTTTTAAAAATTCCCAAAATGTTTTTTTCAATACACGATATCTCATAAGTTATTCGTCAGATCACAACAATTTAGGGCATTTATGCAGGGTATAGGTACCTAAAGTATTTTAAAATTTCATCATCATAGCGTACAATCTCCAGAAGATATAAGAGTTTTTCTGAAAATGAAGTCACAGATTATATTTCTATCTATGAATTCACATCACATCAACTATAAATCTCTATGAGGGTGGTTTTAATTTTATGACAAGTTGTCATAATGAGTGAATATTGAGCCGAAAATGAAACTAATTCTGTGGGTTTATTTTTATGACAAACATGTCTAAAATACTGGTGTGTGCAGTTGACATATTTTGAATGGAAATGTCATTATGAATTTTGCGACAAGAGGACTATTTTTTTCCCAAATGTCTGTAATTTCTGAATATCGAGCTGAAAATGATCACCATCGGTTGGATTTGACTCGTGATGAAGAAACGGTAGTCCAATTTGAAAATGTTTGGCTGAATATTCTCTATCTTCCGAAAGAAATGAGATAGAGATTCCATATTAATAGAATTAGTTTATTATCCAAATATAAATCAAGTTAGTTATTGGGCCAGACCTGTCCGATAGCTCAGCAATTATGAAACTGAAATTCGGTTATAATTGATGACACTCAACTACAACAACTTATATATGGTACAGAAATGTGGAAAGAATGCCAGATCGAAGAATTTGCTGAACTGTAAGTTCACTCAACTTCCATTTAAGATATATGTTTATTGATTCTTTCACACTCATTGTGCCGGCTGATTTTGAATCGCACTCTTTTTAAGTCTGAGAAAAGACTTTAGAACAAGCGCGTAAAAGCTCCTGATCTCACGTCAGTGCTTTCCACATTTTTTCAGTAATGTGTTCTCGCTTATAAAATAATTGGTCCTCGAAAATTAATTCAACTTTATGCATTGATTAGGAACAGCCATTCAGATTCAGATCGACGAATAAGATTAACTAGTACCAGAATGTAAATTGAATGCATGCGTTTCACGAAACAAATAAAATGGCTTTTGAGTTTTTCCCAGTCTCGAAATCATAATTTTAGATATGTCGATGAAGCTAAAGAGTTCTCATTTCAATCAAACAACATTACATAAAATAGTTCCCACTAAAGTGCTTAGTGCTTAGTGCTCGAAATATTCAATTACTTTTGCAAAAGTGCTCGGTAATCCGGAGCCTTCTGTCGAAAGCGGTGCTTAGAACTCGAGACTATAAGCCTTTTTTTTCGAGTGCTTAGGGCTTAGTGCTCGAAGCACTTTTTTTCGGTGCTTAGCACAGCTCGGGTAAGCCGGTACTCAACATGTTCCAGAGTGAGCATACAGTTGAGCAGAAAAATCATAGAAATGTGACAAGAGTTCCACTAATGTCGAGTCTACTGAACGCGACCAATGCGGAGTACCACAGCTATTTGGGATAGCTTCTGCTTACCGAAAAACATCACCTGTAGGCACGGTTTAAAATTTTTCTCAGGTGTTTCAGCACGAGTTCTACCAATATCAAAGTTCATTCGATTCAAAGTTTCAGATCCTGCGAAATCTCTCGAGCTTGAATGAATTCATAAATAAATCATACCTTAACTACATTCCTCCAACAAGTAACATCCACATTACATTTTGATTTTTTTGGTAATAATTCATATTCAATTCTGAAACATGTTAGGAATTCTCCTATATCAAGTTTATTATTGTGCTCATCGAAGCCATCACTTGGTAATTCAACAATTTGTGATCCAGTTTTAATTTTGTTCTTCTTGAAAACTTCTGATTCGGCATTCAAAGACATCAAGAAAGTTATATTAAAGGCGCTCATTTCAATATTTTGGAAGATTTTTCGTAAATATGCAATTCTGCTTTGTATAAGTATAATAACAGTTCGTTGTGCCTACGTCAAATTCAGTTGTTTTTCTATGATGATTAACACAAATAGTGTTTCAGAAAGTTCTATCACCTGATATGACTTGGTTCTTTACTTTTCTTTCTCATTTTCAAACACCATCCGGTTAGGATGTTGGGACTCATATTCAAACTTTTGTTGGTAGTATCACGCCGATTAGCTGTCCTTAACGTACAGCTGGAAATGGCAAATTTGGGGTCGTGCTATACGTAAATCAACAGTCGAAATCATAGATTAACTCTAAATTATCTCTGTGGATTTTATCTATGTGATCTCGATAAGAACATATCCAATTGCTAAAAAACGTGGCAAGTACTGTCTTCCTCTGCTGATATTCTCATAACCGTATTGTCCCTATCTAATGTTTTTCTTTGTTACTCTGGATAGCTCTCCATATTTCTATGATCTTGATCTACAATCTTGACATATATTCATGAAACTGCAGAATTGGCACTAATTTGTGGCGCCACATAAAATCAACAATGACCAATATGTGAGTATTTTCAGATGAATAATTTGGGGCTTTTTCTATATGTCCCTAAAGAAGCAATTTCCTGTAGTTTCGTTTTCGACGGCAGCCTCAAGAGTCGACACAGAACCTAAATGTCAAGGTAGCTTGTTAACATTAACTTTAACTTCTGTGATATCTTTCTCTTAATTTAAATGAAAAAGTAATTATATTTTCTGGTAAAAGAAGCTACGACAATGAAATTTGGGAATATGTGAGTTACCAATACATTTTTGTCGGATATATTAGGAGGTATGAAGTATTGAAAATTTTTTTTTGGAAATCTTCGAATAAAAATTGTATAGCGTGTCGATTTCAGTGAAATGTTGCAAGCATATTTGTTCCAACCTAATTCAAATATCTTTCAAGTAACAACTTGATCCGATGGATATTCAAGAAGTTATAAATGAAACGAAATTTCAGATTCACATAACTCGTTAACCATTGGACGAATTTGGCCCAATTGAGATATTTGGACAATCAATCTATCCTGAAAATATGAAACTCCGGTTCATCTCTTTCGGAAAATAGAAATAGAAATAGAAAATATACGGCCGGATATACTCAAGTTTGCTCCTATATTCTTCATCGGGAAGTCAAACCCAATCGATTGAGACCATTTTCGGTTTAATATTACAGACACTTGGGAAAACGATAGCAAAATTCTTTGTGAGACGGTATGAAGTCAGACCTCACATAAGTTTGGTCACTCGCCAAAAGATTTTACAACTTGAACGAAATGCCACACCGACCATTTTTTCTAGACCTGATATCATCGAATTATGATTTGTTCCAGTCACTCCAAAATTTTTGTGATACCTTAGTCTTCATGGAGGTGTTCTTCTATTCATCTTGACTACCTCCTGTCTCACAGTAGGATTCCCCTATTGCCGTGTTCTTCTTCAACTTTATTGGATACTTATTGGTGTTCAGCATCCTTATAGATAGACAATGCTGGACTCCATGATGGTCTGCATGATAACTTCCAGGGCACTTTTATGTAGGCTCGATTTATGCCATATTTCGCCAACCCCTTGATGTTCTTGAGGATTGAATGTGACCCATGTTGCCCCAATACCTACATCAGGTTTGTTCCTGTTCATAAACCTGACGTATCACATTCTCTCTACTCTCAGTGCTGATTTTGCATTCTCCGTGGTTCGTCTAACTTTTATCTGGCCTCTCGATCTGCTTCGTTTTCGATTGCTTTGGGCAGAGCATAGTCCAAAGTCTCAGGTCGGACGAACCGCAAGGTTGCTGAGTTTCGCTGTCTCTGAGCCCGTTCACAAATGTCTGCACTCCAATCTGTTCCCGGAAATTGTCCGGACGCCAGCCTCACCAACCGCGCGATATCAGATTCGAACTCTCGCAGGCATTTTTAGTTCTTCTGGAAATGACTCTTTATCTGGGCGTGATATACTTGTAAATCTCCATCGTCATATCTCATCTGGAGTTTACTTATTTTGTTGACTGCTTGAGATAATCTGTAGAATATTCAAGGCTCTCTCCATGCAGCAGTCAAGGTCGTCGCTTTTTCATCATTATTCCAATCATTTGCGTTAGCTGTGGCTTCAAATTGTTTCTTATATGTGCACCACGCGGTTTACTGTTGAAAGTCTGGGGTTTAACTCTTGTTCGGCCCGCCTCTTCATTATTTTCGAATTTTATTGGAATACCTTTTTGTTTACCGATCTTCTCATCTACTTCACTGCTCATTTTGTTCAATTGATCCTCATTAATTTGTGTCATACACTCGGCCTGTTCTTCCAGTTTTCCTGTATATCTTCTTCTATTTCGTTCTCCAAAGTTTCCAAGTTTTCTAATGGGTCTTCAGTATTTTCGATTTTATTTTCCAGCCGTGACCAATTATCGGTTATCGTTTTCAAACTATCCTCAACTTTATTCTCTGTGGATCTTTATTTCTTTTTGAAACTATCTTCAAGATACTTACTATTGTCATTCATTTTGTTTGACGAATCCTTGGCTTTTTCTTCAATTTGATAAGTTATGTCCTTGGTATTTTCCTCAATTTTATTTTCCATGGAATCCATTTTCAATCGCAATTGTTCAAAGGATTGTTTGAAAAAGTCCATACTGATCTGATTCATTTTTTCAGCGTGAGATCTCGTCACCGGCATTCAGGATTTTCCAGACTAAATTTCAGAATAGATTTCATTGTATTCACCACACAACTGACCCCAATGTAACGTTTTTCAGTCAATAACACAAAACATAAATAACGAGTCCTATTAGAACATTTATTTATTTAAACCACTTAAAATAATAATTTATATACTAAGAGAATTTATAAGCATTAAATTATCACTGTCACTTACGTGTCTGCAACGCTCTTCCTACAACTCTGCCACATCTACCCATACAGCTCTTTTTGTTGCCTGATGACTCACTCGAGAATATTCCAGAGCCTTCGATTTTGATATTGTTCGAGAAAACCGTTTATCCTGTCTTTCTATAGGAATGACACTTATAGTATTTATTACTTCCGGGTTGTCATGATGCGGACGGCGACATTATTCGCAATTTTATTTATGGCTGCTTTAATTCTCTGACGGCGCACGCTGGGAAAGAGCCAAATTCGGTAGCGTTACATCACTAATTTTCCACGAGCCAATCCAAAATTGAATAGAAAGAATTAGACATCCAGTATACACAAAAAACTCGGAACATAAAGGGTTTTGCAATAAACGAGCCAGAATATTCCAAAACAATAGAAACTACAATAGATGATACTGTAATTTTTTCATTACTTTGAAGAGCTTACTCTGGCATTTTATTTTGAATATCTATATATATAATCTAGATCTCAATAGTATCTTTCGGTGTTTGGGTAAAACAACAAATAATCAGTATTCGGTAATAAATTTCTTCCACTCTCCTCCATTTGATGCCAACGCTCTTGCTTCCGAGATGCTTTCTCCTCTCCTAATAATATCCCATATCAGCACAATTCAGTCTTAGTCTCCCCCTCTTTCCGAGGCCTAACTCTCGCCTCCCATATCTGTCTCACAGGTCTTTCTTCCCCATCAGCTCATCTGTCCTATCCCCACAGAATCCTCCACTGTCTCTATCTCCAATTCCCCACTCACATCTTCGTTCCTTTATCTGTCTAATCTTGTTATGCCCCTTACACTCCTCAGAAACTTCATTTTCATTGCCTGTTTCTTCCTTCTGCTTCCCTGCGTATTAACCCATTTTTCGCGGCCATAAGTTGATATCAGGAACCAATGGAATTTCAGGAGGTTTACGCCTACTGTCGTCATTTCTTTACGATTAGTTGAGATATCAGGAACCAATGGAATTTCAGGAGGTTTACTCCTACTGTCGTCATATCTTTACGATTAGTTGAGATATCAGGAACCAATGGAATTTCAGGAGGTTTACGCCTACTGTCGTCATATATATGGGAGTTATTACAGGAATCAATGTTTTTTACAACCTTTCGTGTTAATGGGGTTTGCCGATAGTTAAGAATTCCATAATCAAATTCCTCTTTTCATAAATTGAATATAGTAAAAATAGTATCAGTTCAAACTAAATCATCACAGAATTCATTGAAAAAATTGTTCGAAACAATTAAATATAAAAAGAAAGTTATTTTTCATGGACTCGAAGATTAATGTTTCAGTGAAATTTAAGTATTGAGGATTTGATATTAAACACATTCGATGCTTTTAACCACCAACTACTTATTTTTCCATATAATACCTCCTCTTCAACTCAATCTTCGTTTAAAAAAATTTTAATAAGTCATTTCACTTACAAACTTAAGGTACCTATGATTTTTAACACATTTCAAAAAGTTTCAGAGGCTGTTCCTGAGTGAACTATTGAGAAAATTTCATCAATAATTACTGCTTCTTTCAAAGTGATATTAAAACCACAATAAAACAATATATCTTATATTGAATGTGTTCTGTTAATGAGGAAATGTGATTACATCTACGGTTACATTATGAGCAGAATCATAATTTTTATATGAATATAGACTAAACAATGGTCCATACACTCTAAATATCACTGTAAAAACTTATTACCAGCTTAAATCAAAATATTTAACATAACCTTTTCTAATCAATTTTTAAATTCGCGGTCGATAAGATTAGATGCGCAGGGGGAATGCGCGAGTTCCCTATGCGATTTCAGTCAAAATCCACGGAGTGCGACTACTGCTTGGTCCCTATACTGTGGTAATATGTTTCAGTGATCGCTAATGTCATATGCCAGACTTCATAATTTATGACAACTTCAAATTCAAACATTTTGATTATTCAAAAATAAGAAGTTTTTTAGTTAAGATATGAATACGAAAAGACTAATCAAAAGAAAGTGCATACGTGATCATTCTAAAGATGAAATGCAGTACTATAGAATCTGGAGTTCAATTATTTTCTCGGGTTAATAGAACTGAGGAATTAATAAATCTTAATGAGAAATTTTTCGGAGATGAAAATATCTCCAATTCCATTGTCGAGATAGTTTCAGACTATAAGATCGATAAAAATAGGCTACTCACAGATTTCATTATAAGATCCATACTGCCTAATTCACTGAATGCCAACTGGAAAAATCGTGGACTTGTTTTCATCAATACAAATTTTCAAATTGGAATTTATCAAATCATTAAAACAATAGATCAACATTTGAAAGACTTGGATGTTAAGAATAGGAAGTCAATCATTGAAGAAAGTTTGCAAAACCTCATTATTTTGAATTGTTTCAGTTGGACAGAGCTGGAGATGACTATATACAGCCTGGAGGAAAAAATTAAGAAGAGGCCAAATATCTGCGTTCTTGTATTTGACGATATTGCGTCATTTTATTGGATAAAAAAGCACGAACATGACATGTTAAGTACCTTTATGCATTCTCAAAAAGTGCTAGGGTTGATCACCACTATAATTAAAAGCTTAAATTTATTTTTTGTATTTGGCAGAACAGAGAACAAGGAATTGAATCAAGAGAAGCGGTTATCTCAGCTTGTAGATTTTCAAATAATGCTAAATCAAAAGAATGAATCGTTATTAGAAGCTAAAGTGAAAAGCTATAAGTCCGATCAGGTCAATGTTGTATCATTTTCTTATGTACTCTTCAAAACTGTCTTCTATTAAAAGTGATTTTATTTTTGTTAAAAAAATTATTAATTTTTACAACCAATTAAGCCCAATTACAAATAAAAATACTTCAATAACACAAAAGAAAAGCATGTCTTGATCAGATTGAATTTCTTAGAATGATGTAATAAAAATATTATGTGGAATTGTTAGCAAGTACCCATGAAGTGAACATAACAAAATTAGCCAGTGCGGCACAGTTATGTGATACTACTGGAACACTTATCTTAAATGAATATTTTCTATCCTGTTATTGTCAAACAGGGTATATGGATACTATTGTCAGATCGAAACTGAATAACACTTGTTTGAATGTGCAAACTTACATCAATGTCTCGCTGAAAAGGAATATTAACTTAACATTATACATGAAGTCAAATACTTTAAAATTTAATTTTTCGAAATTAAGTTCCATACCCCAATTCAAATGATAAAAACTATTGAAAATTGAATGAAAAAATTTTCCCTTTGAAACTGATATGAGATTTCTGTTAAAAAAATTTATTGGATATATGTGCAATATGTATATATAACTACTTCCAGTCGCCTTTTCTTCCTAGAAATCTGAAATTGACTTCCATGGTTTGACTATTCTAGTGGACAAGAACACAATATATGGACCAAATCATCCGTTCAAGGTATTGGTTTGGACACTAAGTGCAAAACGATATCCAATAATTCGATCAGATTAACTGCAGTTAGCAAATTGTGGCCTTTGCAATTTGGGATGCACACGGAATTTTGCTTATCAGCTACTTGAAACAGCGACTATTATATCGGTTTGTTGGACGAAATTGCCCAGAAAAAGCCTCATTCAAAGAAGAAAATGAATCCTTTTCACCAAGATAATGGATCATGTCTCAAATCGTTAAAAATGTCGATGAAAGTTTGGAATTTTTACCGCCCTCACCGAATTCTGTAAATCTAGCCCGTAGCGACTACCGGCTCTTAGCAGAACTAAAGGTGCTCCCTGGATAAAAATTTGGCTTGGTCGAGGCAGTGATTACTGAAACTCAAGCATATTTTGAATGTCTCAAAAAGTGTTCTATCTACACTAATGGTATCGAAAAGCTCGAGAAACTTTGGAATGTTTATATCATACATATAGATAGATAGATAATAATTTATTTTTTTCGCAGTACATGATGAAATGTACAAGAAAAAAACGTCAAACAAAGATACATTAAAGAGAAATCGACCTTTCAGCCTTACAAAAATCAAAGTATTCCTTAATATTATAAGGTTCACACCTCAAAATAAAAGAGTTCAGCTTACACAGCAGTAGTTTCTCTGTATTTACATCACGAAATTGCCTTGGCAATGCATTAAACATTTTCATGCACATGTACATAGCATTATGCTGTGTCAAAGTGAACTTATGAGCTGGATAGAGATAACAGTCTATTTGCCTTGTCTTTTCATTCTTATTTCGATATGGCTCAAAAATAACCCGATGCTGAATTAGAAACTTGATGGAAGTGTACACGTACAATCCTGTTAAGGTATGAATATTGCCAGCCCGAAAACACCCCTACATGACTGCCTGTATTTCATGTTCATAATGGATCTTAAAGCATACTTTTGTTTTACGAAAAGGCTGTCCGTGAAGAAACTGTTCCCCAGCAAACAATACCATATGACAAATTCGACTGAAAAGCAGCATAATAAAAATCTTCAAGGTGGGCAGATCAACAGACTTCTTGAGAACATTAATGGCATACAACGCTGAATTTAATTTTTTTATTTAAGTGATGTATATGTACATCCCATCTCAACTCACGATCTACATGGACCCCAAGGAACCTGGTAGACTCAGAGATCTTCACTTGACTACCATCTAGAGAAATTTCTTCCGGGAATCGAAATTTTGACCTTGAAGAGTGAAAAACAACACATTCTGTCTTTTGTGCATTCAATTTGAGCATGTTTGTTGTGCACCAATCTTTTACACTCGAAAAGGCAGTATTCAATTCTTCATTCAATTGAGAGGCGTTACACAAGGTCTTAATAATATTGGTGTCATCAACATAGACGATTGCATTCAACATTTGGTCAATATTGTGAGGTAGGTCGTTTATATATACAATAAACAGTAAAGGACCTAGTATGCTGCCTTGAATTACTCCATTAATGATATCCTTATCCTCAGAAATGAAGCTTTTATCGTTGATAGTAATGAGTACTTTTTGTTTTCGCCCTTGTAGGTAGCTTTGTATAAGTTTTAGTTGGTTATCCCTTATACCATATGCTTTAAGTTTACTTAATAATCCACTATGGTCTACAGAATCGAAAGCTTTGGAAATATCTAGAAATAGTCCTACCGGCACTTCACCCTTTTTAATTCAATTGCTGTGATAACAGTTTGAGTCAACTCAAAAAAATGCTGTACATGTTTCATTCTTGTTGTTCATAAAGCCGTGTTGAGATGAACAAAATCATTATGCCATATTTCTTAAAAAATTTAATAAAGCAGATCTGAAAATACTTTTTCAAAGATTTTTCAAATATAAGTTGTTATAATGTCATTAATAGGGCACAATTAGTTATTAAAATCATCATTACAGCCTTTGATTTGTTATAATGGTGTTATCATTGATAGCTTAAAAGCAGATGGAAAAATAACAAAAGCAGATGATGTGAATCGTTTATCAAATATTTTTTCACTTCTACCTTATACCTGCGTAAACTTAATCTTCTCATGTCAATGGGTAGCATGTTGAACAAAATCGGGCCGAAATACAGAATCGATCTCTGCGATGCACTTTTCCTGAAAAACGGAAGCTGCAAAGTTTGATCTACTGCAGATCTTGTTGACTTAGATGTTGAGTTTGAAAACTTACGAGAATTGCAGTACATCCAAACTAGACTATGGTACGCATAAACGGTCCTGATTCTGAAAATATTAGTCTCCCTGTAAAGTGTTTCCGTGGAATATAATTTATTTTTTATACATTATTTTAATAAGGGAATTTTGTGTGGTTTCGAGAATATTGACTATGTTATTATAAGCACCGCCCCATGCCACAATGCAATATCTGAGAATGGACTCAGCAAGTGCACTGTAGAGCATTTTCAAGCATCCAAAGGTGAGTATTTCTCTGAGTACAAAGAACTTGTTCATGAGTGTCCGCACTTTAGAGTTTACGTGAACAATGTGTTCCGTCCACTTGAGATGCCGGTCAATCACCACACCCAGGTATTTATAAGATTTAACATTTGCAATAGAAGGGCAGTTACACCGCGCCGGACCCATACAACTTGGAGCATGTATTTTAAGGGTGCTGGTTGACGGCTGACCCACTATATTCGGAGAAAAGGTCATATACTTTGATTTTTCTATATTCAAGCTCAGTACGCTGTTATTTAGCCACTTTTGTATTTTGTATAAATTTAATTCCGCGACATGATATGTATCCTCCCAAGTTCTGCCAGTAAATAT
Organism: Micraspis discolor; assembly: GCA_030674115.1. Taxonomy (NCBI): domain Eukaryota; kingdom Metazoa; phylum Arthropoda; class Insecta; order Coleoptera; family Coccinellidae; genus Micraspis; species Micraspis discolor. The sequence goes on along the minus strand of JARTUT010000006.1, from coordinate 3,367,864 downwards.
CAGCGCAGTATCATCAGCGTAACAAATAATATTATAATTATAAATGCACAATTCATAATATGCCTGATTGGCTCAACAATAAAGTGGATAGCCTTCTTTATTACAATGCTAGGGATTTCGTCATAGCCTGATGAAAAGGAGTTTTTCAACTGCTTCACTATGTTAAGAATTTCGACCGCTTCAATATCAAAAACAAAGAATGACTTGTCTAGACGTCTCAACCCACCAACAGTGAAAGTTTCTAGCGCTCCTGGTTCTGATGGAGTTTCTGCCCATATTCTCAAAAACTGCGCTGCGCCATTGTCCTTCCCACTATCGATGATTTTCACGAAATCGTTTGCTACGAGTTCCTGCCGAAGAGCTGGAGGGAGGCTCTGGTCACTCAATCTTCAAAAAAGGCGACAAGCTCGATCCAAACAACTACAGACCAATAAGCCTGGTTCCGATAATATCAAAAATCTGCGAGAAAATTATCCATGAAAAGATTCTTGAATTTTCTCTGTCTAATGGAACCATACCAGATTGCCAGCATGGATTCCTGCCAGGTCGGTCCGTGATCACCAACATGCTGTCGTGTACCAACGATTGGAGCAGGATGCTTGATACTCGTGTACCGGTGGATGTTTTGTACCTCGACTTCTCAAAGGCCTTTGACCATGTGCCCCACCGACGTCTTCTATTCAAGCTTGAGAACCTTGGGATTCGTGGTGATTTGCTCCGATGGATCGAGGCTTTTCTTTCCGATAGGACTTTTCGGGTCCGCGTCGGTGGCTCACTGTCTTCTGCAAGGAGGGTGGTGAGTGGGGTCCCGCAGGGTTCCGTTCTGGGCCCGCTCCTCTTTTTATTGTACACGTCAGACCTGCCTTCAGTGGTAAAGTCGGCTTGCTCGTTGTTTGCCGACGATGCCAAAATCTACGGGAATCCCTTCACCCAGTTCCATGTTTTACAGGATGATCTCAGCGCAATTACGAGATGGTCCAATACGTGGTTGATTCCACTCAATATGGACAAGTGTAGAGTTCTCCACATGGGTAAAAATAACCCACGACAGATATACCATTTGTCCAATCATGTCATTGAATCTGTATCCTCCCACTGTGATCTTGGATTAGTTATCACTGAGGACCTGTCGTGGTCAGAACATATTGTGGCTATTACCAGCAAAGCCAAACGAATGCTCTACATGATTCGGAAGAGTTTTGGAAGATGTGACCCTCGGACCTGCAGAATCCTTTATACTACTTTCATTCGACCAATCCTCGAATACGCCGGTCCCGTGTGGGCACCTGTTTTGCGCAGAGATGACAGTTTACTCGAATCTGTCCAGCGTGGGGCTACTAGGATGTCGTACGGATTTGTCAGACCTCCCTACGAGGAAAGACTATCCGTGATGCACCTCACGTCATTCGAGGCTCGCCGTCTGCGGGGGGACCTGAGCACGGCATACAGAGCCTTCCATGGCTTGTTCGGTGTGGATTTGTCATACCTATTCAGCCGTAATCCACTGAATCACTTGCGAGGTCACAATCTGAAGTTGGCGAAGGAGAAGTTCAACACCTCTGGAAGGGAGCACTTTTTATCAAACAGGATTTTTGCTGCGTGGAATGCTCTGCCAGAAGTTGTGGTGAACGCTGCGTCGGTGAATGGGTTCAAGGGTTCTCTGGACCGATGGTTCGCTGGTTTAGTTTCTCGTTAATTGTTCTTTGCTTTTTTTGTTGTATTCAGTACTGTGACATATATTTCATTGTTAAGTTATTTTGTGAGTTTATAGAATTAATTTCTCAACTCTTCTCAAACTGTAATAATAATAATAATAATAATAACATCACCATGTGAAAGAGAAACTGAACATTTAGAGGCATTCACAAAATGTTCGTTAAAGTTTTGTACTACCATTTGGGGGCAACCATTTGGAAGTATGCTTTGCCTATGCTGAGTTCTATCAGTTAGTGACTTTATTATTCCCCAAGTTGTTTTGGTTTTATTTCCAGATGTTAGGATTCTGTCTCTGATTATCTTCTGTTTCAATTTTGTGATTTCTAAATCATACTGCTTTTTACATACTTTATATTCTTTCTTGCACTCTGGTCTACGTTGTGAGATCACATATAAAACATCAAGCCTCTTCCTCAGGGTCACTATATATATAATATTGATGAATAAAAACAGATTTTGACAAGAAAATGTTTTCCAACTTGGGCCTAGTCGTGACCGATGTGTTGATCATGATTGTACCATTATGTATTTCATAATACAGGGTGTTCGGCACATGGACCGCCAAATTTTTTTGGGGCGTTGGTAGGGTCATTTGCTACCTTTTCAGTGTTGGAACCTGGGTCCTTAGTATTACTTAGTTTTATTTTAAAATGTTCTTTGGTTTTTAACGTTGCTAACCATATGCTATTTACGTAAGTAAATAATAAAATAATACTGCAAATAAGGTTTTAGTCAGAAGAGTGAAGAAAGTCGCACCTAAATAAAAGTACGGATTTCGACACAGCGAGCAAGGAAATTTTACCTGCCCGTTCTAGACGAGTGTGAATTATTATTACTATTTCTGTCCTTAGGTTGGATTGGGTTAGTCGCCGCTGACTTGACCCTACCGTCATTCGAGATTTAACTGTCTCTACTGTTGGAAGTGTCTGTGCCGCGTTGTTCAGTTTTTAAATTTGTATTTTTTTGTTTTTGTTACTATAGATAGATAGAGATAATAATTTATTTTGTTCGAAGTACATGATGAAATGTACAAGAAAAAAACGTCAAACAAAGATACATTAAAGAGAAATCGACCTTTCAGCCTTACAAAAATCAAAGTATTCCTTAATATTATAAGGTTCACACCTCAAAATAAAAGAGTTCAGCTTACACAGCAGTAGTTTCTCTGTATTTACATCACGAAATTGCCTTGGCAATGCATTAAACATTTTCATGCACATGTACATAGCATTATGCTGTGTCAAAGTGAACTTATGAGCTGGATAGAGATAACAGTCTATTTGCCTTGTCTTTTCATTCTTATTTCGATATGGCTCAAAAATAACCCGATGCTGAATTAGAAACTTGATCCTGTTAAGGTATGAATATTGCCAGCCCGAAAAACACCCCTACATGACTGCCTGTATTTCATGTTCATAATGGATCTTAAAGCATACTTTTGTTTTACGAAAAGGCTGCCCGTGAAGGAACTGTTCCCCCAGCAAACAATACCATATGACAAGTTCGACTGAAAAGCAGCATAATAAAAAATCTTCAAGGTGGGCAGATCAACAGACTTCTTGAGAACATTAATGGCATACAACGCTGAATTTAATTTTTTATTTAAGTGATGTATATGTACATCCCATCTCAACTCACGATCTACATGGACCCCAAGGAACCTGGTAGACTCAGAGATCTTCACTTGACTACCATCTAGAGAAATTTCTTCCGGGAATCGAAATTTTGACCTTGAAGAGTGAAAAACAACACATTCTGTCTTTTGTGCATTCAATTTGAGCATGTTTGTTGTGCACCAATCTTTTACACTCGAAAAGGCAGTATTCAATTCTTCATTCAATTGAGAGGCGTTACACAAGGTCTTAATAATATTGGTGTCATCAACATAGATGATTGCATTCAACATTTGGTCAATATTGTGAGGTATGTCGTTTATATATACAATAAACAGTAAAGGACCTAGTATGCTGCCTTGAATTACTCCATTAATGATATCCTTATCCTCAGAAATGAAGCTTTTATCGTTGATAGTAATGAGTACTTTTGTTTTCGTCCTTGTAGGTAGCTTTGTATAAGTTTTAGTTGGTTATCCCTTATACCATATGCTTCAAGTTTACTTAATAATCTACTATGGTCTACAGAATCGAAAGCTTTGGAAATATCTAGAAATAGTCCTACCGGCACTTCACCCTTTTCAATTGCTGTGATAACAGTTTGAGTCAACTCAAAAATTGCTGTACATGTATTCTTGTTGTTGATAAAGCCGTGTTGAGATGAACAAAAGATGCCATATTTCTTAAAAAATTTAATAAGGCGATCTGAAAGAACTTTTTCAAAGATTTTTGCAAAAGTTGTTATAACATTAATAGGGCGGTAGTTATTAAAATCATCATTACAGCCAGATTTATATAATGGTGTTATCATTGATAGCTTCAAAGCAGATGGAAAAATACCAGTTATAAATGCACAATTCATAATATGCCTGATTGGCTCAACAATAAAGTGGATAGCCTTCTTTATTACAATGCTAGGGATTTCGTCATAGCCTGATGAAAAGAGTTTTTCAACTGCTTCACTATGTTAAGAATTTCGACCGCTTCAATATCAAAAACAAAGAATGACTTGTCTAGACGTCTCAACCCACCAACATCACCATGTGAAAGAGAAACTGAACATTTAGAGGCATTCACAAAATGTTCGTTAAAGTTTTGTACTACCATTTGGGGGCAACCATTTGGAAGTATGCTTTGCCTATGCTGAGTTCTACCAGTTAGTGACTTTATTATTGTTTCAATTTTGTGATTTCTAAATCATACTGCTTTTTACATACTTTATATTCTTTCTTGCACTCTGGTCTACGTTGTGAGATCACATATAAAACATCAAGCCTCTTCCTCAGGGTCACTATATATATAATATTGATGAATAAAAACAGATTTTGACAAGAAAATGTTTTCCAACTTGGGCCTAGTCGTGACCGATGTGTTGATCATGATTGTACCATTATGTATTTCATAATACAGGGTGTTCGGCACATGGACCGCCAAATTTTTTTGGGGCGTTGGTAGGGTCATTTGCTACCTTTTCAGTGTTGGAACCTGGGTCCTTAGTATTACTTAGTTTTATTTTAAAATGTTCTTTGGTTTTTAACGTTGCTAACCATATGCTATTTACGTAAGTAAATAATAAAAATAATACTGCAAATAAGGTTTTAGTCAGAAGAGTGAAGAAAGTCGCACCTAAATAAAAGTACGGATTTCGACACAGCGAGCAAGGAAATTTTACCTGCCCGTTCTAGACGAGTGTGAATTATTATTACTATTTCTGTCCTTAGGTTGGATTGGGTTAGTCGCCGCTGACTTGACCCTACCGTCATTCGAGATTTAACTGTCTCTACTGTTGGAAGTGTCTGTGCCGCGTTGTTCAGTTTTTTAAATTTGTATTTTTTTGTTTTTGTTACTTTTATCGACTTTTAGCTACTGTTGTTTTAATTTTGGTTGTTGATATGCCTTATTTCACCAACGCTGAGTATGCTGATGGCATATGGCAAGGCCGATGGTGTTGCTCATGCAGCTCAAAGGATTTATCAAGCCAAATTTCCTGATCGACGATTAAGAGAGACTGGAAACTTAAATTTTCAAGAGCCTGTTGTGTCGAAATCCGTACTTTTATTTAGGTGCGACTTTCTTCACTCTTCTGACTAAAACCTTATTTGCAGTATTATTTTTTTTATTGACTTTAGTAAATAGCATATGGTTAGCAACGTTATAAACCAAAGAACATTTTAAAATAAAACTAAATTTTTAATAGCTGTAATTTTTTTTTAATTTCAATAGGAGTGGAGATGTTTCCATACTTTCATAAAATTTTTTTTAATAAAAGGCTCAAGTGTTAATTTTGTGGTGTTATCTGTAACAATAAATACACACACTCATGTAGACTTAATACAACAAAAAAAATGCATGTAAAAGCACACGCAAAAAAAGTTATGGGGTTTCGAAGGGTACATTTCGGATAATTTAGAAAAACCTAAAAAAAAAATCATACCTCTGTAACCGTAATACTAAGGACCCAGGTTCCAAGACTGAAAAGGTAGCAAATGACCCTACCAACGCCCCAAAAAAAATTTGACGGTCCATGTGCCGAACATCCTGTATAATCTCAATATTCCTGAAGTATGAGAGGACTTAAAAATACATACTAGTGATTTTGTTCATAGCGTTACCATTTAATGGAAATTTGTTCCCATAAAACACTCAAAATTGTTTTTTCATTGCCTTCATGAAAATTCATATAAATTCACAAATCGCAATTTCCAAATTTACTGTATAAAGCAATATTTATTGATTAAAATATCGTTAGAAACTAGCCAACATTCAAAGTACTGCCCAAGGTAATGGGAAATACCATAGTCATAACTGAAAGGAATTTTGAACTAAAAAACTTGGAACAACCTTCTTTAATAAAATTGTTACACTTGAAATGAAAAACTATATATACCTATCAATACTAAATCTAAATTACACCTCAGTGTTATAAAAAAAATAGATTTCCGAAATACCAAATGCCTTGCAAAACATGACAGTTCTCAAATTCAGATACACAGCTCAACGAAAATGTTCATACTTCGTTCCAAAGAAACACTTATTAAACAAAAATTATCCTACATAATTGATTTAAGGATAGGTTGTTGAAAAAAAGAACTGATATACCCTCAATTGAGAAAAATTCAACCAAGGTGTTTTATTTATTATCTAAACGCTGTACATTATGCAATAGTCACTTTCCAATACACTTAATGCATATGATTTCCAATAATATATGACAAGTACGTCATTAAATGTAAGCCCAAAGTCACTGATATTTGTCATATAATTTTGGAACCCTACTTCAAATATCTCCTATTGCTGTAATTAACTTAAGTTGTATGAGTTTATGATCTTTCATTAACAGCATGAGAATGATGGTAAACAGGTAGATTTTTTGTTGCCTAGGGCAGTGTTTAGAAGGCGAACAATAACAAGAACGCCATCATAAGACAGAAAAGTCCCATAGCCTCAGACAAGGCAAATCCCAAAATGGCATATGAGAACAACTGTTGTTTTAAACTTGGGTTCCTGGCATAACCAATGATAAGGGATCCAAATACTGTTCCAATACCAGCACCTAAAAAACATACCAATAATTAAAGGTTTCACGATTCTCATAATGTTAATATTTATTTAAGATTTTAAAAAAATTTAATTTTTACTCAAGCATCACACAGAAAATTTAATAAAACATATATTTTAAAAGTTTGTTACATAAGAAGTGAAAAATTACATAATTTATCAAAAAAGAATCAACTCACCAGAACCAGCCACTCCAACTGTAGCAGCTCCTGCACCAATGAATTTAGCTGCAGAATCAATATCTCTACTAACTGGGGAAGTTTGGAATTGACGAACTGCAGCTAATAAGGGTTGCTGTTGATTCTGTTTTACTACTGGACTCTGTACTAACGACTGGCTTTGACTGATTGCAGAGCTGAGTGGCCTAATATAAGCCTTTGAGTTTGAGATGAGCTATCAAAATTGATTAGTTAGAATACCATATAATCTTAAAAAAATCGAGAATATGGCACATCATTTTAATCAACATCAAGAGATTATGAGTTACAAATTTTCCTCGTAATATATGAATTCTTAAGATTGATGAAAAGAAACTAGTAATTAATACTTACGGCACTTCGTGCAACTGGGCTGATGATTTTAGCGCAAGCGAACATTTTGATTAGTTAGTTTTTTTTTCGGTGGAACGTTAAGAAGAAAACTGAAACAAAATACTCAATACAGTTGGAAACTCCTCAAATAAAGTTCATATAGTGACGTTACGTAATGATAAAAATAAGGTTCAAAGGGATGCTGAAATTATGTAACCTTCAAGTCTCAAATAAAATTATGTAATATTCCATAAAAACTTGAAAGCACATAAAGAAAAGTTATGGGAATATAGAATTACAAATTATGACATTTTGGTTGTAATGGCCGCAAGACATCGGATTTGTCGGCGTACTACCATTTTCACAATGAACACTTCCATTTAAATATACGAAAAATATCACTGGGAAAAATACTGGAATAATGAAATTAATTGAAACCGCATTCATAAGAGAAGATTTGTTTCGGATAATCGAAGAAATTTTTAGATTATTTAATCAAAAATTTACTCACTGCGCTCAACGCCTTGTAGCACAGATCACAGAAACAACGGATGAAGGATAAAATCGGTCGAAGGAGGTGAGGTGAGGAGGTGACCTACGAGACCGCGCAATACAAGGAAATTCCGGGCAGCTGGTTGGTTGTGTCGGAAAATTTGACGGATATTCGTTCACCGCGTCGAAATGAAACAACGCAAGCGTCATGAAGACCTATTGTGAGCCGGATTTGAGTTGAATTTTTTTAATTTTCAAGTAACATAAATTTTGAATGTTTTCTTCCTGGAAGGAGGAATTTGAAATGAACAAGCATCTGAAATTTTCGTTGGTCATAGGTGTTCTGTGGGATGCTCGTTTGTAATTTATTCTTTTCAAGCAACACTACGCTTCAACCTAGGGTCTCTTATGCCTTTATCAATGCTGTCAGACGATGATTTTCCAGGTCCGGACTTCGGATGATTCCAATGAAGAAAGCTTAAAGTAATGTATGTACCTTTCTACACCTCTTACAAGTTTCTTATTGTCAGAGTAGCATTTATTCTTCTGTTGAAAAATACTAAAATAAGGTGAGCATCAGGAACTTCGTATTTCCTCATCAAGATATACAATTGTAGGAATTGAACGTGATTGAACATGCTTCTGCATGCATACATCCTGCTGCTCCCAACTGCCAATATCTACCACATAGTGAAGGAATGTTTGATTGCGTATTTTCAAGATCAGAGGGAAGTGAAGATTCATCACTCCCAAGCACCGTCTTACGATGATGCCCTTAAGTTTGCTTTGTAAGGGTATCCATGACCTGGGCTAGATCTAGCTATATGGATATTTTCCTTACATAATTGGGTTAAGGCTTTGCCGTATTGGTGTTATAACACTTAAATCTAAGCTCTGTCTGAATGAGACGTTCACCTCCTTTGTTTGCACTCAAGTTGCTTTCTTTTGGATCACGGACTCCACAGTGCTCAAAGACATTCTATTAGTCAATTCAGGCTATAGTGCCAAAGGATTCCATAGCATTTTCTTCTTCTGTCGCACAGACTATACAATCATCAGCTTCAAATCAACCAATTTTTAACTAATGCATTTTGAGCTGATAATAAACTGTAATAAAGCCGGTAAGCAGATCTACTAGTACTTGATTCCTACAGAGATGATCCAGATATCTTTTGGAACTCATTTTGCGCTTTTTCCTTCATTAGATACTCCAGAATTTAGGCTTCTCTTGAGTCCTCATTTAAGATGGCCAACCTATAGATGGGAAGAGATTCTCTTTTAGTTTTGAGTTAAGGCCCTCGGTGGTTGTTAATTTGTAAAATTTCATCACCGGGTAGCTTTATTTTGTATTTGAATGTAGGAGAATTTGAAATAACCCTCCCTGCAATCAATCTCAATACATACAAATAGATATTTGGTGGTGAAATATTGAAAATCTTACTTCAGAAGAAAGGAACGGGAAAGAATAGGAAGGTGTTCGATCGTTACGGTGATCTTACTACCTTGGGACTTGCTGTAATGCTTTAGTCTAGATTACTGGTCTGTGTGTAACTCCTCTTGGTGAGGCATTAATTGGTTTATGCAATAGGCCATGTGTCATATTCTTCCCACTATGAATAGGCAAATAATTACTTAGGAGAATCCCCATTATTTATTCTCAAATGGAATTATCATTTTTTTCTTCGAATCTATAAAGGAAACTGATTCCATAGTATTAGAAATTCAAATCTGACGACACTCTCATTTCAAAAATTGCTAGATATATAATTCAACAAAAAAACGGCTCATGACAAACACAAAGTTCGTTCGAAAATCTAAAACAAAATTTTATAAAAGTGATTTTTTCTTCTGTACTCTGGACTGATTTTTAGGTTATGAAGACCTGTCTAACTGTCCAGAACAAATAAATTCCACATTATTAATTCCTTTCATTTACTCATTCATTTTATAATATTTGTTACAAAATTTATAATTTCTATAGCCAATCATGTCTAAAAAATCTAATAAGAAAAACAGAAACCTTGAAGAAGAAAACGAGGAGATGAACCTCAAAAATTCAAAACGTAAGGATACCAAAAAGAAGGGAAGAGGTGATTACAGTGATGAAGAAAGTGCTGAAGTGAAATTAGAGGAAAATTCAGATTTTAACTCCAAGAAAAGTATGTACAGACATTCTCGTCTTGAAATTTTCTAAACATATGCTTCCAGAAAATAAACAAGAGGAGAAGAAAAACCCTGAACCTAAGATTGAAAATGCCAAAAAAGGCCAGAAGAAAGGTAACGATTATTAGCACTAACATTATATTTCTTCCATTTTATGCGTTGAAATTAGCTTCAAACAATTTTTCTATGTCAGCTGCATAACTAATATTTTTGTAGTTTATGCCAATAGAATTTTCATTTTCTTAAACTCCTAATCCCCGCAGTTTATAATTATTTCAATGTTTACTGAATTTAAATTTATATAGGTCTCTTAACTTGATATGTTCTATAATCTTTAATTTTTATTTATGTAGTGTAATATACAAGTAAAATGAGGCTGGAAAATTTTGATATATCCCATTGAAAATAATTTTATCTTTCAAGTAAAATGCTTTTTCATTTAAAGGGAAAAACAAAAATGATTGGTCAGATGAAGAAGACAAAATAAGTTCCAAATTATCGGATGGAGAAGAAGAAGTGAATGCTCCATTAAAAAAGGGTAAAAAAGGAAAACAAACTAAAACTAAAGGTGAGAATGATTTCTTTATTATTTTATCAGGAAGGTGAGATATTTTCAAATAAGGTACAATTGGAATTTTATAAATTAACCATTCTAGTGATATCAATATATAATTAATATTACTCAACCTTTTGGATGAACACAAAACCAAGCTGTTTTTCAGATGAAATGTTAATATCTGCTGAAAATAATCATATTTTGAATAAAATGACATCCAAAATTCACCAATAAGTCATTTTCTTCAGAAATTCCTTGAAAAAATTTAATCAGAGTGCACAAAAATTGAATAACCCTGAAAAGGGACATATAAAATCTGATGCTTTTCCAAGATTTCTAGAATAATGGTAAGATTGCAAAAGGTGATTCTTTAGCAAAAATTAAGGGGGGGTCTTTCATATAACTTATTATTCAACACACTTTATCCTCCGAGTTACAGCCCTTTAAAATTAGATAAAAAAATTTATTCATTCAATATATTCACTTTGAAAAAACTAGAGATTATAGAATAACACAGAGAAAATCTATTTACTATACTATTAAAAATTTGTCATATGACTTCATTCGACAGTAGCTTACTTATTGTATTTTTTCAGTAAATTGTAACCTCTGTGAATTTATGGAAGTCAGAGCAGTATTTGATTTTATGTGATCAATTAACAAATTTTATGATTATAGATAAAGACATAAAAAAGTTGCAGTTTGAGTCTGTCTTTTCAAATCTATTTTTAGGGAAGTATTGGCACTTTAGAAAGCTCTTATAGGGGTTGTTTTCCAGCCCCTTGTTCTTACATTTTATGGTAACAAACACCCATAAAATCTACCATTTTATTAGCATCAATTGTTAGCCAAATTTTATTCTTCTTAATTATTCCAATATGACTATATCAAGTGAAAACATTTTGTATGATAAAAAGTAGACATATGGTTCAAAAGGTTTACTAGTTACAAGACCAATTCTGAACTTTAGTAACATGTTGATCACTCTAAAATAATATAAAAATCCTATACCATCAGATCGGACACTCTACTAGAGAAGCATATCATGCAAGGCACTTCGCTGTTCTTATATCAGGATATGTGTGAATGCTTTGAGATTGGTATTCCGTGTAGCTCCATCTATTGACAGTAGCATAGCATCTCCTGGGTATAGTTAAAGACGGCAGCAGAGTTTTAAGATTGATATAGTTTGTTACGCCACCTGTTGACGGTATTGGGTTACTATGCATCTTTTTTATTGTAGCTATTGGAGATGGATCACTACACTTTAAATCATTCCAAAGCATATATATTATATAAGATACAATTATAAAACAATGGTGTTCAACAAAAAGCTATATGACAGACCCCCTTGGAACCTTTTGTATCGATTCTGAAACACCTCATATGTAAAGCAAAAACTAATTATTGTTTTTGAAAATTGATTGTTATTTTTGGTAAACAGAAATTTTCTGAATAATTGGGAGTACCTACATTCCAATAGTAAATTCCTTGAATCGTGAATGATAAAGTATCTCATTTATTTTGAATTGAGGTGAAGAATTAATGTCTCATAATAAATATAATTATGCTTCTTTCACTTTTAGGTAAAAACAAAAAAGAAGATTGGTCTGATGAAGAAGAAAAAGCAGAATTGAAACTATCAGAAGGAGAAGAAGAAGTAAGTGCTCCTGTTAAAAAGGGCAAGAAAGCAAAACAAACTAAAACTGCTAAAGGTAAGAATCATTTTCATCATTATTATTCATATATCATCCAAGAATTATAGACATCAATGCAGGCTTGAAAGAGTAGGTGCATCCTAATTTCTGGTTAAATGTAGTTACTGAAAATCTTTACTCAAAAATTAGTAGATATTTGTTTTTCACATCCCTACTTAGGTGTTTCTTTGCCATATGAACAGAACTCTCCAGTGTGGCTATCAATGTGTATGCCATGCCACAGATGCTGAGAATTTTTTTGGTGTTACTTGAGATTGGGAGCCATATTGATAAAGCTACTTCCACAATTTGAAAATACATTATATCTCTCATTGATATAATATTACTATTATATAATTATACTTCGGAATTAATTTAACAAGGACGTATACTGCTTCAATACTCATACTAAAGATAAATAATGAAATGTGAAAATGAAATGTAAAAAATCATCAATTTGTAAGGGATTTCCACCATTATTCAATTAAAAAATTATGCAACTAAGGAGAGTACAAAACAATTTTTCATCTAATGGAAAAATATTTCTATTAAAAACTGAATATTTATGCTATTAACTTTGTGCATATGAAGACTTTTTGATCTGAATGTGAAAGCATTTTTCAAAAACTCCCATCATTGGATGCCATTCAAAAAAATAATCCTCATATCAAACTGCCATTTGCGAAATGCTACCATCTCTAATAATTCCTACTTCCACTGATGGTTGAATATTTTTGCCATCTCAGATTTCCTTCAACTTCTTTTGAAACATTGAAGCGTGCAGGACATGGGTACAAAAATTCCTTGTCTTGTGGTATAACCCTTTCTATTAATTTAATGATGTGCTTTTTTTGTTTCTAGGGAAGAACAAAAAAGATGATTGGTCTGATGAAGAAGAACAAGTAGAATTGAAATTATCAGGAGGAGATGAAGAGGACGTAAGTGCTCCTGTGAAAAAGGGTAAAAAAGGAAAACAAGCTAAAAATACTAAAGGTGAGAATAATTTGTTACTGATAAATATAAGGTGGCTATGCCGAAACGTTTGTGATAAATAAATTTTTCGCGTTACTTCAAATTCAACCTAGATATCCAATAAACAAGATTGAATACAATTTACATATGTGTATGAATGTATATGAATATAGAATATTGAGTATTCATGAAGTCCACTACTCCATTTTGTTCCTGATAGATATTCTGAACTCTTCAGAGTGGTGTATAGGTGTGTATGGCATACTACAGACGCTTGAAGTTTTATCTACTTGTTATTCTTTATAATATCTATCGGTTGCTCTGCTTTCAAGTTCATTGAAATTAATTTCTTTCACCTCATTGAGTTTTTCAGTGCATATTTGTATGAATATGTTATTAAATAAAAAAGGATATACTAATGGTTCAGCATTCATGTGGTTTGATTTCTTGATATTCAGTTTTTGTTTGTATCTTTGAGTTGATGTTGATCTTATGAGATATGCATTATGAATTTTTATTTTATGAGTCATTTTTATTCTTGCATAATGTAAAATTTTATTTTATATTGTGTTTTTTCGAATTATTTTCTCATTGAAGGAAAAAACAAAAAGGATGACTGGTCTGATGAAGAAGGTGATGTAGAATTGAAATTATCCGAAGAAGAACAAGAAATTGCTCCCGTTAAGAAGAACAAAAGAGGAAAACCAACGAAAGCTGCTAAAGGTGAGGACTATTTATTATTCTCTTCTCTTATTATACTGAGTTTCTAGCAATAATAAGAAATATTAGACATCAATGAATTTATGTAATGATTACTACTATAATTATTGGCTTCTTTCCGTCAGGAACTCTTCAATAGAGTAGAATATTCTGGAGGATAGCAATTCCTTGGCCTCTCTTCTGTATGTTGATTTTGAGTTTCTGGTATTTAAATTATGGTTTTGATTCTTCAGTAGGAATAATGAATCATTCTTGTGGAAGTGATTCATATATTCTATGTTGAATATTTAGGGAATAGATGATATTCTGAGCTAATGATACAGTTATCATTCTTCTTCTATCGAAATATCACTGCTTGCTTTCTCGCTAAACGTCACGTAACACTCAAGTGATCATTTTTACCCTAGAGTCGCAAAAAGTTATGTTATAGTTTTTATCCTTGGTATAGTTTTAAATGCCTTTGCGGTAATAATACTTAACAAAACAAGAGATTTTTAATCCGCAGCACCTGCGTATTTTGTTTATATTTTATAAATTTTTGGTTTTACACACATTTATTTTTCTCCTTTATTCTCCTAAGTATTTTAGCTTCTTTTATTTATAAACTCTAAAAATAAAATAACCTATTTATTTTAATATTTGGCAATGCAATTGTTAACAGAAACCCAACTGAAATTAAACATTTTACTCGAAATATAATTGTACTCTTAACAAAATTAAAAAATAATCAACTATTAACCAAGCATTTAAGTAGGTCTATAAAAACAATTCGTTTTACTGCTCATCTGTCCACGGGTTTGCTAGCCACTCAGATTCTTTCATCACTGGCACCTGGAGTGCAGACGAAGACGGTTCTGGAATTGTTAATCCACTTGCATCAACTTTGTCTTCGTCCAGCCAGTCAGCACCCTCAGATGATGTTTCATAACGACACATGCAATAAAAAACAACATATAGGTTATTCCATGTCAAATCACAGAATTATAAAAATCGTATTTTTTTATTAAATAATGAATTACTTAATATATATAAAATTTAGAGTTAGTCGTCTATATGACACGAACAAAACATAAAAAATACGATTTTTAGAATACGGTCATTTGACATGGAACAACCCATATGCAAGCATATGCACCAGTTTTTGTTGAAGAGCAATCGAAGTCACGGGAACATTGGGCCTTAGTGTTTCTGGCGTGCTTAATGTTTTCATAGGTAGCTAGAAATATATAATAAAATACTTATGATCAGTTCTTTTATGAAAAATCAAGGTTTGAATTATAATACTTATGTCTTTATTACATTTCAGCAGTAAACTTGTTACTGCAACTCATTATTATTAGTTAAATTCATTCATTTTTATTCCAAGTTGCTTGCTCGTTTCGTCCGGCCCACGTATGTTCATTTCATTTCCCGATGGGCGCGTAACATATGTTGGAGCATATGACCTGTGTCGAACGACGAGTACGAAATCGGCGTTCATCCATGAAGTGCAACACTTTTCTTCGCAATCAATGAATTTCTCGATAAAATTACAAATTAGAACTCTGGTGAAAAAGTGACTATTCTCGCTCGCGAGTGCCTGGACAGGTGAATTCAGCCGTACTGTGAAACCAGGTAGGCAGAAGTCAGTGCTCCAGCATTCGATTTTCTTTCGAGTCATTTTTTCATATTTTTTCGGAATTTCATTGTTAATTTTTCTTTCGTTTTCGTTTACCTTTCAAAGGCCCTTGTCGTGCCAAAACTTATCTGTGTAAAATAACTAAGCAATGTTGCTTTCTCCTTCGTGGCCTTCACCTTCAACTCTCGTATAACATCATTTATATGTTGTATAAACTTTTCCTTATTTTTTAGTTTTTCTTTAGCCGTTTTCCAAATTTCATTGGCATTTCATGATATTTGATGATACAATTCTCCCTCTTTTGAGGACATTACAGTATAAACACTATGAACTCACTTTAATAACACTGACTCCAGTAATGTGCTTCTGCATAAACACTAACGAATACTGACAACGAAAACAATATTAAATGACGTACAATACAATCTTGGAATTCCTCGTGAATATGAATGAAAAGGTTTGCCAACTTGCGAGAACAGATTAAAAATGACGACCAGACTAATACAATCGACGGATTCCCTGTAAATCGTAAACGAAAAGGATTGCCAATTTGGGAGTGTTAATTCCCTAATTTTTTATTCAAAGAAAGGAACAATGTTACGTAATACGTGTTAGAAAGACCCCCTCCCGCCCCTGCAACGCATCGTAACGTTATACGAGTTCTGTTTGCCCCCCAAATTGCGTTACGTAATACTTGAACGCTCCCTAGTATAATACTCTTCATTGCCTGAATTGTATAAACTGCTATGTTCAACTTCTTCAGTTCCTCAAAGTGAATCTTTCATATCAACCTGGAATGCATATGCAAATTCACAAATTCAGGAATTTCGACAGAAAGTTTGGTAACGTAAACCACTGTACTACCGCTAGGTATTAAGATCAGAATCTACTAAACGCTTTCTTCCTTTTGTCGACAGGTCATAGGTGTTTGAAGTTTAGATTATAGAGGTAGAACTCTCTGAGAACTATGGTTGTTTTATTCCTGCTTTTATCAAAGATTTCATTCAATGTCTACCTAGATATTTTTTGATTGTGAATTAAAATATCATTTCAAAAGGAATTGTTCAATTATTGGCTTAATTTTCATTATTGAAAGATAAATCATTTTGAACCTCAAATTAATCTGTAATCACATAATTGTTTCCTTTGGTACTAGGTGACTAAAAAATGACACATGAAAGTTGAACCAATAGTCAACATATTTTACAGTGTTCTGTTCAGCAGAATTAGTCTTGATGAACGCGAACAATCTGTGGACTTTTCTCCCAAAAGTACAGATTCTACTCTAAGAATGAGTTTTTTTGGTCTCAACAAGGTTGAAAATTCTTCCTAAGTAATAATCACATAAAATAATGGAAAAAGCCTAATTAATGTATATTAAATTATCAGAAATGTCACGCGTCCATTAAGGCTACATATTATGATTAGACATTTTCCTTTGGATGTCTGTCATTTAATGAGAATGTTTTCTTAGGAAAATCAAAAAAAGGTGGATTGTCTGATGAGGATACCGATATTGAAAATAATGAAACGGAAGACGAAAAATCGATTGCATCTGAGCGCAATGGTAAAAAAGGAGGCCAAAATAACAAAGGTCAATACTTTTTGTGTTTCATATAAACCAAAGCTCAAAATTTAACAATGATCCCTGATTTTATTTTACAGGAAAATCGAAAAATAAGGATAGTGATAATGAAATTGATGTAACAGATGAGGAACCAGTAGCACCAGTCTTGAAAGGAAAGAAAGAAAAGCAGATCAAAAAAGGTAGGTATTCAATTTTTTTTCTCTCTTGCAAAACTACATTAGTCCCTAAAATCAAAAGATTGTGAAACTCATCCATTTCGGAAGATATAGAGTATACGGACAGCCATAGTTTGACCATAGATTCATCATTAAGCAATCGCACCCAACCGATTGAGATAACTTTCGGCTACCTCGTAGGAAAAGCCACATTCCTGGACTCTGTGTTCTTCACAGTCGTCCAGGAATGTTAAGCTTTTCCTACCCGGTAAACAATGTACCATTACTAAATATCCCTTTTTTTCAGGAAAATCGAAACATAATGATATCTCTGATAGGGAAAGTAATGATACTGATGTTAACTTATCAGAAGATGAGAAACCTCCAGTACCAGTAGCTAAAGGAAAAAAGAATAAAAATATAAAAGGTTTATAAATTTTTTATGTGATGAATGAAGCAGATTTGCCCCCTTTTCAATTAATTTTTCAAGATTTATACTGATCTATTGTTTATGTCATAGGGAAATCCAAAAATCCTGATATTGCAAATTTAGAAAGTGATGACGAAGTTAATGAATCAGAAGATGAAAAACCTCCAGCTCCAGTAACTAAAGCCAAAAAAATCAAAGAGAAGAAAAACATTAAAGGTAAATTCTTTTCTATCATGCTAATTTGTTTCATATATTTAATCCTCAAAGTAGTCTCTATATCCAAGTTTTTATGAAGTCAGGCTATGGAGATAATGAACACGCTTTCAAATCTCACTTGGGTTAAATTGTATTATCTAATTTTTCTGTTAGTGCAGATAAGACTGCACTCCTTTTACCCTGTTCGGTACCAAGTAAAAAGCAGCCCTCATCTTCTTACTCATATTGATTTCTTGTTTAATAGGGAAATCGAAAAATGCTGATACAGAAAGTAATGAAGAATCAAAAAAATCAGATAATGAAAAAACTGATATACCAGAAATTAACGAATCCAAAAAAGGTGCTGAAGGTGAGTCTTACTTGGAATAATATTTATAGATTCTTCATTAGAGGTTTGTAATTGTGTCCATCGATAGGTTTACAGGAATATGAAATTTATTTCTTTTGGAGAAATATCAAATGAGATTCATACCATTCACATAATTATAAATGAATTAACTCAGATTTAAAGCCTATTTTGTATAAGTAATATTTATCCTCAGATCAACCAAAAGACGATAAATCATGTGCAGTTGACTCTGAAATCAAGGCACCAAAAGAATGTCCAGCTGAAAGTGGTAAAAATGGCGAAGGTAAAAAATTTGTCTAGCAATTGATATATTTTAAATAATTAATGCCTAATGGTATTATAATCTACTAATAAGGTATTTCAAGCGATGAACCAAGAGTAACCAGGTTATGATTTTGGGCCATCTAGCGGTTATTGCTGGTTCTTCTTGGTTATTCCTTCGAAGTCCAGAAAGAATAACCAGAAATTATCGCTTGAATGCTCGGGTTTGGTTATCCGTGCTGTCATTCTTTTGATTCGCTTTTATTTATGCTCATAGGTTATCTGCATAACACGTTATCTGAGCATTTGATAAAAAGGGCCCATTCCCGAAGCTTATATGAACAAAAAGACATTTTTATAAGCAATATTTTATTAGCCAATATATCCTTATAATGGAAATACTGAAACTACAATAAATTTAACAAGGAAAAAATACTAAATTAGACTCATATTATATCTATTCATGTAAAAAAATGATCATAAAAAATTATTTTGTGAGTACCTAACTAGGAATGAAGAAAATGACAAGAAATGATTAAAATGAAAAATATCAATATTAACAGCTAGTAAAACGAAGAAAATTAAATCTATTTTTCCATTATTTCAAGATTATACTTGATGAAAATTTGAAACAAACACAAAAAGGCAATGAAAGAACTTCTTAATCTCTTAACTTTAGGAACGGCAATGACAAATCTCATGATGGTTTTAACAAACAATATTTTGAATTTGTAAATTTCAGTTTATTCCAATTTAAAAAAAAGAGTTATTTGGTCACTTCTACTGGTTCTTCTTTCAATTTAATGATCTACCTTAAAATTTCTCCTCATTGCTACCATATTGTGCATTCTCAGAACATCAGAACACCCAAACTATTGATACGATGCTTTGCAGATACTCAGTATTGCACACATGACATAAATTTGAAGCAACTTTTCATAGTTTCATTAACAGAATTCTCAAAGGATTTTATTGATGGGGCTTTAATTTTTAAATTATTCTTGTAATTTTCAAATTATTATCAATATAGATTGCTTCACACAAATGACATTTTCTCTTCGAGACTTTTATTTCTTCTCTTATAGAGTTATCCTGAAATTTGAAATAGAATTGAATATTATCTTTATAACAAATTCAATAAGAAAAGATGGTTTTCCTGTGTTACTTCAACATACTTTCAGTTGATGACTGGTTAAGTTTCTCTTTACATTCAATGTTTGCAGCTGCTGATAAAATTTTTGATAACTGCAGCTAACAAAATACACAAGGAATTCTATTTTTCTCTAATGAAAAGCAAATCTAATCTGTACATTCAACAATGCTTCTAATGGTTTCCAAATCATTTTTTTACCTAGGTGATTTATAGAAATGGAATTTTTCTCCATTGAAGTTTTTGCTTCCAATTTTATTTTTGAGTTTTCCTAAAATTTAAATTGTGATCAAATACCTACAGCCTTCAAAGTTAAAATTCAAGAAAATCATTGGATTTATAAGTTTCATTTCAACGCACCTTCAGTTGACAGACCAGTTGTATTACTGAACTGTAATTTACAATTTCCACATGATTTTCAGCAACATTATTCAGAAGCACATGATTATATTAGATCCTGAGTATTTCCTTCTTTCAAGAACTGTATTTCATAATTGCTCTGTTTTTTATTATGTTAAAGAAATTCTACATTCTGCTACATTGTGGTCCCATTTTTGATGAGTTCTTTCAATCCAAACAACACAACTTTTCACCCATGTTCTCTAAGTTTTCTTTTGAACCTGTGAATTTAGGAAGAGCGTATTATTTTTAATTTTATCTTAAATTGCCTTAGTTCCTACCTGCAGTTGAACTTCCATTTCATTAAATCGAATTCGTGTTGCTGTAGTTTGGATTATTAATTATCTCTGTGAAATATTCAATAGTCTTTCGGTTCTACCAAGATGAGTTTTTCAACTTCCAAATAATTCAGAGTCCTTGCTTTGTTTACTATTTTCATGTTTATACACATCTAACCCCACTTGCTCTAATAACCAAAATCGTAACGGTTTGATTTGATTTGATGGTTTGATTTGACATTTCTCGATCAAATTGAGGTTAATTCATGACGTCACGGATCTATAACCCAAACCGCTTGAATGCAAAAGGTATTTACCACAAAAGACCAAAGATAACCGGTTACTCTTGGTTCGTCGCTTGAAATACCTTAATGTGATTTATCCATCTATAAGTGGAGATACTTTTTCAGTTGCAACAATAAAATAGAATCACTTCAAACCTTAACACATTAAAACTAATCAAAAGTTCACAACAATATAAATAGCTACAACAAATCATAAACATAAGGCCGGCATATTTAATTTTCATTCGATAGCCTGAATTATTAATATGTACAATATTAAATTTTTAAATCTATAAATCTCAACAATAACATCTTTATGCATACTAAGGATATCTGATATAGACAATGTACTTAGTGATTAACAGAATTCATAATCTTAATTAAAGATTAAAGAACAAAATAAAAAATTAACGATACATATTAAATTTTTCTAATATAATGTGGTTCTGTTTAGTCAAAGGTAAAAATGAATCAGCCCTGAAAGAACCTGAGATTAAAGAAAAATCTCCAAACAATACCGAAGAAATCGAAAAGTTAGCAGAAAAAGTAGAGAATTTGAAGGTTGCCGATGAAAAAGAAGCTGAAAATAAAATTGAGACCGCTCAGAAGAAAATCACTCATAAGGAAAAGAAAAAAATGAAGAAGCAACAGGAATATGAAAAACAAATGGATACAATGATGAAAAAGGGGGGGCAAGGACATTCAGAGTTGGACAGTAATTTCACAGTATCTCAAGCACAAAAATCTAAAGGTCAATTGGAAGCTTTAGAAAATGCAGTGGATATTAAAGTTGAAAATTTCACTATATCGGCCAAAGGAAACGACCTTTTTGTTAATGCCAATTTATCAATAGCTAATGGTAGACATTATGGTTTAGTAGGACCAAATGGGTAAGTTTACAAATATAGACATCTTCAGGATGTCTTATTTGCGCACAGCTACTAATGAATATTATTTATATTCGCCAGTCACCAAAATTTTCATGTATACACGTGATATGTAGATATTATTACTTGAACTTATTAAATCGAATAGGTTATTAACTTCATATTTAAAATACTGATGGCTAATTTTTCTACCAAATTTCATGATTATTAATATATGAAATGATTATTTAAATACTTGTAGACATGGAAAAACAACCCTCCTTCGACACATTGCATCCAGAGCTTTCGCAATTCCACCTAACATTGATATACTTTATTGTGAACAAGAAGTGGTGGCTGATGATCTCACAGCTGTCGAATCTGTTTTGAAGGCCGATGTGAAGAGAACAACATTGTTGGAAGAAGCAAGCAAACTTGAGAATGCTTTTAACCAAGGTGATTTGGATGTTCAGGAAAAACTCAATGAAGTGTATGCAGAATTGAAAGCTATCGGAGCTGATTCTGCAGAACCAAGAGCTCGCAGGATATTGGCAGGTTTAGGATTTTCAAAAGAAATGCAGGTAATGCATTATATTCACACATTGAGATATTTAAAATAGAATATCTATGTTTCGTTCACATGGTATTTTAATAAAACTTATTGTTCAGTTCGCAGAGTTTATGATAACTTATTATAGGGTATTTCAAGCGAATAACCCAGAGTAACCAGGTTATTATTTTGGTCCATCTAGCGGTTATTGCTGGTTCTTCTTGTTCGAAATCCAGAAAGAATAACCAGAAATTATCGCTTGAATGCTCGGATTTGGTTACCCGTGCTGTCATTCTTTTGATTCGCGTTTATTTATGCTCATAGGTTATCTGAGCATTTATCTGATTCAGATAAAAAGGGTCCATTCCCGAAGCTTATATAAACAAAAAGACATTTTTATAAGCAATTTTTTATTAGCCAATATATCCTTATAATGGAATTACTGAAACTACAATAAATGTAACAAGGGAAAAATACCAAATTAGACTCATATAATATCTATACATGTAAAAAAATGATCATAAAAAAATTATTTTGTGAGTAACTAGGAATGAAGAAAATGACAAGAAATGATGAAAATGAAAAATATCAATATTACCAGCTAGTAAAAGGAAGAAAATTAAGTCAAAGAGACAGAATGGGAATGTTTTAATTTTAAAGTCAATGACGAATTTTTTTCCAGAGTTAGAAATTAAACCTATTTTTCCATTATTTCAAGATTATTTATATTGATGAAAATTTGAAACAAACACAAAAAGGCAATGAAAGAACTTTTTAATCTCTTAACCTTAGGAACGGCAATGACAAATCTCATGATGGTTTTAACAAACAATATTTTGAATTTGTATATTTCAGTTTATTCCAATTTAAAAAAAAAAGAGTTGTTTGGTCACTTCTACTGGTTCTTCTTTCAATTTAATGATCTACCTTAAAATTTCTCCTCATTGCTACCATATTGTGCATTCTCAGAACACCCAAACTATTGATACGATGCTTTGCAGATACTCTCAGTATTGCACACATAACAAAAATTTGAAGCAACCTGAAAATTTATCTTTTCATAGTTTCATTAACAGAATTCTCAATGAATTTTTATTGATTTCTTGTGGCTATAATTTTCAGGTTCTTCTTGTAATTTTCAAATCATTATCAATCTACATTGCTTCACACAAATGACATTTGCTCTTTGAACCTTTTATTTCTTCTCTTATAGAGTTATCCTGAAATTTGAAATAGAATTTAATATTATCTTTATAACAAATTCAATAAGAATAGATGGTTTTTCTGTGTTACTTCAACGTACTTTCAGTTGATGACTGGTTAAGTTTCTCACTGCATTCAATGTTTGTAGCTGCTGATAAAATTTTTGATAACTGCAGCTAACAAAATACACAAGGAATTCTGTTTTTCTCTAATGAAAAGCAAACCTAATCTGTACATTCTACAATGCTTCTAATGGTTTCCAAATAATTTTTTTTACCTAGGTGATTTATAGAAATGAAACTTTTCTCCATTGAATGTACAGTTTCTGCTTCCGATTTTATTTTTGAGTTTTCCTAAAATTTAAATTGTGATCAAATACCTACAGCTCTCAAAGTTAAAATTCAAGAAAATCATTGGATTTATAAGTTTCATCTCAACGCACCTTCAGTTGACAGACCAGTTGTATTACTGATCTGTAATTTACAATTTCCACATGATTTTCAGCAACATTATTCAGAAGCACATGATTATATTAGATCCCTGAGTATTTCCTTCTTTCAAGAACTGTATTTCATAATTGCTCTGTTTTTTATTATGTTGAAAAACTCTACATTCTTCTTATTTGATATCAGGGGTATTGTGGCCCCATTTTTAATGAGTTCTTTCAATCTAAACGAAACATTTTTCACCCACGTTCTTTAAGTTTTCTTTTGAACCTGTGAATTTAGGAAGAGCGTATTATTTTTAATTTGCTCTTAAATTGCCTTAGTTCCTACCTGGAGTTGAACTTCCATTTCGTTAAATCGAATTCGTGTTGCTACTTATAAAGTTTGGATTATTAATTATCTCTGTGAAATATTCAGTAGTCTTTCGGTTCTACCAAATAATTCAAAGTCCTTGCTATTGTTTACTATTTTCATGTTTATACACTTTCTAACTTTCTAACCCTACTTGCTCTAATAACCAGAATCGTAACCCTGCTCTCGAGCGGGGTTACGATTTTGGTTATTCTTGACATTTCTCGATCAAATTGAGGTTAACTCATGACGTCACGGATCTATAACCCAAGCCGCTTGAATGCAAAAGGTATTTACCACAAAAGACCAAAGGTAACCGGTTACTCTTGGTTATTCGCTTGAAATACCTTTATGTCTATGTCTTGCTCAAGGAAATATTTGTCATAATTTTTATGAACTAAGTTATCAACCAAGGGACATTCTGTAAACTAACCTCTTGGTTCTGATAACTATAATTTCATTAATCTTTTAAAAGAGATCGATGGAGTTGTAGTCATCAAAAACAAGCAGTTAATTTGCTGAATTCACCCTAAATATTATGAATAAAGAACAACGGTAAAAAAATAAAATATACCTTATCTTGGAAAAAGTCATTTTACTTCTGAAATACCACTTTTTCAGAAAATTGTTGAAACAAAACTTTTCTCGTAAGAGAAAACTAAGAACCTAATTCAACAATTACTACCTAATATCCATAAGTATCAATTTTGAAGTAAACCGAAAAATAACTAAAGAAGGTCGTTCTTCCTCAAGACAGTGAGCAAATGATTGGAATTAAAAAGAACAGAATTATAGATATTAAAAGATATCTTATCGAATACAAGTTAACTCATTGTTCGAAATTCAAACATAAACAATATAAACTATATATAAAAAATATTCATCTTCGATAACATGGAAAATTCCATTCAAATTATTAAACAATCAAAAGTGGATCACGCCGAGCGAGTCGCTGACCGATCTGATACCAAATATGGCAATGTTATTTTTATCGTCAGTACTCAATTTAGTATATAAGATTAGTGTGTAATCAATTAAGTATCATTCACCATTAGTTTGATCAATAAACCTCTTCGGCAACTGTGGAGTTAAGACATCCCTTGAACGTTCTGAGTCTGGTCGTTCAGTTGCCTAAAACTTCAAGCAAGTGTTGTTTCAAATCAAAGAAACAACACTCATAAAGGAATGATACAGCTCAGGGCTCTGAGCCTACACAACCGACAGTCTGTTGATATTGAGTTGTTGACAGCGAAAATGGTGGTAGTCACCCGATATGAAGATTATTATTTAATCATGAGTTATAATGTAAAAAGCCCAAACAATCTACCTAATAAGAAGAGATATTGTTTAAAGATATACAACAGTAGAAAGCGGTATATTTTAATATTCCAAAAAGACTCCAATTTCATTTATTTGTATAAAGCATGATAACATAAAAAAACTCGAAAAAGTTAAAGATTTATGTATAATTATAAACAATTTCTAGGATAGAGCAACGAAAAACTTCTCTGGAGGATGGAGAATGAGAGTTTCTCTAGCTAGAGCCTTGTATCTAGAACCTACCTTATTACTCCTGGACGAACCTACAAATCACTTGGATCTCAATGCTGTCATTTGGTTGGACAAGTGAGTAGAAAACCTACTACAATTTTACAAAATTCGTTTTTCACCAAATTGAAAGGGGTACATAACTTTTGTAATAAAACAAAATATTTTCATATTTTTTAAATTTAACAAA
The DNA here is from genome assembly GCA_030674115.1 of Micraspis discolor. Lineage (NCBI taxonomy): Eukaryota > Metazoa > Arthropoda > Insecta > Coleoptera > Coccinellidae > Micraspis > Micraspis discolor. The sequence goes on along the minus strand of JARTUT010000006.1, from coordinate 3,341,965 downwards.
TTATTTGAATTGAAAAATTTAGAACATTTTAATTACATACAAAATTAATTCTAATGTCTGAAAATAAATCAAATGTCGAATTTCGTCTGCATGCCATCAACCTTAATTCTCGATTTTTATTGCAGTTACCTACAAGGTTGGAAGAAAACACTACTCATAGTTTCTCACGATCAGTCCTTTTTGGATAATGTGTGCAATGAGATTATCCATTTGGACACACAAAAATTACACTATTATAAGGGAAACTACTCGATGTTTAAAAAGATGCACGAGCAAAAGAGGAAAGAAATGATTAAAGAATATGAAAAGCAAGAAAAACGTTTGAAAGAGTTGAAATCTCATGGTAGTTCTAAAAAACAAGCTGTAAGGGAATCGTCTGTAACTACTTCTTACTCATATCGATACATTTATATTTTCTCTTTAGGAAAAGAAGCAAAAAGAAGCCTTAACTCGAAAACAAGAAAAGAATAGAAGCAAAATTCAAAAAGAAGAAGAAACCGTTCCTACTGAGCTTTTACAGAAACCTAAAGATTATATGGTTAAGTTCTCATTTCCTGAACCACCCCCACTCCAACCTCCAATTTTGGGTCTACATGGTGAGCATCTTACGTTTTGCTAGAAAATTGTCCATTTGGAAAAATTTTGAATAAAGGCATTGGTACTTATGATAGTTACAAAATATGTAATCTACTCAAGAAATTTTGACATCACAGTAGGCCTGGAAAGTGTAATGTGTAATTTCATAATATTTTGAAACATTTAGTAAAAGAAAATCAACTCAAATCGTCACACAGCTGAATATCAAAAATTATTGACCATAAATTTGTTTATTTGTTGATACATATTATAATAATAGAAGCAATACTGTACGGGATAACCCCCTTTTAAACCAGAAAATCAAATTTTCAGTTTTAAGTTGCCTATGCAATTTTTTATTTATATATATTTTCATAATGTTACATCAATCCAATGATAGTAGTCCAATAACAAAATGGATCTTTTGTAGATGTCACTTTTGCCTATCCAGGCCAGAAGCCTCTTTTTGTCAATGTTGAATTTGGTATTGACATGAGCAGTAGGGTAGCTATTGTCGGTCCTAACGGAGTAGGAAAATCTACCTTCTTGAAATTACTAACAGGTGATTTGGAACCCTCTAAAGGAGAAGTTAGAAAAAATTATAGACTGGTGAGGTTATATCCCTTTAGATTAAAACAAATTTTGTATTCCTATTGCTTGCAGAGAATTGGAAGGTTTGACCAGCATTCTGGAGAACATTTAACAGCAGAGGAAACCCCCTCAGAATATTTGATGAGGTTGTTCAATTTGCCATATGAAAAAGCGAGGAAACAACTTGGAACCTTCGGTTTAGCAAGCTTTGCTCATAATATAAAAATGAAGGACTTGTCTGGAGGTCAGAAGGCTCGAGTAGCTTTGGCAGAGTTGTGTTTGAATGCTCCAGATGTTCTTATATTGGTGAGTTAGATTTGATTTGTTCCACAAATATGAAAACAATGCAATACATATTTGTTTTAGGATGAACCTACAAATAATTTGGATATCGAATCAATTGATGCTTTGGGAGATGCAATAAATGAGTTTAGTGGAGGAGTTATTATAGTTTCTCACGATGAAAGACTTATAAGGTATGAAAATTGGATATATTTTCTTTTTATATATAGAGTTTGTGTGGAAATATCATTTCAAAATGCTATGTATGCTGTCTATTGTTGTTTTGATAACATAAAATATTTTAATGTTGATTATTAGCACTACAAAAAACTGGGACAAGTAAAATTTACGATAATACCTTTGTTGTCCTGAATAGGAAGATTCTACTCTTTGTTGACCATTATCGTACAAACCCTAATAATGTACACCATGCCTAGAAATTATTAAGCTGACAATTTGTTCCTTCTAAACTTCAAGTAAAACAACAAATACTCCGACAAAATTTTAGAAAACCTTAAATTTGGTACATTTTTCCATAACTTTCAGAAAAAGAACTGTCTCTTGGAAATTATAGTTCGGTATGATCCTCCATATATATGACTATACGTTTTTTATATTTTACGTAAGGCAATGCTTCCAGCTTTGATAAAGCCTGACTATTGGCTCCAATATAGCAAGTTCAATGCAGAAAAGTCTCTGGTCTGTTTTGTACTGTTTTATGATAATGGAAAACTAATACATTGTTCTTTGTCTCTGTCGTAACATATAAATACGAGGTCTGTTAATTAAGTTATGAGACTGGCAACGTTGCGTTTGAGCGGGCACGACTGGAAGCGCGGGGCTTAGTGGGGCGGTAGTGTAACATGTGATCCACTTTCAGTACGAGTTTGACCTCGCACGAGTCATTTGGTTGTGCGTAGCGATTGTTTTTGTGGAACAGTTTTTTATATTGTGTTCTAAAAATTAATGACATCAATTTCGAGCAACAGAATGCTATCAGGTTTTGCTTCAGACTTGGGCGCAGTTCAATGGAAACTCTTCTTCAGCAGGCATACGGAGATATTGTTTTGTCACGGGCCCAGGTTTTTTGGTGGTTTAAGACATTTTCAGAAGGAAGAGAGTCGATTGAAGATGAACCACGAAGCGGAATGCCTTCATCTTCAAGAACCGATGAAAATGTCGACAGAATCCGGGATCTTATGCGCTCAGATCGTCGGTTGACAGTCAGAATGATAGGGGAAGAGTTAAATTTGACTAACACCACCGTTCATCGAATTTTGACCAATGAATTGGGGATGAGAAAAATTTGCGCAAAAATGGCAATTTCAATAAACGAGTTTTTGGCCAGTAAAACATTCCTGTGGCTCCTCAGCCTCCTTATTTGCCCGTCTTGAGTTCTTGTGACTTTTTTCTCTTCCCAAAGTTGAAAAATTACCTCAAGGGAAATCATATTGCGACAGTCCAGAAACTTAAAATGGCTGTAACCGACCAGTTGAAGGTTATTTCAGTATAGGAGTTCTAGCCCTGCTATAAGGAGTGGAAGGAAGTTACTTTGAAAGTGACAATATTGAATTGTAATTATTTTTGTATTGAAAATAAAAAAAAAATTCAGTGTCATTAATTAATTTACAGACCTCGTACATTGAACAGTTGGTTAGGATGTTGTCGAACGCTTATTACTTGCCCATAACATAAGTGAATATCATTGAAAATGTGTATCTGACACTTATCATCCGTAATTGGTCACACAATGTGATTTCTTAATCCATTTCAAGGCTTCTACAGCCATTAAAATGTTCAAAATCATAAAAACCTCAACAATACTGAACAAAATGAAGAAAGAGTAGAGTAAATATCACAGCTTGGAAAAAAAAATTATCCAATGTAGCTTCAAGTAAATGAATTTTGTAATAATATCATAACTTCATAGAACGAGATCCTTAAGTTCTTCGGTTTTCAACATTAAAATGCTAAAACAAAAGATATAAAATGAATGTCTCCAACTTAATTGATCAACAGCTTTCAACAAAAGTTATTTCTTCTATTCCACGAATATTTAATTGTTAATTCAAAAAAACCTAGAGTACTAATTTTTTGTTCACATGATTAGATACCATTTAATGTTTATTTCCAGGGAGACTGATTGTACATTATTTATCATTGAGGAACAAACAATTAATGAGGTTGACGGGGACTTTGATGATTACCGTAAAGAACTACTGGATAGTCTTGGTGAAATTATTAATAATCCCAGCATAGCGGCAAATGCTGCTGTACAACAATAGGATATTGAATTTTTATTCTAATAAAGACATTTTTTCATAACTTTGTATTCTTCTTTATTTTTCTATTTGCATATGAAGATTGCATGTTGCGGATTATTATAACTATTTCATCTTTATCAAAATTAAAGAGGTTAAGAAGGCCAGTTTTGCGATTCAGATTTGGAGGTTGTAACGCCCTTTCGTGCAGTTCCTTTATTAGTAAACTCGGGCGCCAGACTATTTGCTTCTGAGGGCGTCACCCTCAACTATCGAGCTCCTCCGGAATGTCCAGGAGCTCGAGCCTAGGCAGACTCCAGTGGAGAACATGGACCATCCAAGCGGGGGTTGTCCCTGGGGCACGGTTCCGCACGGCGCAACTAGTGTCCGTGCGCAACAGAACCCCTCGAAGAGAACTGCTAAGGCCCAGCCCAAATCGGAATGACCGGCGGTATGGTGTGCGGATGCGCAAACCACCGCGCGTCCACCCGCGATGACGACAGGGCCGAGGTCGAACCAAGTGCCTGCCGCACAGCAGCCCACGTCACGGAAAACTTCGGTCTAAGCACGATTGAGCTTCCTCATCTCGTACGTCAGCTCCGAGAGATGGACAGCAGGTAAAACGGCCCACCACCTAGGGACGAATGAGCTTGCTCATCTCGGCACCCAGATGTCGGATCCGCAATACCGGCTAAGGACTCGTAAACGCCCTCCTGCAGCCGTCGTTCGGTCTCAACGATCGAACCTCACACTTACCTCCTGGAATCTCGTCCTCCACAAGTGGCTTTCCGGTCCCCTCTCTATACCCCTTTCCTACCTTGGTATGTCTGCCTACCACTGAACTCACTACTAGTACTGGCTGGAACTAAACGGTGGAAGCTCTTCTGCTTCGCGTCTCGCCGGCCGAGGAACTGCCGTTCCCGGCGCTTGACTCGCCTACAAGTACCGTTCTCGGCCTCCCCACCAACATGCGCCGTGTGCGCTGTAGGTCGAGGTGGGAGCGACCGGTCGGTCTCCCCACTGTTCAGCGTGATCTCGCTGGATTCGATCGAGGTCAACAGGTTTACGCCACGTAAACAAAACTACTTCGTTACAAGGTATTAGGCAAAATACAGCAGAGTAGTGAAAGTTTCAATTCAACTCCACAAAAAAGTGCCAATCAACCAAACTGACACTCCTGTAGGGGATACTTGAATGCAGGGTCGCCAATGGAAGTAACACATCCTTGTGAACTTTCATAAGCCACACAACTTGAATCAATAATTTAATTCAATACTTAGTACCAATTTTATTTTCGACCTTCAAAGATTTTGGAAATGAACTCGTTTTTGAAAGCAATTTTGGAAACAAACACAAGTTTTCTAACTCATTAATAAACTGTTTATTATAACTTTGTCAATATGCATGCACATATTTAAAATTGATTGTTGTCGATATTGAAAATAACCCTCATTATTCATTCATCTTAACAAGTGAATTCAGAACATATCTTATTTTCGGAATGAAACTTAGATCTCTTGGCATGACGAAGTTGAGAATTAATCCTCCAAAACGTCACCACAGATATCTAGGAGTTATTATTCCTTCAACTGATATCTTGATTCATAATTAACTGCAATGATCCTGGGGGGCGTTTTATTCAACCGTTACTGTACATTAAAAAAAAAAAAACATTTATCTGTAGGGTATATTTATTAATTTTTCAAATACCAAAAATAAATACTACTTGAAAAATATTTCTAATTTAATTAATGTGGACGGATGAGATCACAAAATATTGACAACTATGTGATTTTGCCTAATAAAACAAACACGCTAACTTAAATAAAACAGTTTTTTTTTTGTTAAATCATTTTCTGTAACAACTCTTAAACTCTCAGATTATTCATGGATTTATCCAAAATATCTTTTTTGATTCTCAAAGTGTACTCTGGATTTATTTTAATAACTTGCTGAGCAACATCTATAGCATCTGGGTAATTTTTTGATTTCAAATAAGCATATGCCAGCTTATATCCTATAGAGGCATTACTTTTTCCAGTGTATTTGAAGGCCAGTTCATAATTAGCAGCAGCATCTTTGTATTTCTGTTCCTTCTCAGATATAAAACCAAGATATTCATAGGCTTTTCTTGAACTTTTGTTGTAATGAATCACTTTCGCTAACAAATCTGAAGCAATATCATATTTTCCAGATTGTATGTAATAGTCAGATAAGAGCAACCAACATTTTTCCAAATATTCTGCATCGTCAAAGGTCCATGCGTTTTTTACAACTCTTTTGAGCTGATTCTTTGCCCTTTGGGATTGCTTCAAAAGAGTATAAGCAGTTGATAAACCTAAGATAACGCCGATATTGTCTTTATATGCGTTTTGAGAAGCAAGTGCTATGAAGGCTTCCAGTCCCTGTTCCACTAGAGGTTTTTCCTTTGTTGCAAGCAAACGGAAATTCGCTAATAACTTGTACTTAAGGATGTTTTCACCCAATTTTTGCTTCAATTCTTTTAGCAAGCGATCCGCTGAAAAAAATACAAATGAATAGAAAAAATAAAGTAATTATATTATGAACATTATATCCATCTATATAAATGAAGGTTCAATGCGGAATTTCTGCGACCAGACCAGACAAAATAAATTAGGAGATGGTCGTCAGGGCAAGGCAACCTTGACACCAAGGAGATGGTAAAGATGAAAATGATGACATCGGAATCAACTACAGGGGCGAGCAACCCATTGAAGCATCAACTCTATCTTGTATACGGAAAAATCCTCAAATATGGATAGATGCGCTGCGCAAATTGATTTGGTAGAGTCATCGCTCCGAAGATCTACAGGAGAACACACCAAACAATTCCCATTACCTTTGGGACGTGGTTACTCAACTTGCAAAACTTCATTGAGTACAGGCAGACTATGTTACCAATTGGTTGAATAAAAGCGCACAAAAACGGACTTTTTCTGTAACTTACCGGTGTTTAAGGCCATCGACCGAGAATCTCTATATTCTAAATCATCACTGTCCATTAATTGATCAGTTACCATGTCATCTTCGGGATTCAAGCATATTTCTATCATATTGTAAATAGAATCCATACCCCAATCAAGGTCCTGTCTAGTCATATTGAAATTCCTCAAAGCTCCATTCAAATTACCCACATACCATTGGTATAATGCTTTAGAGTATAGTAGGCCTCCTTCTTTTAATGGATTCTCGCAAACTTTTTCGGCATTGTCAAGGTATTCAGAAAAATCCTCTAAATTTCCTGTTCGACGCATTATTTCTACTAGTCGGACCAAGGCGTTCCAATTAGTGGGCTGTCTAGCAAGCAACTGAGTAAAGTGAAACAGGGCCATGTCGAAATCAACCTGAAAGAAGTGAAAATATGGTCGTAAATGATTTGCAAAGAGAACTTTCCGATCCAGACAAATCATTGAATATATAAGTGTGTTATTAAACATACGAGGTCTGTCAATTATATTCCCGGAAAAGTTCTCGGACGGTCCGGAATATACATAAATTCTTAAAATTAAGTTATAATCCTTCGCAGTAGTCTCCCTCTAATTTTTAAATTTTTAATTTTTACTTTTAAGTCCCTTCTGAAAGGATGCAGCCCTTCTCTTCTACTTATCAACCGAGCTTGTTCTATATATTGATAATAATGAGTCACTAAATATCTAAGATGATAAGCATAGTTAAATGTGACAATACTGTAATTTCAACTTGAATTACCTTATGGAAAGCTATATCTGCCATCAGGAGGGATGCTTCCTCGTTTTCGCTGTCAATGTCAAGAATACTGCTACATGTCTGTTGGCACAGTTCTAGAGCATTCATCTGAAATTTTTTCTGAATTATATAATTGATATAATATTTAATGATAATTTCTTGCTTTCTTCATGAGGTTCAATATGACTCATCCTGATGAATAGGAGATGATATTTGGAATTTTACGGAATAAATAAAACAATTCAGAGAAGTACTGACTTGAGGTCAGGAGCCTTTGTTCCAAGGTTTTATTTTAGATTGTGGAACAGTGTGTACACGGCAATCCAAATTAAAACTGAGCTGTTTGGATCCCGTAACCATAGTTACGTGCAGATGTGACGTCACCACTAATACGGCGTATAATGATAACATATGATTAATAAGACTATCATAATTCACATTAATAAACTGCAATAACAGATAATCCTCGTGAATAACTAACCTGTATGTAGAGTTTTGCTAAGGCTCCCAAAATGGCAACATTCTCTGGAGCGACTTCGCAAGCTTCCTTATAATAATTGATAGCCTCATCGTTATCCTTGTTCACAACAGACATTTCCGCAAGTTTAGTATAAATAGAAATCAATACATCAATTTCATCTTGTGGAGTTCCTTAAAACAAATCACTGTGAAAATATGTACATATAGATCTCACTGAAAATATACTTGGTAGTTCTATTGCCAGACGCTTTCTAACCCTCTTTTGGTTATCTCTGGCATCCTTGAGAGTTATAAGTGCTCCTGCCTTGTTACCTGCCTTCTCTTGAATTGTAGCTAATAGGTTCAGCAGTTTAGTTTTATACTGAAGAAAAGTCAGATCATCCACATCACCGGAACTTTCAACTTCGATTTCACTAATGAGAAGATGCTCGGCCTTGATGTATTCTTTCATGTGCATATACAGATGTGCTAATTCCAATTTAAGCTCTGCATAGTTGGTCAGTTCTATTGCCTCCTTGTAAAACTCAACTGCTTCTTTGAAATAATGAGCAAAAACTAGGGTTTCTCCAAGCTTCATATTGATATATGGATCCCTCGGATTTTCTTTTAGAGCTTTCTGATAAGTTTCAATTGCTAAGTCGGGCTCTGCAAGTCAATAATATGTGGGAAATTGAAAGCTTTAAGCCAGAAATTCGAAACATGCGCTGAAGAAGAAAATAAAGCAAATATGTTGTTGAAATGAGCAAGTGTTACATCAGAAGTGGAATGTCTTCACTTCCTACGTGAGAAGAATAAAAAAACAAGAACTTGAAAATATTCCGAATCAAAAAACAAGAAAAAGCAGTCGACATATAGATTTCACACTCATAGTTTTTAAAGTTGAAATCAAAATTCAATTGAATTACAAATTTGACAATTAACAAAATTACAAATTTGACAATTTACAAAATTACAAATTTGACAATTTACAAATTGACAATTTACAAATTTGACAATTTACAAAATTACAAATTGGCAATTTACAAATTTGACAATTCACAAATTTGACAATTTGCAAAATTACAAATTTGACAATTTACAAAATTACAAATTTGACAATTTACAAATTTGAAAATTTACAAATTTGAAAATTTACAAATTGACAATTTACAAAATTACATATTTGACAATTTACAAAATTACAAATTTGACAATTTACAAATTGACAATTTACAAATTTGAAAATTTACAAATTTGACAATTTACAAAATTACAAATTTGACAATCAACAAAATTACAAATTTGACAATTTACAAATTTGAAAATTTACAAATTGACAATTTACAAAATTACAAATTTGACAATTTACAAAATTAAAAATTTGACAATTTACAAATTTGACAATTTACAAATTGACAATATACAAATTTGACAATTTACAAATTGACAATTTACAAATTTGACAATTTACAAAATTACAAATTGACAATTTACAAATTTGACAATTTACAAATTTGACAATTTACAAAATTACAAATTTGACAATTTACAAATTTGACAATTTACAAAATTACAAGTTTGACAATTTACAAATTTGACAATTTACAAATTGACAATTTACAAATTTGACAATTTACAAATTTGAGAATTTACAAATTGACCATTTACAAAATTACAAATTGACAATTTACAAATTTGACAATTTACAAATTTGACAATTTACAAAATTACAAATTTGACAATTTACAAAATTACAAATTTGACAATTTACAAATTTGACAATTTACAAATTGACAATTTACAAAATTACAAATTGACAATTTACAAATTTGACAATTTACAAATTGACAATTTACAAATTTGACAATTTACAAAATTACAAATTTGATAATTTACAAAATTACAAATTGACAATTTACAAATTTGACAATTTACAAATTGACGATTTACAAATTTGACAATTTACAAATTTGACAATTCACAAATTTGACAATTTACAAATTGACAATTTACAAATTTGACAATTTACAAATTTGAGAATTTACAAATTGACCATTTACAAAATTACAAATTGACAATTTACAAATTTGACAATTTACAAATTTGACAATTTACAAAATTACAAATTTGACAATTTACAAAATTACAAATTTGACAATTTACAAATTTGACAATTTACAAATTGACAATTTACAAAATTACAAATTGACAATTTACAAATTTGACAATTTACAAATTGACAATTTACAAATTTGACAATTTACAAAATTACAAATTTGATAATTTACAAAATTACAAATTGACAATTTACAAATTTGACAATTTACAAATTGACAATTTACAAATTTGACGATTTACAAATTTGACAATTTACAAATTTGACAATTCACAAATTTGACAATTTACAAATTTGACGATTTACAAATTTGACGATTTACAAATTTGACAATTTACAAATTTGACAATTCACAAATTTGACAATTTACAAATTTGACAATTCACAAATTGACAATTTACAAATTTGACAATTTACGAAATAGTGGGTTACATGCACTACTGATAGGATACAGCTTTTGATTTGCAAGGAGTTTTTGCGAAATATTAATGTTGTTGGATAAGCAGCCTTCAATTTGAACTTCTGCAACCGCAGAAAAACACCAGCCTCCATCTCTTCTGAGTGTTGTCGAATCAGCCCTAGACTAGCAAAGTAGCAGTACTACGACGAAAGAATATCCTGTATATGTACGCGCTTTAGGCAGTTTCAAAAAAGTTGCTATTTTGCTAGGAATTTTGCTGAATGTATTTTTTCCGATCGGTTGTATTGCGCATTTACTTTTCTTGTACAAAATGGAAAGACAACTACAAGAGTTGCCTTTTATATTTCGGGATTGGACAAACATAGTGTTGCAATCTGCCAACTGACAGCTATCGTAAAGCTTGACATTTTTGAGGTCATACGTAGTCAGAACGATTTGACATACGAGTCCTATTTAAAAATTCATCTCGCAAAAAATTGGAACTGAATCGTGAACGTTTTCGTCCGATTAGTTTTTACAACTTTCGACGTGGGTTAACTCAACATCAGTGCATCGATGAATTTAATTCAATTTTTGGCGATGAAGCTCTATCAAGTACCAGTGTTTATTGATGGTATGGTGAATTCAACCGAGGTTGTTGTTCACTCCAAGACGAATTTCGAGAAGGTCCTCCAAAATCAGTTGTTGTTTCGAAAACCATTGATGCACCAACTGTTATTGCAAGATCGTCGTGTGATCTATCGTGAGATTGAGACAACCTTAGGCTTTAGTGGGACCAGCATATATTCAATATTGCATGAACATTTGACCGTCAAAAAAATTTGTTCACGTTGATTCCCACAAAATTTGTCAATCGCTCAAAAAAGGCTCGTGTCGATTGGTTGAAAGAAATGCTCCAAAAATGCGAACGCGGTGCTTCGAAGCACGTTTATGATATCGTGGCAAGTGATGAATTTTGGATTTACGCGTATGAGCTCAAAAATAAACAGCATTTGTTCGCGTACGAAGCACTTTTAAGCAGATGATAAACTGTATTTTCGGAAAAACTGGGCATGTCGCAATCGCACCATTAGAACAACGCAGAACAGTCAATTCTGAGTGGTACACAACTATTTGTTTGCCAGGTGTCTTCCAAGAAATCAGGAAAATCAACCGCCGAGGACGTATCACCCTTGACCACGACAATGCGAGCTCTTAGGCCAGTCCTACATTGGAAGCGGAATTTCTCCAGACCAGACAGTCTGGCGGGTCTGGCTGGGTCTGAAGGAAACAAAAACAAAGAAAACGTACTTTCCTCCTACATTGGAGGCAGTGTTCGATCTGGTCTGGACTCCTCTGAAGAGAATCAAATCGGGTCAGGTTGGCTGGCCAGACCAAATCCGCTTCTAATATAGGACTGGCCTTACACATCGGCTCAAACTGCATTATTGAGCACTTAAAACATTGATTTGATGAGTCATCCGCCGTATAATCCTGCCTTGGCACTGAATGACTTCTTTTTATTCCCATATGTACAAAATAAAAGGAGAGGTCAACGTTTTTCGACACCTGAAGAAGCAGTTGATGCGTTCAGATTACATGTTTTGGAGATACCTCAATCAGAGAGGCAAAAGTGCTTCGACAATTGGTTCAAATGCATGCGAAAGTGTATAGATCTCAATGGAGAATATTTTGATAAACAATAAAGCGATTTTCGATTATTAATATTTGTTTTTGTTCTCTAATCCCGAAATATAAGAAGCAACCCTCGTAATATACATGGTGTGCTATTTGAAAGTCTGAAAATATTTCAGTCCAATAGGCCATATCGTGATTCGCCCTGTATTAACGCAGGGAATCTATGAATCCTCTATTTCACAGGATTAATCGTTAACACTTCTAATATATCTACAGAAATTAGAATTCAGAATTAACATTATGCGACATGACAATTAAAATGGAAAATAAACAGAGTGATATTTTTTCTGAAACAGTATACACTGTTTCGTCCCAGAACTATTTTTGATGAGCAACTTGATTTGAAAAAAAAATCTAAAAAAAAGCTTTGTACTAAACTTTATGGTCTTATATCTTAGTATAACAACAAACCTTTTTAATTTCTTTAAATCAACAGTAACCCTAAAACAGTTCTGGAGGAAAACAGGGTTCAGTGTTCCAGCAAAATATCCTGTAGAAAATGGCTTGCCCCATGTTGTTAACTCTAATTGTAATATATATGTCAAATTTCAGTTGAATATCTTCTGAAATGAAGATATTATCAAAAAAAAACTTCAAGCTCCCACAACTTGTAAGGTTTGCGATTTTTGCTTAAAATTACTTGATGAATCTCCCTCTTGCGTTCATACCTCCAATTTGAGAATACCCTAAGTATATTGAAAGAGTTCACAAAAAAAGAAGCAACTTGCCTTATTCTCTAATTACTATTGAAGTGTGAATGTATCTTACCTAACACAGTCATATAAGCATCTCCTAACAGCATATAAGTCTCAACACATGGATTTCCATTCACCATTTCTAAATAGCATTCTAAATAAGAATGTTTGTCCTTCCTGTATTCCAGAAGAATATTCGCAAACCTAGTTCTTGCTTGAGAATAATAAGGATCGGAAGTATTCACTTTACCAAGTAATTCCAGGGCACCCTGTATATTATTATGGTTAACTGCTTGTTCTGCACAAAGTAGAACAATTCTTGATTCTTCAGGCGTTTTCTGTAGCTCGTCAGTAGCTTCATCAAGGAGTTTCATAGCTTCATCTACTTGTCCTATTTGATTGTGTGCATCGATTAATTCTATAAAAATAGCTGCTTTTTCATTTAGACCAATACTTTTTAACTCATTTCCTTTGAACTGTGTATCTTTCAGAGCAGAAATAGCTACTGTTAGCGATTTTATTGATTCTTGAAAATTGTTTAGTTTTTTTTGTATAATTCCATTGATGAAGTGATAAATTGGACATTCTCTTAGTCTGAAGTCAACACTCAACCCTTCTTCTAAGCTCTGCGAGGCTCTCTCATATGTTTCATTACGAATTTGTATCTGAGCCATAAGTAGATATACTTCACTGGGTACATTATTTCGTTTTAATAAGATTTCAAGGTTTGTTGTGGCGTTGTTTATATCACCAATTATATGATATTGAATTTTTGCCAATAAAAATAGTGGTTCAATCATTCCCGGGCAAGCTTTATGTAAAATTGTTAAAATATTTTCAACAGCTACTGTGATTGCACTAGGTGTCTTTGGTTTTTTTGTGAAAGTGAAATCGGGAATAAACGGAATATATTTCAAATATTCTTCTACTAGTTGGAGCATGAAACAGGGATTTAGAAGTTTGAGGAAGTCAACAGAATAGGGATAATGTTTAAGGGGATTCAAATGACAATCACTTGCTTTCAGTAAGTAGCTGATGGCTTCCTCTTCACTTTCACTCATTTTGGCTTTGAGTAACATGGTAATTGCAGAGTTCTGAACTCCTTTCATATCACAAAGTCTCCCTAATTGATCTTTCAACTTTTCAGAAATTCCATTTTGCTCAAGGTCTACACTTATCGAGCCAATCAGAGCGTTTACTGAGGAATTATCCATCTTGAGAGCGCTTTTAAAATAACGCATGGCATCTGTGAGTTTATTCTGCATTAAACATTGAAATCCAAGTTCACAAATGAAATTTGTATCATCTGAACATATTCGAGCTGCTTCTTCAATCATAGAATAAGTTTCTTGTAGAACATCTTTATTTCTTTCACAAACCTGAGAAAACAATTTAGCAGTCTCTAACAAGTAATGTCCATTTTTTGGTTCTACTTTATCATACATTATCATAAATTTTTTAATGGATGTAACAGCATATTCGTAGTTGGCATCATTACAAAGAGTTATCAGTATCGATATCCTCAATGCATCTAATGAATCATTATTGAGAATGATTATTCTACCTAGGGTTTCACCAGTATGATCCCATTGCTGCATTGCCAGCTGAACTCTTAGTTTTAAAATCAGAGGAAGATAAAGGTTCGGAAATCTTACCAAGGTTTTGTTGGCAACAGACTGAGCTTCCTCATAGTCATTTTCGTGTAAGTATGCTTCTCCCAATCCTAAAAAGGAATCTAAATTCGGTTTTGTCTGCAGAGACTGCAGAAATATCTCAGTTATCTTTGCTACCGACTTCTTTCCAGTTTTCTTAAGTTCTAAAAGAACCCAGCCTTTCAAAGTCCAACATTCTGACATTCCAGATTGCATTGTCAAAGCTTTATCTAGATAATCCAGAGATTTCTCTAGCTTCGATAATGAAAATAGTACAAATCCCGAATAATAAAAATCTATTGGTTCTGCAACTCTCCTTGTCTCTTTCATTTGCGCATCCAATCTCAAATATACTTCTTTGTCCGAAACACCTAACAGTTTATTACCATACATAAGAGCTATAATAACTGATAATTTCAAGTCATTCTCAGAGATAATAGTCTCTAAAATCTGTATACCTTCTTCCACATGGTTATTGACTAACAACGCAAGTGCATGAAACAAATGAAAACAAGAATGACCTTTATATCGAGTAATTCCTTCTTTAGAGGTAATCAATGCTGAGTTGTAAAACTTTTCCCTGAAGGAGTAGAAAATTGTTGCCTTCAATTCATCCAGGTCCATTATGAAATCAAACCTTTATGTGATAATAGACTTTATTTTCATCAAATTTACTCCTTTATATAATTCTTGTATTTCATTTCATTTTTTTTATAGAAATGTTGCAGATATTCACATGTAAGCTTTATCTTGATACTTTGGTCTTGTGCTATAAGATATTCCAAAATTTTCTGAAACAAAAAATTATATTCGATAAGTAAAATCTGCACAATTAAACATCTTAAAACTAAAAAAATAACAATTTAAACTAAACTAGGTGTATTTAAAAATCAGAATGGAGAAATAAAAAAAATGTTGTACATAGGTTTAAGTTAAACTCAATAGGATTTGAAAGAAAATCTGTTATACCCTGTGGCGGTCCTTTATAAGTCTCCACATAATAACAAGTAGAATGTCTCACGTAGCATAGGGTCTCAGTGGTCTACCTGGGATAGCAGGTACAAAAGCACAAGCTAATAGCATTTGAGAGTTATAAATGTAGATCTTTCTTTTCATAAAGAGAGAATAATATACCATTCTATCTCAATGATGGAAACTCAACTATGGTAGTAGGTTCACATTGGAAAATATGGAAATGTACAACATTTATCAAATTTAGTTACGATCGATAAAAAGAGTAGGTAGGATAGGAAGATTATAGGAATTCTTATGATTGTAAATAATATTTCTATAAATATAGATGTTTAATAGCCTTTTAGGTGACTCTTTTTCGCTAGCTCTCTGGCTTTTATAGCTTGTTCAAATAACTTTGAATTTATGTTCATTTCTTCATAAAGTATTAATTAATTGACAGTTTTATGGTTTGTTTATATCTAAAAAACTACTTGAAAAACCTATAAATCATTTCACTCAATCAAAGAAAGTCATTGACGGTGTTGTATTGTCCTTGTTCTCAATCAGCTACGCTGTGAAGATTAGTATTAGTAACTACTAACTGTTATAATCAAGATATCTCGAGACATTTTCATAATGGAATGATTTCCTTGGTATATCTCATAATCGCCCACCTCTAATGACCATTTGTGGAAAACCTAATGACTTATATACCTCTGCAAAAACTGATCCTAATCCTTTTCCTTGATATTCATCAGGGATAACAGTATGTTGTAAATCAACAACCTGCTTATTTTTCTCATAAATAACTTTGGCATAATCTGTTCCTCCCAACAGGACGCGGAATTCGTTTCCATTGTTTTCGACCTTTCCCATTTTTAGGTTTTCAACAACTTCAGTTGTATTTAGAGAAGAGAAGGTCTTACTTCCAGCCATAATTAATGTTCTTGAACTGGAATACATGCAGTGCTTCCGAAATTATTGGTGCCTAATTATTATAAATACTTACGTGATTTGTCTTATCATTTGAATATCCTCAGTTTATTATACAACACAAATTATACAATCGATCAGAAAACAAGTAACATGATACTAGGACCACAGAACATCAAATATAAGAAATGCAACCGGCGTACTAATTCTCGGAAACACCGTTGACGTTTGAATTGACAATTCGGGTGGGGAAATTCCATTCCTGATTTAAGGGGAAGGAGGCTTGCTATCTATTTTACGGAATTAGAGGTTAGGTTTTCAATATTCTGTGATTTTAATATTTTATTTTATGGTTTCGATAGCGGCTCCTCTTAGCCGAGGCATATTTTGAAATAAATTAATATGAAAAACTCGAAAAAAAAAAACAAATAATTCGTAATCACTGTTTTATTCGATAGTTACATGTAATATCACAAAGTAAAAAAAAATAATTATTTTCTCACAGTGGACCTAAATCAACGAATCCGTTGTTTTTTCGCCTCATAATGCAGCCCACTGCTTAGAGTCATCTCATCAAACTTGAGGGTACAGCAACGATCAATCTCATCCATATTTTCAGCTTGAAGTTTTAAATGTTCCAAGACAGGTTTTATTATTCCTCCATCAAAAGGCACTCAACTTAAAATGTTTTTGAGGGTTCTTATGGATGGCAACTGAAAAAACGCTCTCAATTAAATATATAATTTAGGACTTCTTTTGTAAATTGAAAGAGCAAAAGCTTTATCTGGAGAAGTCCATCTACGATTATTAGGACTTTTATCAAAATTTCTCAATTGAGACTTAACGAATTAATTCTTTTGTAACATTATTTAAATTTTCTTCTATTAATTAAAACCTTCCATCATTATACAAATTTTTCAGAACACTTATGTAGGTTTTTTGATTTTTCAATAAAGATTATAATTTAGATAATTTTGAAGAAGAATTTCTATGAATTTTGTACATAGTCATTTGCTCAGGTGATAATTCGGAAATATTCAAACCTACTCTACCAAGAATACCAGTTTTTTTCATGAAGGAACGCATATGGATCCATTTCAGGAGCTGCCTTGGAACAACTAGAACTTTGGGGGTATGATTCTGGGGAATGGAGATCATTATTCGATGTTGACAGTCCATTATTGCAATATTTGGGAATAGACAAACTTGAGCAGCACTGATTTGAAATCAGGGTTTCAGTTTCCCTGGAATTATCCCATACCAAGAATGATGTAGCAGATAATAGACTACAAGATTGATCATTAGTTGAATATACAATAGAACGGCAATTTTGATCAGACGAAATGTTAACTTCTGATGGTTTCTCAGGAAATAAAAGTCTTGGCTGCAAGTTGTTGATGTTATGACCAACATTTGGAATAATCTTAGGAGGTGTACCTAAATGTACTGCATTGTTAGTCAAAAAGCGATGCATATAAAAACCTGAAAAATCATTGTTTGATAAATGATCATTACAAATACGATAATTTAAAACATTTTTTGTAGGGCTTGTTTTGCATTTCTCTTTCCAAATATTTGAAAAAAGAGGATCATTGGGAAAATGGAAAAATTTTTTGTTTTGAAAATCAGATGGTGGGTTCGAATAATAAGAATTTCTGCATGAAGGATACTTGCATGAATATTAAATTCCTTTACGAAATGATGAAGCAGACGAAATGGACATTTTTAAAATTTGATATTATAATAATGTACGCCAACTCAAAAATTTGCAGAATTAAATTTTTTTTCAATCTTATTAGAATTTATGCACGCAAATCCTCTTTTATTACTTTACCTGACTATTGAACATCCGGCAATAGCTGAAAAAAACATTAATCAATAATTATTTACTTGATACGAATGAATATTCACTAGAACACTACATCACGACGAAAACAGACAGATTTAATTAAACATCAATGTTTTTTCCACCTATGATATGTAGTTAGTGAAGACATACGCTTTTGACATTTCGCATTGACAATTGGGGTGGGGACGTACGTCGCATGTGTTTCTCGATTTCCATCGTTCGTTGCACCCCCCTGACTAGGACTAAGAGATAAGCTCACTTGGGGTACGAGTTTAGAACAAATTCGCGCATGACGTCATCAAGAGACCCCTTTGGTTCGTTAGAGGAGACAGAGATGTCTCCAGCATAGATTTACATTGCATAGTTTAATTTTAATGTCCAGAAGAACGAGTTTTGTAAACTTCGCGCATGACGTCAGCAAGAGATAAGAAGCCTATTGGCTTATTCGAAATCGTCGTTTTCTAGGTTTCGCCGAATAATGTGAATATAATTTATCTTTCACAATACAACAAAATATGATGAAAAATAAATCCAAGTTATTTGAATGAAAATTTTGTTTGCTATTATGGTTTGCTTTGAAGTTGTAGATATTTCAGTAAATAAATAAATGTACTTAATTTTGTATTAACATATGAAGGTTCATGCAAAATAAAATCAAATTGGTTTCAATCAGCTTCAGAGAAAATAAACAAGAATAAGCTTCTACTCCCTCATCAGATTTCAATTCATGTTATAAAATACTACCAGGAATGATTTATTACTGAATTGAATCATTATGAGAACTTAAACTGTAAAGTAAGAAAATTAGTAATTTATAGAAATATATATATATATAAAAGTAGATATCAGAGAAAGTTGGCGTTTGAAATATTCCTATTTTGTCGATGGTAGATAATTTTACTTCCTAATGTATATTACCAAAAAATCATCTATTTGGTGGCTGCAAGTGCCCTCTAAAATACCTTTCTCTCACTATTTTATATTCGTTCACTTCTTTTGGCCTTTTTCCATCTCAGATTGGAGTTTGTAGACTTTTAGGAATAGCTTTCTATGAAAGTTACTTGGGAAATGACAGATGCGATTAAATAAAACTTATTTCACTCATGGAAAGACAGGATATTATTACCATGATACTTAGTCCTAGTATCATGGGTTAAACGTCACAGAACACTAATATCAACGTCATAGACCACCTCCGGTTATATACAGCATGTGGAGACATCTCTGATCAGTTCTAACAACCAACCAGGGGTCTCTTGATGACGTCACTACCGATATGCGCGTGAGCTTATCTCTTAGTCCTAGTATCATGACAAGTAATCGATATTCAGATATTTTGAATTTGTATACAAACAAATCATACACATTATAATCATAGAGAAAAGTATAGAATAATTATGTATAACAAATAATATTCTATTAGTTATACATATTAGTTTATAAGAATATATTTTGAATTTAATAAAGATAGAATTGATCAGAATGTTTTCACCTTCAAAAAGGTAAAATAGTTCCCCATTTTTAATATATATGATTTATGAAAGAATTATAATGGTATATTTTCCCTATTTCTGTGATTCTTTGACAAGTATCATTCATATATATCTATGAATTGCTGAGGCCATAGAGACTGAGGTTGGTCCCAAGGGTCAGTTGGCGTTGAAGAATGGATCATATGTGCAGTAGTTCCTACGCAGCATGACGTCACGTAGACAGATGCAGATTTCCCTCCAGTCTTTTAGAACTTACTTCGCAGTTATTCGTAGATATGATAAGAGATATAAGTATTCGTGTAAATGTTGATTATACAATAATCCTTCAATTAAACATAAAGTGTTATCTATATAGTGTTTTATTCATAGTGAATCCAGTTCATAAATATACATAATAAACTCAATATTCTAACGTGGTGGAGGTGCCTTGGGCAAGAGAGAATTAAAATAAACCGGTGTGAAAAGTAAGTAGAAAAATATGTCGATAGAAATTAATTAAGGCCAATAATATTGCATGCTAGAAGTTTTAATGTCCAGTAAAACCATTGAGTGTATTAATTAAGTAAGAAAGTCGTTAAAGTAGATAAAGGAGATAAAAGTAGATGAAAAAAAGGGACAAAAAAGCACAGAACAAACCTGCTGCTAAATTAAGGTAAAAAAAAAAATTTTGGTATTTAGATAATATAAGTCGAATGTTGGTTAAAGGTGAAAGCGTAGTTGAAAATGTAATAAGTAAAGTAGTTCTAAGGAGAAAGTATTAACTCAAATGGTAGTAAGTTGGTAAATTAAATGTACATGTACTTATCAAAAAAAAAAAAATAAGTAGATATCCTAAGTAGCATTAAGCAGTGTTTGAATAAAGTAGTTCTTAAAAGAAAGTATTAAATTTGAATGAATCAAAGGAATTAAAAACCATCAAATTAAAATCATTTTATTGAAGTTTGAATAAGTAGTAATATCTTTCAAAAATAGAAAGTATTAAGTTTGGATGTATTAAAGGAATGAATAAAAACCATCAAATTAAAATCATTTTGTTGAAGTTTGAATAAGTAGTAATATCTTTCGAAAATAGAAAGTATTAAGTTTGGATGTATTAAAGGAATGAATAAAAACCATCAAATTAAAATCATTTTGTTGAAGTTTGAATAAGTAGTAATATCTTTCAAAAACAGAAAGTATTAAGTTTGGATGAATTCAAGGAATTAATAAAAAAACCATCTAATTAAAACCATTTTATTGAAGTTGGAATAAGTAGTAATATCTTTCAGAAAATGGAACCTGATAAATCAGATAATATGCAGCAAGAAGTGGAAAAGTTGCAATCACAAATAAAAGAATTGAAAGAAGTCCTCAATATGAAGTCTACCCCTAAAGTAGCTGGAAATCCACCGTTCATATTGGATAAAGATACACCATTCAATGTGTGGAAGACAGTTGTCGAAAATGAATTTAAATCATTTGGTTATGAATACCTTCTGAATAGTAAATTGCCAAGACCTACACTATCGGAAGAAGAAAATGCAAAGCGAATGGGATTTGCTATCTCATATCTATTAAGTAGACTTGATGACAACTACAGGAAAGTGGTGTGTCACTTGAAAACTGCAGGAGACATAATAACGAAAGTAGAGAATATTAAAAACCCCATAATGTCATCTTCAAAATTTTCTGCTAAAAGAACATGGAATTCCATAAAATTTTGCGAAAAATCATGAAAATGCAGTGGACTTCATAGTGAGATTTGAAGACCTCAAAAGTAAAGTAGAAGCATTTGGGGAACCTCTGGCAGAAAAAGAAGTTATAGAAAATTTCCTCATGGCTATTGATAACAGCTATCCTGAGCTAATCAGAAAATATGATGCATCAGGTGAAAAACTGTCTTTTGATGAGCTAAAATCTCTATTAATAAATGAAGAAGGAAGAGAAAAAGAAAAAGAAAGAAAGAGCTAATGAAGGTCAAGCTCTGAATGCAGACATAAAAAGAAAGAAAGTGGATGTCAGTTCAACAAACAAAAGTAGAGTATGCTACAAGTGTGGCAAACCAAATCACTTCAGCAGAGAGTGCAAAAACACTAAACAGATTTGTTATAATTGTCGAGAGCTGACTGACAACCACGAAGCAGCTACATGTCCTAAACCAGCATACCATGGTAGAAATAAAGTAGGCTATCGTGGTGGTAGAGGAAGAGCTGCTTATTCAAGAGGAGGAAGAGGTGCATACAAAGGAACAGTTACAAAAGGTATTCAAATAAATATAAATAAAAACCATATAAAGTTGCAAAATGAAAATACAAAAGATATCATTAAAACTGGTAAATATGATGGTAAATTTTGGTGGTTAAATTTTGACCTAGTCAATCCAAAAATAACGAATAAAGGAGGGATAGAAGGCTTTTATCAGAACGTAGAAGATAAAACAAAAACAGTAAAGGTTATTGAGAAGGAAGGAGTATTGAAAGTATCAACACATGCAACACTGTAGATGAAAATGTAGTAGAAAATGAAATAGAATATGAAGAAATTGGTAATGAAGATAATGTAGAAAATGAAATAACATATGAAGAAATGAATGAAACGAACTCAGAAAGGCAAATTTCATATGAAGAAATAAATGAGACAGATACTTTACAGAAGTATTTGAAAACTGTGAGTGAAATGGAATTAAATGACATTCAACAATTAAATAGTAGAAAAGTAGAAAGTTTGAAAAATGACATTGGTTTGTTATGGCACTATAGATTGGGGCATGTGTCTAAAAGTTATTTAGAGAAGGCAGCAAAGTTGATCCCAGAACTAAAAGGTGTAAAATTCACAAAAGCAATCACTGATTGTGAAGTCTGTGCCAAAGCAAAAATTACTCGACAACCTAGTAATACAAAAAGGTATCAATACAATGAGCCACTCAAACTTGTTCATACAGATGTCATGGGACCCATATCACCATGTACATATAAATATGGCTCAAGATATATAATAACATTTGTGGATCGATTGTACCAGATATGCTTGGGCATATCCAATGGTAGATAAGAAAGAAGTACATATTGCTCTTAGCAAAATGATGGAGAATGCTAGACTTTTAAAGGGTGAGAATGTAAAAATAACGTTTTTAAGGCTAGATAACGGTACAGAATATTGTACTGAAAACATGAAGGAATTTCTCCGGAAAGAGAAAATTGTGCTGGAACTCACTCCACCATACACTCCAAATCTTAATGGTACAGCTGAAAGGTTCAACCGAGAACTACAAGAAAAAATAAGAAGTGTAATCATAGATTCTGGATTTCCACAGCAACTATGGGCTCATGCTCTACAGTTTATTTTAAGTATATATAACAGAACACCTAAAAGTAGAATCAATTTCAAAATACCTTTTGAAATGATTACAGGTAAAGGATGTACCATAAAATACTTTAGAAGATTTGGAAGTGTGGGATTTGTTCTAGACCCAACAATAAAAGAAAAATTCTCAGAAAGAGGAAACAGAGCTTTCCTAATAGCATGTGGAGACACATATTATACCCTTATTGAACCAGAAAGTGAAAAATTAATTAAAAGTAAACATGTAAGGTTCATTGAGTCTAAAACGATGGGGATTATTTTAATAAAGACAATAAGCAGAATGTAATCAAAGATCCACAAGTCGATGTAAATGAAATAGGATCGGACTTCTTCACCGAAGATCTGCATCCAAAAAGAATTACAGAAAAAGTAGTGTGAATGATATTAGAGAATCATTTACTGCTCTAATAGGTGAAAGTATGGAACATATAAGTGGCAATGTTTCTGAAGTTGATGAACCTCTGAACTATGTTCAAGCCATTGACAGTAAAGAAAAGAACGAATGGTTGCCAGCAATAGAATCTGAGTATAATTCTCATAAGAGAAATGGAACCTGGTCATTGATTGAACGAAATCAAGTACCCAAAAATCAGTCTATAATGACTACAAGGTGGATATTCAAAAAAGAAAGAAGAACCTAATAATGAGATACGGTACAAAGCTCGACTGGTAATAAGAGGCTATGCTGACACAAATGATTATGATGTAGGAGAAGTTTATGCTCCTGTGGCAAGACTGTCAGATGTAAGATTTCTTTTAATAATTGCAAATAAATATGATTTAGAATTACATCAGCTAGATGTGAAAACAGCCTTTTTAAGCGGAGTGCTAGAAAAGGAGGTATTCATGGAAATACCCGAGGGATATGAAGGAGGAGATGATCTCAGACAAAAACATGTCTGTAGGTTAGAAAAAGCGTTATATGGATTAAAAAGTAAGTCCAAAAAGATGGTATGAGAGGTTCCAAATGACAATGAGTAAATTACATTTGGAAAAATATCCTCTACAATCATGTTTATTTATATGGAGAAAAAAGGGAAAATTTGTTATTTTGTTATTGTATGTGGATGATATTTTAATTGCCAGTAACTGTAAAAATAAACTTAATCAAATTAAAAATGACCTGCAAAAAGAATTCAAATGACTTACTTGGGATGTCCTGAAAAGTTTCTGGGCATAGAAATAAAAAGAGATAGAGAACGAGAACTATATATTTACATCAAAAAGGTTTATTATAAAAATGTTGAAAAATTTTAATATGCTCGCTAGTAAACCAGTCAGTACCCCAATGGTGACCAGAGAAACAGAACAGAAGGGAGGAATGGAAAGTGAACATTTGTTCAAAAGGAATTTCCTTTCAGAGAAGCAATAGGAAGTTTACTATACCTATCAAGTGGAACTAGGCCTGACATAACATACGCTGTTAATGTGTTAAGCAGGAAACAAAATAATTACACCTTTGAAGATTGGATGAAAGTTAAAAGAATATTCAGATATTTGAAAGGAACCATAAACTTTGGCTTAGAGTACAGAGGTATAGGAAGAAACTTAGAATGCTATGTAGATGCATCTTTGGGGACTGGTGATCTGAATGGAAGATCAACAAGTGGAATATTAATAAAACTGTTTGACGATGTAATTTTCTGGCGAACTAAGAAACAAACCCATGTAGCTTTATCATCTGCAGAAGCAGAATATATTGCCATGTCATTGGGGTGTAGAGAAGTAGTTAGTATTAGAGAAATGTGTAAGCGCTTTATTCAGATGGATATTATTCCAATAATGTATGAAGACAATAGAGCTGCAATTAATATTGCAAAGTCAGAGGATTCTCAAACATTGAAACATATAGTGAAGTTGTGTTTTCACTATATTAGATTTGAGGTATCAAAAAGAAACATAATTATTAAGTGGGTCAGTACTAAGAATCAATTAGCAGATGCTTTGACAAAACCCTAGGCAATCTTAAATTTAATGAATTCAAAAATGTAGTCTTGAAGGAAACTAATTCTGAATGATTTTTTCTAGCAGAAAATGAAGATAGCTTTGAATAAACAAAGGACATGGGAAATGAAGTTATTTTTTAAGGAGCAATGTAGATTTCTATTACTTAATAATGCAAAGTGGATAATGTTGATTTATAATAATGAAAATATGTTGTTCATTAACAATTAAGAAGATAATGTTGTTAAAGAAGGTTTATTTTATTTATAAAGAAGATAATGTTGTTAAAGAAGGTTTATTTTATTTATAAAGAAGATAATGTTGTTAAAGAAGGTTTATTTTATTTATAAAGAAGATAATGTTGTTAAAGAAGGTTTATTTTATTTATAAAGAAGATAATGTTGTTAAAGAAGGTTTATTTTATTTATAAAGAAGATAATGTTGTTAAAGAAGGTTTATTTCATTTATAAAGAAGATAATGTTGTTAAAGAAGGTTTATTTTGTTAATAAAGAAGATAATGCAGTTAATGTGTTTTTTTAGATAACACAAGGTAAAGTATTTTATGTAGAATTATTTAAGTTGAAGGAATAAAGGAGGTGATGAAACAATATAAGACTCTTATCAAAAGTAAGTTTATTATTTGACAATAAATAGGTATTTTAAAAGGAAGCATGGAAAGTGATTCGTCAGCAATATTTGAACTGAAGATTCAAATATCACCGACGAGAAGGGAGCGTTGAAGAATGGATCATATGTGCAGTAGTTCCTACGCAGCATGACGTCACGTAGACAGATGCAGATTTCCCCAGTCTTTTAGAACTTACTTCGCAGTTATTCGTAGATATGATAAGAGATATAAGTATTCGTGTAAATGTTGATTATACAATAATCCTTCAATTAAACATAAAGTGTTATCTATATAGTGTTTTATTCATAGTGAATCCAGTTCATAAATATACATAATAAACTCAATATTCTAACGGTTGGTGTTCTTCTAGCCAGTCTTGGAGAAGAAGAAGAAGATATATCTATGATTATACCCATAGACGTTATATACTTGTATATAACCTAACATAAATAAAAAAATATTGGATTGTCAGAATAAATGTGCAAATATGGATTTTTATTCTATTCTTCATTAGGTATTACAGATTTTAATTCATGATTTATGTATGTAACTGATATGAATTTTATCCTGGGATACGATCTGACTTTTACAAACACAATTTGTTATCATTCAAATTCAGAATGGAAAGGAATTCTTCAGATTATTTTAGTCAAATACCAGATGAAATTTTACTGATAATTTTGGAGCAATTGAAAACATTGGAAGTACTTAATTTTTGTGATGCCTATTCTCGATATAAATACCTATTAGGAGAGAAATCTTTATTGAGGTAAGTTAAAATTTTCAAAAACCATCAAATGTTCAAACATTTTTTCATTTTTCAGTGATATTGACCTATCCAAGGAAAGTGGGTTCAACAAAACAATTTCCTTTACAACTATTGCTAAGAAAATTTGCCCCGAAATAGTTACTTCACTAAATATCACAAATGTATACTGGGTGACAGCTGTAGAATTAAGAAAATGTTTGAAAAAACTGTGTAATCTGGAGAAACTTTTTATTATAGGAACTAAGATTGGTATTTCAAAAACAGATTGCAATTGTTACAAATCACAAAAGGTATATGCATCTGTTTAATTTCCACTTCAATCATAAGTTTGTGACTATGCCATTGCTAGTAGAGAAAAACTTGAATGTGCATATTATCATTTTATAAGAATTATTAGTTTTCAAAGTATTTGTTTTTAGCTCAAAAAATTGGCAATCACAATAGAAGATAAAGATTTACGAGATACTCATTCAGAATATTTTCCCAATATTGAAAGTTTATGTTTACAAATTATTTCAAAAAAAGATTGTACTTGTCAATATCGCTTACAATGCCTCATCAAGAAGTTGAAGAACTTGGATGAATTATGGGTAAGTTTGAATTTACTTTTGTCTATGAAAATTTAAAAACCACTTTTACTTGCAGATACATGATATGACAAATTCTTATCCATTGGATTATGATCATTTAGCATATACTGCTGGTAATCTTAGGATATTTGCTTTTAAAGCATTATGCTCAATGTTTAGTGACCACAAAATTACAGGATTAACTAAAATATATATCAGTGAGAAGTCAGGGAGAGAGGTTTATTATGGTATGTATTTTTTTGATTTAAAATGCATTGTTCTTATGGAAATTTTTTTTAGAAAAAATCGGTTTCACTGGCGATGAACCTCGTTTTTTGACTGACAGTCCAGCATGGAACGTATTGAATGAACTTCATTCAGCTGCCCCATATGGTTTGCATGATGCAAAGGTAATAATCACTTTACTGTTGTTTTTTACGAACTTGTAGAGGGAAATAGGCATTAGAATATTATCAGAAATATATTGTGTATTCCATCTTAGATATGCCACCCTGTATATTTCTTATGTTATGTGTCAGGTTTAGTAGACTCAATAATTGCAGAACTGCTGTTTAATTTCTATGATATTTCTTCATAAGGGTATGCTCACTGTAGAAATGTGGAATAGTGGTCATATTGAGAAGCACAAAATATCTAGTGAATATAATATGTTACTCTTTCTACTCTAGTTTCGGAAGTGTTATCCCTACTTATGTGTTTCGTCCCTGGCACACATATTTGGGACTCATCAGTATGGCTTGTGTGCGCCATGCCATGCCATAGACACAAGGGGTATTAGGAATAATGAGAATGGGAGACTCCAGAGTCAATGTATAATGATGCTATGTGGGGCCTTATGGAGTGCCCCGCATGAGATCACTACACTACATTTGCCATTGAATACAGTGAAATTAACAATTCTAAATCCAATCGACATATAATCAAAGAAATCGAGTTCTTGTCGCTATATCATATATTGCATTTCACTTTATATCTGTACATCAAAACAATTGGCATCCAAATGAAATATAATAATTTTATTTATCATATAAATGTACTGTCCGTTGAAATATCATACATTCTTATATTTATTGACGAAAATCCTAAATTATATTGTAAACTCTACCAATTGATATTGTGAATCGAAGTTCAGTGTTGTAATATTTTGATTATTTTCTGAAAAGATAAAATTGTTCACTGCAAACAAACATTGCCATATAATGTAAGTTTTTATTTTCAGAGGTTATATTATGGTCAAACTAATATCAACGAAATTGAATTTAAGGAACTTAATTTCATACATTATCCGAATTTGTGCTGTCCAAGATATGTAAATTCTATTAAAGAAATTATTTCTTCTGATAATTGCCGGAAATTGACCAAAGTGGCTTTAACTAATTGTTTGTTTATTGGTAAGTTTATTTAATGTATTTATTTATTCATTTATTGATTTTGCGATAGAACAAGTTAATCATGTGTCATTGATACTATGTTATTATTACTGACTAGTCTTTCATTCAAAAATTCAAGTTTTATTTCCCGCATGGGTGCCAGAATAAGCATTTTTCCATAGATTTTGCATAAAAAAATGTGAATTAAATTTTAAAAAATCTTAATTGTTGCTTTGATCATTATAAGATATGCAATCTTCGAACCATTGTTGAAATTTGTCATATCGAGTTACTTTCTTCTTAGATTAATTTGCCACCATTACATTTGATTGTCACAGTGGCTTGTGTTATGCAATTCTGATGATCCTAAATGAGGGATAAAGCATTATATCGCTACCCTTTTCATGACTGAAAATTCCCTGTGGTTTCATTTGAAGCCCAGACCTTAGCTGGAAATATTACTATGTTCCATACAGTTCCTACTTAATCTATTGATTTCGCATGGCATTTGAATATCCGAATAATGCTTTTCCTTTATAGATTACCCTATGTACTCTAACGATGGCACTGCCAAAAAAAGAATGAAATATGATCATGATCGAGGGCTTACCAAGGAAGAAGAGCAATTTGTAGAAAATTTAAAAAATGTGGGAAAACTAGAACTTATGGTATGCTCCAGGTAAGTTCATTAATTTAATTATCAGATCAGTATATATATCTTTTCCATCGATTAAACTATCTATTTTTCAGAGGGATATTGTCTGCCAATTTGGGATCTTTCTTGTTGAATATAAGGTTTCATGGGGTAGTTTTTCTTCTTTTTGGGGTCCTTGTAGGAGTGTTTTCTGAAACATAATTATTATGCTACAACAATATTTTCAAATCAATTTTCTGTTTTCTCAATTATTGATTGTGGTAATCTGCATAGTTAGATTTCTGTTTTCTTTCTATTCTATATGCCTGTATGTATGTTCTTCATGAACAGAGTAAAGATTTGCCATAATATGCTTCCTTGTGGTATTCCTAGTTTTATAGTGGTAAGTTCTAATGAACCTTCAGTAATATCATTATTTATGTATGTAATTTGTGTTTTCTCTGTTGAATAGGAATGTGTAAGATTTAATACTATGCTTTCTATTCCCATTTGCTCCATTTTTATCAAAACATTGTCATGGTTTAGGCTATTCAAAGCTTTTGTTAGGTCTAAGAACAGTCCCACAACTAATTCCATGTTTTCCAAAGCCAATAGAACTTCTATTGTGAATTCATATATGGCTGTGTCATAAATCTTCCTTTGATAGATCCATGCTGATTTTATGCATAAATTGGTCTTCTGCAATTTCATTTACTAGTTGATACGAACACAAAAGTAATGACAAATTAAAAACAAATCATGATACATAATTACATTTTTATTTTACAGATATGAAGGATTTAGGACATATTATTTCATTCAGTACCTAAAAAATTTAACAGAATTAACATTAGAGGTTCCTGCTTCTTTAAATGGTGTATTTATCAAAAAGGTAAGTTTTTTGTGCAGATGCATTCTAACTATACAGTGATGGGCAAACGTGTGGAACCAATATACCTTAACATTTTGCTTTACACTGTATGTCATTCTGGACTAGAAAAAGCGTTTCCTTCTAGTCCAGAATGACATCTAGTGTAAGGCAAATAAGTTAGGTTTGATTTAAATATGGAGGAATCCTGTATGTGACGCTTTCTATTAGTAATCTGAAAACTAATAGAATATTTGGATTCTGCACCATAAAAAACTCCGCATGGCTCATTTTGTTCAATTCTTACCTCTCTGTCCAGTTACTCAAAAAAACCAAATAAAAAAAAAACTTATGTTGCAGGTTTTTGAACATTGTAAAAATTTGGAAACATTAAAAGTTAATGTTGTATTGGCCAACGAATCCTTCAACCATGATTTCTGTGTGAACATTTCAATGGCCAAGAATTTGAAAAATTTAAGGTAACTATTCATCATATCAAGTGAAAAAGGATTTATGATTGATGGAAATATTTTCAGGTATGAAGTTTATAGAATATCTTGGGAGAAATTATTTCTTGGTTTATCCAGTCTCGTAAAGTTGGAAAAAATATTCATCAAATGTAAATATGTTGATGGTTTTGGAGATGAACATTTCGTTGAATTTCTGCAGTCAAACCCAAATTTAGAATTGATGGTTGCTATAATTCACACTGCAACCGAAAATATGTTGAAGATTTTATTGAAACATATGAGGAATCATAAAAATGGAAATAAAATGTTCTATGCGAAAAAAGATGAAAGAATTTTCACGGAAGGCTTTCCTATACCAGAAATTCATTATTATGACTTAATTTCTCCACATACTCATATATCCAATTTGAATATTGCAGATGAATTTTGTAATAGGTAACTACAAATTATTTATCATTGTAAATAAAATGCTAGAGAATGTCAAAAAATTACTAACTCACTGTTTTATTTTTGAAAATTCTTTATAACTACTTACAGGGTGAAGCAGAACTAAGACATGCTGTAACCACTGATTAGATTTTATGTTTTGAGGGTATTTTTCGTGTCGTTACCTCTGAACTGATAACCCATGAAAAGGATGTAGAGAGACTCACAGGAACATTTGTCAGATAGATGATAATGAACTGATACCGGATAATGCAGTTGGACAGGTCAACTGATAGAAATTGGGTATGTCGAAATGATTTGAGATTGAAAAACCCTAAAATTACAATGAATTCAGTTCAAATGCTTCGTTTCTGGTTCCAAATCACCTGACAAGTAATTGCTTTGTTCCCTACCAGAATGGCGACAGTACCATGGATTATCAGTTCAGTGGCTAGGCACTAGGGATGTTACGGAGCTTCGACTTCGACTCCCATAAGTCGGAACTTCCGATTTTTATCACATCTTCGGTTTCGAAACTTCCAAACCGGAGGTTATAATCCCCCTGATTCCCGCTACGCTATCGTCATCTTTTCACTTAGTGTTAGTTTGATACGGACACGTTAAGGTTATAGATATTTGTTTTGAATTTTGTGGTTCGATATCAAAAAACGTGATCTTTTTCGTCTGACCCCGCCTCCGGTTCCGACTTCGCATTCGGTTCCGAAGTAATTACCTCCGTTACATCCCTAACTAGGCACTATACAAGATGAGTGGCAAGCAAAATGTCGAAGCTATTTGATGACTGACGTTTTTAAACTACGCTCACATACGAAAAAATTCATCGAATTTTAAGTACGCGAACATATCGTATGTCTCTCGTATTATAAATACCTCTTTTTTTATAAAAATTGTTTCACTTTAAAAAAAAAATCAATTTCTATTCAGGGGGTATCTATCGGAACAAGTTGTAACTTGGAAAAATTTTGAATTAGGTTGAAAAAAATAGAAGTGCTAAATTTCTCAGAAATCGACAAAATTTTAAAAATTCTAATAAAAATTTTTGTATTAGGTTGGAAAAATAAATCAATTATTTTGTCGACACATGGCTTTACTGACCTATATCTCTGTTTGTATTTGTCGCATCTGGTCAAACTTTTTTCTTTGAAAAGAAGAATTTATGTTATAGAAAAACATATTTTGTCATTTTTGTGACTGAACTCTGTTAGAGCGTCAAAGATGGAGGTGGACAAAGAAAAAATTCGGTATATTTTACGATTTTGCTTTGTATAAAGGGGAAAATGCAAGTTCATCGTCGGTGACAGAAAATATTTCCGGACCATCGCAGACACGGACGTTCAAACTTCCATTTGTTCCCACACTGACCAAACAAATACGAGGGCCGTTCAGAAACTAACCTCCGGTTAATTGAAAAAAATACACCAAGTTAAGTAAAAATATTTTAATATATACATCTTACAACTACATCATTTTTCGACATAGTCTCCATTACGATTGAGGCACTTATCGTATCTCTTCACAAGCTTTGAAATTCCTTCTGCATAAAAATCACCCGCTTGTGCCTTGAGCCAGCCTGTGACCGCATCTTTGAGCTCTTCGTCGTCATCAAACCGCTGGGACCCGAGCCATTTCTTCATATGCATGAAGAGGTGATAATCGCTTGGCGCCAGATCTGGGTTGTAAGGTGGATGGTTGAAAACGTCCCACTTGAAGGACTCAAGAAGGGCTGTTGTTCTGCGAGCAGAGTTTTCTCGTCCACTTTTAAATAAACGTACCCATTCACGGACAACTCCTTCACTCATAAATTTTGGTCCGTACACGGCACAAAGCTCACAATGAATAGCTGTTGCAGAGTATCCTTTGGCTGTAAAAAACCTTATAACAGCACGCATCTAACATTTGGCGGGATTTTCTATTGCAGCACACATTTCAAACTGCCACAAAAACTAAACTAGCGCAGGTACGATGTTCACTCGACTACGGCTTGATGCCGACTGACCTGCTGAGCGCGTGAATGCACAGATGGCGCGCTGCTAATAAAATCATTGCACCACCAAATCGGTTATTATTGCTCCGTAGATCTTTCAAGGTTTTGTCTAAAGCCTCCAAAGATTTTTTATGTGCCATCGTGCATTCATCCCAAACAATCAATTTACATTGCTGCAAAACTTTTGCCATTGCAGAGTTCTTCGAAACGTTGCAGGTTGGAGTTTCATTGCTTTGCATATTTAATGGCATTTTTAGTGCTGAATGGGCTGTTCGACCACCTTCAAGCAAAGTTGCTGCGGTGCAAGGTGCATCTAAGAAGTAAATCCCTCCAGTTTCATCATTTGTAACTTTCATAAGAGTTTCAAATACATACTTCTGTTGTTCATTTAACAGTGGAAGATTTGTTTGAATTAATTCTTTCAAAGCGTTGAGATGATACAGTTTTATTCGATGCAACTCTTGGTTAAAAGCGTCATGCATTGCTCCAACGCACACACGCACATTGTTTTGATTAAAAAAATATTTTGTGGGAATTTTAGAAAATTGTCGATTTCTGCGAAATTCTATAAGCCTATTTAATTCAACCTAATTCAAAATTCTTCCATGTTATAACTTGATTCGATAGATATTCTAGGAGTTATAGGAAACCAAATTTCATATGCTCATAACCATGAACGGATTAAAAGGGAAAAATGAGAAGCTGTATCCCTCTTTGGGATTGATACTTTGATCTCTTTCAGCCTGAGGAAGGTGAAAAATAAAGCACCGAAACGTTGCCATAGAGGTCTATTATTGACAGTTCCTTCAACCGAAATTAATTCCATTCTCAATGCATACTCTCTTTTATTCTTCATGGAACTGTTTTCTGAATTAAAAATCGTATGTATCGAAGAGACATCAATCAAAAGTGTACAACTATTATAGTCAATATTTTTGGTTTTTTATTCATAATTTCACCGCTACAATTGATCGAGTCCGAACGATGTCAATTTACGTAATTATCAAAGCATCGAACATTGAAATTTTGACAGACTTTTCGAAATTTCTCTTTAGTAAATAAAAATAATATCTTCTGGCGAAAGAAAGCTACGACAATGAAATTTGATAATATGTAAGATATCACTAACGTCCAAAAATTTTTGTTTAAATACGTCAGATATTTTATGGGTTATTGAAAAAATATTTTTTGGGAATTTTAGAAAATTTTCTATTCTGCGAAATTCTGTAAGCCTATTCAATTCAACCTAATTCAAAATTCTTCCATGTTATAACTTGATTCGATGGATATTCTAGGAGTTATAGGAAACCAAATTTCATATGCTCATAACCATGAACGGATTTCTAATAACGAACTTCACTGAGATATTTGGACAGTTAACCTATTCTGAAAATACACTCTAGCTCATCTCTTTTGGAAAAAAGAGAGTATATGACTGGCCCGACATACTCAAGTTTGGCCCTGTATTCTTCATCAGGAAGTCAAACCCAATCGATTCAGACCATTTTCGACTCAATATTTGAAAATTACAGACATTTGAGCAAAACGATAGGACGAAATTTGGAAATTTCAGTATTATCTTTTCGCTAAATTATAAGTGATATCTTCTAATTTGATTTTGACTCAAGTACTGAGGTTAGATTGGGCAACTAGAATATTTTGGAATTCAAGGAGGATTGGCTCTTACCTGTTTGAGCTATGACCTCATGGCTAGGTTGGTGATTCCCATTACACTGTTACAAGTGGTGTTCCCCAGGAGACAGCCTTGACCAGTTTTGATACTTGATTGATTACATGTTGCGGAATGTTTCTATCCGCAGGGCAACAAAACGAAATTTTATGGAGCTGATACAGAACCTTTACACTGAGATTATCATATATTAGTGGTGCAAAGACAGACTCTTACCAATATGAACTGCCCTACACATAGAAGCAAAGAATCGCTTAATCATGATTCTTGTTTCAGGATATGATGTTTCCCAGTTTAAGTCTGTGCTTTTCCTTTTGAATCACATTTTTTCTTTGTTCTTTACTTAAAATCATAACAATATACTCTTCTACTTAGGATTCTTCTGAACAATTGACACAGAATTTTCCTTAATCTTATATTACATTCATTCAAAAAGACATTGGCAAATTATTCTTACAATTATACCATAATCTATAAATTGTTTCCACAAGCTATTCAGATCCCTAAAAAAATATAAGATTAGATTTAAAAATGAATAGAAATATGTGCTTCATAACTTACAGTGGGGTCACAGTCAGCACAATGCCACGAATATCCCCTTCTCTTTGGAGTTTTCTTCAAAGGAGGATCCAAACAAAGAAAGTGATATAAGTTGAGGCATTCATCACATCTAAAAATAAAAAAATTCAACTCCAAGGAAACCGCCAGTAAAATGCTACTTACTTCACTGATTCATTGACAGGTGCTACTTCAGCACATACATGACACTGATTTTCAATACTTTTCTTTTCAGCCTTGTTCATTACTTTTGGAGGTTCTGGTGCAGGTTTCGATATTGATGTACGAGGACTTCTTATTCTAGTTTCAACCTTGGTATGGAACTCCGGAGGCCCCCCATTTTCTTGAGGAACGTAAAATCTCTGAGGATTTGATTCAGATGGCACTTCCCCATCTGGTAAAGGTATTGGTTTTATCTGAAATGAAATTATGTTAATAATTTTATGTCGCTACGATTGGTGACTAAAACAACTCTACCTTGATTGTTATTCTTGGATGAGGCATTTCATCTATGTCAATGCTTTTCTTCTTCCGTTTTCTCTTATGTTCTCTAACAAGATCTGGAGAATATCTTGAACGATGCTTTTCTCTTCTCCTTTTTTTTCCCGATTTATGACTTTCATTGCCATTAGGGACCACAATGTTTTCTGATGCACTCATATGTTCTTGTTCACTTTTAGAATTTATACTGGCGTTTGCTTCTTCACTCGCCTCTACAGGTTCAGCTGAATCATTCTCAAAACTCATTGATCTACAAAAGAAGAATTTGTTATTTAAAATATTCTCTTTAGACTTCAAAACATTGTAAAATGTCATGATAGTTACCTTATCACAATCTTTGGATTATTGCATAGTTCTAAGGGTTTAATCTTAATGATGGGTGTAAGGGTTTCAGGATCTGATCGAGCCTCTCTGCTATATCTGCTCTTGCTTCGACGTGGAGTTTTCAGTTCTTCCACTTCAGAGTCGGAAGATTTATCGCATTCTGAACATTGCCAGCCATATAGTTTTGATTTTTTTGGTAATCTTGTCAATGGAGGATTCAAACAATCTAAATGGTAGTAACGACTGCATGTATCACATTTAGCTAGAAGATGTTGATCTCTCCTCTGTCTGCATGTGGAACATTCATTTAGCTGCAGTGGATCTAAAATAATTTAAATTAGAAATTAAGGGAAACATACAAAATAAACAATAACATCTAAGTAACTGCATTATATTCTTCACAGACCATGGAATGACAATTGAACGAGAGTTGCACTCAGAATAAATTATTGTTTCATAGTGCTTAGACCATGACATTATACAGGGTGCGGCAAAAATCAGTTTGCCGTTTTGCATATGAGAAAAAAGCAAAAATAATTGCAGATAAATTTATTTTCGAGAAAAATATAACATCAATAATTACTTGTGGCCTCACATTTTATGTTCGAATTGTTTCCCTCTCTTTTCAACACACATGCGGCATCGTTTTGTTACGGTGTAACGAAGTAGTTTTGTTTACGTGGCGTAAACCTGTTGACCTCGATCGAATCCAGCGAGATCACGCTGAACGGTGGGGACACCGACCGATCATTCCCACCTCCATCTGCAGTGCGCACGACGTATGTTGGTGGGGAGTCCGAGAATGGTACTTATAGGCGAGTCGAGCACTGGGAACGGCAGTTCCTCGTGGGGCGCGGAACTCGAAGAGGAAAGCCTCTACCGTTTAGTGGGGAGGGTCCAGCCAGTGTTGTTAGTGCTGGTAGTGAGTTCAGTGGTAGGCAGACATACCAAGGTAGCTAAGTCATTTCGTTTGCCTATTTCATTCTGCTGCCTAATACATAGTGTAACTAACCACTCTGATCGCTTCATGTGCACTCTAACCCCCCCTTCACGGAATGTTACTGGACTTTTGGTGATTGACAAGTAGATTTGGGACTTGGGTTTTTAGAGGTTAAGGACTGTGAAGATTTTGTGATATAGATTAAGGACTGTTGTACATGATATGCACTGTTGATTTGTTTTGAGGACTGTGAGACCTATTATTTTGGAATGTTTGTTTATTTGGTATGAATAGAGAGTATATTTTTTAGTTAATCGAGTGTTTTATTGGTGACACCTCCACCTCCAACAGCTACCCACTTCATTCTCCACTGGAGTCTACCTAGGCTCGAGCTTCTGGACATTCCGGAGGAGCTCGATAGGTGAGGGTGATGCCCTCAGAAGCAAATAGTCTGGCGCCCGAGTTTACTAATAAAGGAACTGCAAGTAAGGGCGTTATAACGGTAAAAAAATTGACGAAAAAATTCGTTATTGGAACGAAGTTTCGCAAGCGTAAATGAGGAATATCACGAAGTCGTTCGCTGAAAGTCGGGCGAACGTGCTGGCCCATCCACTTTTCCTCGTCTTCCTATCCAACCGCCGAATTGTTCATAAAAAAATTGCCTAACTTCAACTTCAATATGCGGAGGAGCGCCGTCCTGCTGAAAATGCAAGGTCTGGATAGTTATCTAATTCGCCCCTTAAATCTTCCAGTAACTCCACGTAATTTTGCGCATTCACACTCCCTTCAAAAAAGTAAGGCACTACAAGGCCACCTGCATGAACACCTGCCCATACTGTCACACCAGGAACATTCAACTCTTCTTCGATCGTAACATGGAGGTTTTCGCTCGACCAGTAAACGCAGTTGTGTAGATTAATCCACCCATTCAACTTTAACTGAGACTCATCACTTAAAAGAATTGAACGGTAGAAAAATTCGTCATCATCTGCGCAGTCTAGATAGCATTCATTAAATTCCAATCTTCGATAAGGGTCATCCTCGTTCAGCGCATGCCAAAGCCGAGGCCGATAACAAACATTTCATTTATGCGACGTAAACTTTGGTCAGAAATCTCCAATGCTGTAGCTCTGCGACGTGCAGATTGATTTGGATGTTCGATAAAAGATTGAGCCACTGTGTTCATGTTTTCCTCCGTCATAACGGTATCAGGGCGACTACGGAGCCAGTACTTACGAATTTACGATACAGTCTAAGCGCCATTTGTCTGGTAGGAACTTGCTTATTTGGAAAGACGCTGGCGAAATTCTTTGAAAATTTCAGCATAATCTCCGTCAACTTTTAGGTAAGAAGTGAGCAAACAAACACGTTCTTCTTTCGAGACGCGCAGCCATGGCAACAAAGGCACTGTAAACGTACACAACAACACTACTACACACGGACAGTTCAACTCACTACGTTCCTGCTGCCTCTTTCCGCCCTAGGTACGATACTGGTGGAGAATACACGTATGCGTGAATACCAAACAGTGTAAACTGACTTTTGCCGCACTCTGTATATCTGATTGAAAATATATGATTTGCGTGGTGTAACTTTCTTATCACTATCATAGAAACAGTCCACTTCTTTCATAATGGCAATTCAATTCAAATAAGAGGAGTGTATGTGTTACTTAGACGTTTCAATTCAATGTAACTGTTGGCGCCATTTATTTTAATGAATTCCTATCATAGTAATTTCTATAATAGTAAAAATTGCAATAGGAAAAAGTACAACCTACTTTTTCTCTAAAACAAAGAAAGAATGCAAGATATGATAACTTGAACACTCAAAATGAATATTGATAGGAAATTATAAAAAAGATCGAACCTTGTTTAACATGACTGCTTAACATCCTGTCTGTCCTCCCTGGAGCCATATTATTCAAAGGAAATCCTACTCCCATCTTCAGGGCTGCTGCAGTTGGTACCATCATTGGTTGAAAAGGCCTAGGTATGATGGGTTTGCCTAAGTTTTCTACATTTGGGAGATTTTTTGTTGGAGAGGCGCTAAGAATGGCAGAGTGAAATTTATGGATGGTCTGTTTCAAATCTTTCTCTTTTTTAGTAATCTCAGCGCTGGCTTTCAAAACCTGAAATCAAAGAAAAAACAATATAACCATTTCTCTTTATATTATTATTATTACTGATGTGAATTTTCTTTAAAATCAGAGCAAAGAACAAGAAAAAAAGCATTGAACTGCCAAAAATAAAAAAGTCATTGAGTTATAAAACTAGTTATTACACGGCTGTGAATATATTTAACAAAATTCCAAATGATCTGAAGGTTTAAAAAGAAAAACATTAGAAAAACCAAGTTCTTGGTTGCCTGGTGTTTTTTTGTGTATTGAGCTACAACAAACTGACAAGATATATGTACAGGTGGTTTATCCACCTCTATATGAGTATTGTATGCTGTACTATTTTGTATCCTGATTGAATAAATAAAATAAACATGTTGTTGTGGTTGAGAAGTTTTTTTAGTGGCCGCACTCAGTCAGTTCGATATAGGAATTATGCGTCCTGTGTATTTGATGTTCCGTCGGGAGTTCCTCAGGGATCTCATTTGGGCCCGCTTTTGTTTAATATCTTTATTAACGATATGGGTGGTCAGTTTGGTGAGGTGAAGTTCTTGTTGTTCGCGAACGACATGAAAGTATACTCAGTTGTTGATGACCTCAGTATGGCTTTCAGTTTACAGGCCGTAGTTGACAAAGTCTTTGAATGGTCAATGATCAATTTGTTGCCATTGAATGTTAATAAGTGCAAGATGATGAGATTCTGTAGAACTGGTAGCGTACTCGAACATAGATATAGTATAGATGGATTCACTCTAGACAACGTCGAGGTGATTAACGATCTTGGCGTGATATTGGATACTAAGCTCAACTTTGATGAGCATATGGTTCGACCATATGGTCACCGTTTTACAATTGTAGGGTCGAAATCATCGAAAGAGTTCAGCGTAAATTTTGCGATATCTAACCTTCAAATCGTATATGGAAGTTTCAAGTAATAACATAGAAATTGTACGTCTTGGTCACAATTTGGATGCTCTTGCTCTTCGTCGTAAAATGTTCGATCTGTTTTTTTGTTTAAAATCATTAATGGAATGGTTGTTTGTCCGGATCTGCTCCAACATATTGGTTTAAATTGTCCCAGTAGGACCACTAGGAACAAGTTTTTATTTCATGTAGATTTACATAGAACCAACTATGGCGCCAATTGTTTTCCCGATCGTTGCTTGTGTTTGGCTTATGATGTTGCCAATCATTTGGACTTCTTCGCTTCTTTTGCTCCATTTAAATTCAGGGTGCGTGCAATTTTTCGGGAACGTAATCTGTAGATAGTTAAGTTGCAGTGGGGATTATTTTGTTTTTATTATTCATTGATTTTTTGTGTCAGCACATATGTACTAATGGTTAGGCTAGATTTTAAATTGTACTATTGTATGAAATTAATTTTTGTTTGTATCGTTTTTATTGTTTAAAGGGGGTTTCCCGTTTATACTTATAGATACTCTGTATTCTATAGTAAAATAAATGAATAAATAAATAAACATAAGGAGTCACCTCTATTATACATAGAGGACCAAAGGAGGCCAATAAAAAAAGACTGCCACATAATGTAAATTATATGAAATATTCGTTGAATACCTAAAAAAACTCTTCCAAAAATTAATTCAGATCAACTTTCTAATTCACCTCATCATATTTTGTCCTCAGTATCTGTTGCTCCTCTACTAAGACTTTATTTTCTTGTAATAAATTTTCCAATGTCTCTTTCATCCCTTTCAATCTATCATTTCTGTCCATATAATAAGCAATAAATTCCACACTGAAAGCAGGCGAAATATGCCATTTTTTTCTTATATCCTGAATCGTTGCGATTTGTGCATCCTGCATCTCTAAAGCCAGAGTATCAATACCCATTAACTGAGCCTTCTTAAGTAACCTCTTGCATGCTGAAGCACTGGTTGTCAAAAGTCTGGGCATCTTTTGGGTTGGAACTGGAAAAATAATATAATATTAAATAATATGTGGCACTGACATCAGATTTCCATATTTTGGTGTCGAATTCAACAATATGAAAATAATAATAAATGGTCTTTACTAGGTGAAAGTTTAGGTAATTGCTATTCTTATACTTTCATCTATCAAACAATAGTGAAAAATGAAGAATTGATATGTGCCCATTTCACTCAATAATAAAAATTTTCAGATGGACTAACTATAGATAGATAGATAAATAGATAATAATTTATTTTGTTCGAAGTACATGATGAAATGTACAAGAAAAAAACGTCAAACAAAGATACATTAAAGAGAAATCGACCTTTCAGCCTTACGAAAATCAAAGTATTCCTTAATATTATAAAGTTCACACCTCAAAATAAAAGAGTTCAGCTTACACAGCAGTAGTTTCTCTGTATTTACATCACGAAATTGCCTTGGCAATGCATTAAACATTTTCATGCACATGTACATAGCATTATGCTGTCAAAGTGAACTTATGAGCTGGATAGAGATAACAGTCTATTTGCCTTGTCTTTTCATTCTTATTTCGATATGGCTCAAAAATAATCCGATGCTGAATTAGGAACTTGATGGAAGTGTACACGCATAATCCTGTTAAGGTATGAATATTGCCAGCCTGAAAAACACCCCTACATGACTGCCTGTATTTCATGTTCATAATGGATCTTAAAGCATACTTTTGTTTTACTTAAAAGGCTGTCCGTGAAGGAACTGTTCCCCAGCAAACAATACCATATGACAAATTCGACTGAAAAGCAGCATAATAAAAATCTTCAAGGTGGGCAGATCAACAGACTTCTTGAGAACATTAATGGCATACAACGCTGAATTAAATTTTTATTTAAGTGATGTATATGTACATCCCATCTCAACTCACGATCTACATGGACCCCAAGGAACCTGGTAGACTCAAGAGATCTTCACTTGACTACCATCTAGAGAAATTTCTTCCGGGAATCGAAATTTTGACCTTGAAGAGTGAAAAACAACACATTCTGTCTTTTGTGCATTCAATTTGAGCATGTTTGTTGTGCACCAATCTTTTACACTCGAAAAGGCAGTATTCAATTCTTCATTCAATTGAGAGGCGTTACACAAGGTCTTAATAATATTGGTGTCATCAACATAGATGATTGCATTCAACATTTGGTCAATATTGTGAGGTAGGTCGTTTATATATACAATAAACAGTAAAGGACCAAGTATGCTGCCTTGAATTACTCCATTAATGATATCCTTATCCTTAGAAATGAAGCTTTTATCGTTGATAGTAATGAGTACTTTTGTTTTCGCCCTTGTAGGTAGCTTTGTATAAGTTTTAGTTGGTTATCCCTTATACCATATGCTTCAAGTTTACTTAATAATCTACTATGGTCTACAGAATCGAAAGCTTTGGAAATATCTAGAAATAGTCCTACCGGCACTTCACCCTTTTCAATTGCTGTGATAACAGTTTGAATCAACTCAAAAATTGCTGTACATGTATTCTTGTTGTTCATAAAGCCGTGTTGAGATGAACAAAATATGCCATATTTCTTAAAAAATTTAATAAGGCGATCTGAAAGGACTTTTTCAAAGATTTTTACAAAAGTTGTTATAACATTAATAGGGCGGTAGTTATTAAAATCATCATTACAGCCTGATTTATATAATGGTGTTATCATTGATAGCTTCAAAGCAGATGGAAAAATACCAGTTACAAATGCACAATTCATAATATGCCTGATTGGCTCAACAATAAAGTGGATAGCCTTCTTTATTACAATGCTAGGGATTTCGTCATAGCCTGATGAAAAGGAGTTTTTCAACTGCTTCACTATGTTAAGAATTTCGACCGCTTCAATATCAAAAACAAAGAATGACTTGTCTAGACGTCTCAGCCCACCAACATCACCATGTGAAAGAGAAACTATAATAAAATAGTAACATTTTAATGCAATACAATGACCTGGCTGAGCACATGGGCTCGAAATAAAGCATTGATTTATCTTTAAATCTACCTTTCAATCAGTTGTATAATAGGGTATCTGGTAAAAACATAAAATTTGAAATTTTGTGTTTTGATGACGAGAGATATCAACACGTGATCGTTCTATGGTGTACGCTCAGTGAACCTTTTGTTGTATAAATGTAATGGTTGCTTGGATATAATTATTTTATCCCATTTTAACGTTTAAAGACGACAATATTCAACCCATGGTAACAAGGGT
The DNA here is from genome assembly GCA_030674115.1 of Micraspis discolor. Lineage (NCBI taxonomy): Eukaryota > Metazoa > Arthropoda > Insecta > Coleoptera > Coccinellidae > Micraspis > Micraspis discolor. The sequence goes on along the minus strand of JARTUT010000006.1, from coordinate 3,298,935 downwards.
AAGTTGACGTTTATCCACTGAGTGAATTAAAATTTTTTTAATTCACTAGTGGAATAAAATGTCCACCACTCAGTTTCTGGAGATTATTCTTTCACACTTAAAACTCATTTTAAAGTATGTTTCTTAAAATTCATCAGAAATTCTACATTAACAGTCATTTCTATCATTAAAGTAAAAATTACAATTATTAAGATTTTGAAAATGGAACTGGAAACCTGCACCTCCTCCAAAGGAAACAGGCTCAGCCGTTATAGCACATGTGTTTAAGGACTTCTCAGGTCCTGCTGGAATATCCATTTCTGCATCAGGAACTCCGGTTATTGTGACCCCACCAAGTATTTGTTCAGAAATATTCATTTTGTTTTGTAGTAAATCTTCAATTCACTCGAAGAAATTAACCCACTCGCCTACGGGCTCGTGGGTTAACCTTTCTCATGAATAAATATTCATTTAACTCACTTATTGTATAAATAACTATTATGGCAGTGGATTTATCGACAATTATCCATTTCGAGCCATCTCAAAAGATTTTTCTGATTGGAAGATGAAACAGACTTCATTGAACCCAGACGATAGCACTTATTCTGAAGAGTCATTTATCATTTATGATAAATCAGACCCATTAAGAAATGGCTCATACACTACATCACATTGATCAAAACCTGACAAAACTAGTTGATTGAGATCTTAAGAAAACTATTCAGGACCAATTCAATATAACTTAAGGAACGCATGCGCTTTCAGAAGACAACCAGACGAATGCTTAGAAAATTTGTACTGATTGTCTACCAACAAACCATGGTTTTTCACCACCTCCTTAGGCTGAAGAGCCACATCCGAAATATTTGCGTGATCCATCTAAGATCACCATTGATAAAGAATATGTAGCTCAAATAGCTGAAATAAATTTTACTCAGCGAAGAAATGATATCGGCACTACCTGATGGAATCCACAAAAATAAGAAGAAAAAGCCCTAAAATATATCCCTGTGGGATCTCACAAATTCGATGAATTTCTCACCCTAACATACTGTCTTCTGTTGTTCACGAAAGACTCAAAAAAAAACTACAACACACTGTTAATTCACTAATACTCCAACTCAGCACTATGGAGAACATGATTGATTAATGGTATCAAAGGGCTCAGTGATAACCTCTCTAGGGCCCAACCTTGATATTTTATCGTCTGAAGGCAGAACTGTGTTATGTACAAAATCCTGGAACTTCATATTATTATGCTACAGAAGCGCAATAGAATTATCTATCGCATGCAGAAAAATGTTAAGTTGTCGCAAATAGTTTTCAAGTTTATATAAATTCTTCCATTTCTTAGCCAGACGTCTCAAAATTTCTTGAAATTCCATGCAACTATTTCCTTTATTAATACCAGTACAGAAAGAATAACCCTTCTAAATCTTCAATTAATTGCCTAATTGTGATAAACGGATGGGATAAAAATAAATTACTTACCCCACGGTGGCGGTTTTAATAACTTCTGATTTGCATAATATTTCTTTTGCTTTTCTAATTTCCTCTTTATCCTCAACTGTTCTGTTGAGGTGGAATGTCCTTCTTTTTGAAATTGCAAATATCTGCAATGAGTCCTCAATTGTAGAGCCAAATAATTTTTTTTACGTTTCTTGACCAATGTTTTATCTGAATGTAATCTACAGTGGGCATAAAATGGATCGGCTTGGTCTACTTCTTCAGAATGAGCCTCTGAGAGGAATCCCTCCCTTTGGGCACTGTAGAAAATGGAAATGATGGAAATCAGATCTTAAAAAATTGAAAAAAAATTCTTACCAAGTAACATGAAAATAAGTACGGCACATTCCTGCATCACATCCTATACAAACGCCAGTTCTTGCAAATCTCTCGTCTGTGCATAAACTGCAAATCTTGGCTCCCCACTTGCTGTATTGCATTTCGAAAAGGGTAACATTTGTAAGTTTATCAACTTCTCCAAAAGCAACTCCTGGTACATAGAGGGCACAAACCTAAACAATATTTAACAAATAATTATGATTGTATTCGGTTGACTCCATGTAGCTGTAAAACAGTCAATTTTAGGGAGTCCTTAGAAACAGCTCTGATTATGATATTTTTATCAATTTCATTTCATTTAAAATCCTAAATCTTTCAGAGGGGGCAAGTATTCTTAATATTTCAATAGTATGCACGTACTTTACAGGGAGTGTTTCATAATTGGATGCTGATACTTCAGGTTGTAAACTCAGAATGAGAAGTTCATATACAAATTATGTATCTGACTTTCTACTACCGAGCTAGCGTTTCAACAGCAAAATATTGTTTCTTGTGGAAACATTAATTTCTAAATATTCTACTAATAGGGAGACGTTCTCTAGGCATCAACAGCAATTTCCTGATGTAAAGGTACTTTAATTTTTACCTGCCCGTTTTAGACGCGTGTGAATTATTATTACTATTTCTGTCCTCAGGTTGGATTGGGTTAGTCGCCGCTGACATGACCCTACCGTCATTCGAGATTTAACTGTCTCTGCTGTTGGAAGTGTCTGTGCCGCGTTGATCAGTTTTTTAAATTCGTTTTTTTTTTGTTTTTGTTACTTTTATCGACTGAGTATGCTGATATGGTGATGGCATATGGCCATATAACACAGTAAAACACATTGTTTTTTATACAAAATGCCTAATTTTTGTTGTATTGTTGGCTGTGGAAGTGTAGGAACCCGTGACAGTGTTAGATTTTTCCGAATTTCTGCTATTTTGAACTTTAAGCATAAGATTGAAATGAACAAACTGTCGGTTTTAAGACGAGATCGTTGGATAAACGCTATACATCGAAGTGATCTGACACTTACAAAGCTCAAATACTCATTAGTATGCTCAAAGCGTTTTATTTCAGGTAAAAACTTGATTGTTTGACTGTTTTATATGCACTGAATGCTTAATTTATTTAAGGAGCTCCAGCAGATCTAATGGACATGTTAAACCCAGACTGGGTTCCCTCACTGAATTTGGGATATGAAAAACATGGTAGTACATGTTCAGAAGATGCTGAAAAAAAGCTTTATCGTTTTAAACGAAGAAAGACCAGAGATATGTTAAAAGATGAGGTAAGGCATTGAATCATTGCACGAATCGAGTAGTGCTAAGGTAAGATAATATGATTGAAATAAAAGTGTTACTATTGTATACTCTAGTATATTACTATAATAATTCTAATTATTTAATCTCTTGTTCAGACTACTTCTGTCCGTAGTCATATTTTCAGAGGTAATTAGGCAGTGTTTATGTATTAATCAATTTGTATTGATAGTTTTTAAATGAATAGGTACATTGTGCTAGCAATAACCAACTTTCAACATCTTGTGAAGAAGATACTTTGAAAGCATTGCCTCATGAAGATTTGAATTCGAGAGCTGTTCAGACAGATATCAATAGTGAAGAGATGATATCAAAATTACCACGACCACTGCGTTATCTCATGCAGAACAGATTTTGCTAACTCTAATTAAATTACGTCTAAATTCAGACTTTACAGATTTGGCTTATCGATTTGGCATTAGTAAATCCTGCACTTCAACATATTTCAAAACGTGCTACATACAATGTATTTACGATATAATGGTTTGATTGTATTTCCAGAGGGCTACAATCTTGAAACATTTACCACAATGTTTCAAAGAGTCTTTCCAAGATAAAACCACTCTGATTATTGATTGCTTCAAGTAAGAACACAAAAACCTAGCAATTTACTTTCAGCAGCACAGTCATGGTCAAATTACAAACACCACGAGACTGTGAAATATTTAATAGGCATTACACCACAGGGTTCAATAAGTTTCATAAGTGATGGTTGGGGTGGTAGAGTATCTGACAAAATATTGACCAAAAATTCCAAATTGTTGGATAATTTGATTCCAGGTGATACGTTTTTAGCAGACAGAGGATTCTTAATGAAAGAATACATGGGATTATTTGGAGCTGCGGTTAGAACACCTGCTTTTGTTAGAGGGAAGAACCAACTACATCCCACTGATCTTGAGGAAACCAGAGGATTGGCGCATGTGAGAATTCATGTAGAGCGTGTAATTGGATGTGTTAGGCAGAAGATATCCGCATTGGTATACGTCGGAACTTATTAAGTTAATACGCCTAAAAGAAAGCTACCGTCGTAAGTACAAGCGTACCAGTGATGCGTGTGATTTAAATCAATTGCGAATTGCTAGAGCTAATGTCAAATCGAAAACTAAAGAACTCTACCGAGAATATATCGCTTCCGCAGAGCGCTCAATAAATGATGATCCGACCCAATTTTGGGCTTTCATGAAGGACAGAAAGGGGCACACAAGAATTCCTGGTGTGATGAGGTATGGTGACCACAGTTATAGCAGCCCTGTTGAAATTGTTGATTCATTTGCTAGTTATTTCGGGTCCGTGTATGAAGCTGACGTCCGGGTGAGTTGTGAGGAATTGGGGAGAGTTTTAATAATCGTAATTTCATTTCAATAGACTGTTTATCTGAAAGTGAGGTTAGATCGGCAGCCCGTAAACTCAGTAACAAATTGACGGCTGGTCCAGACTTGATTCCGAGTTTCGTTGTGAAGGACTGCATCGGTGTGCTATCGCAGCCACTCAAGCATATTTTCAATTTAGTTTTAAGGACTCATACGTTTCCGACAAGATGGAAGGTGGCAAAAATTATTCCTGTGCTAAAGAGGGACAACTCCTCCGTCATAAGTAACTATAGGCCTATATCCATATTGTCTAACTTTTCTAAATTGTTTGAGATACTTTTGTTTAATGCCATATATCCTAAAATTAGAAGTAGCATCTCATCTGAGCAGCATGGATTCATGAGTAAAAGATCGTGCTCAACTAACTTAATTACATTTTCGCATTTCGTTTTTGACATATTGGATTTGGGTGGGCAGGTTGATGTTGTATACACAGATCTTCAAAAAGCTTTTGATAAGATTCATCATGGAATTCTAATTGCGAAAGTTAAGAAAACTTTTGGTTTTTCCGGTGAGCTAACTGATCTGATAGAATCCTATTTGAGTAACCGTACGCAATTTGTGCAAATCGAAAATTGTAGGTCTAGAGAATTTGCGGAGAAGTATTCCATTCTCCATGATGTTGTACCGATGTCTCTTTTGAGTACACAAGATGAGCAACCGATTTTGGATGAAATTGTTCATGTTTCATGTGCTTTGAATAATTTATGCCAATCAGTTGTTCCTTTATAAATAAAAACATTTCACTAAATTATGTAGTGTCTTTATATATATATATATAAATATATTATATTATATATCTTCATCAAAATAGTCACATTTAATTAGCATTCAGGTCTTATATTAAAGAACAATGATAAAGAATTACTATTTACTATAAAAAAAATATTTATTTTGCACTCATTCCAAGATGAATGGATCATTTTACGTATAACAACAGAAATTATGTTAGAAATAGAAGTATTAAGCACTTCTATTTCAAACTTCAAATAATTCGCTTTATAAATAATCTATTCAACAATCTTCCACTATTCTTTAACAATCATTTCACCGAAAGAACAAACTTCGAAAGGAATATGTGATCGTTTTATCTTAAAACTTTCATTACAAAAATGATAAAACAACACAGTGTTCAATGCAAACAAACGTTTGTTTTTCCTACAGCGGCCATTTTGACACATTTGAGGTTAGAACGTTGGAAAGCCCTATACACAGTGAAATTGTCATGGCACTCCGGAGGACTCAATAAAAATAAATAGTGTATAGATTACTATCGAAAAAGTGTCAATATAATATTTTCATTTCAATAAAGAGCCACATTTTAAATTTAATGTAAAATCAGAATCGACCTAAAGACTTACCAAGTGAACCCATTTTCCAACATCTGTCTCCTTGAATATACCACCTGTATTTGGACATAATTCACATACAGGGTTTGTAACACCAGCTCTACATGCTTCACAAAACCAAGGAGCTGTAGGTGATAAAGAATCTGTGCTTGATAAACTGGCTGTGTCAGATACGCCATAGCATGCTTCATGAACTGTTACACCGCAACTATCGCATTCTACAATTTCATTGACGCTATCACTATGATCACCCAGACATCCAAAACATATTAGTATTTCCGAGTATTTTTCAGTCAGCTGAAACAATAATGCCACATCTTTAATTCATGATAATATATCGGGTGTCCCAAGGTGGGTCACCTATTAAATTATTATAGGAATTTTTCATGCAAAATATTTCAAATTTTGTAGATCAATATTAGGTGATGCGAGGTATCTTTCTGAAAACAACTTTGTTATTTTCAATGTGATATCCCGCATTTGTATTCTTTTATGATTATTCATAAAAATTCCAATAATTTAGTTTATTTCCCTATCTATTTTTATCGGTCTTTGAGTTATAAACTATAGGGCTTTCCAACCTGCTGTCACGATCAGCTGTTTAATGGCCGCTGTAGGAAAAACAAAGCCTTTGTTTACAAGTAAATAGTTGTGTTATTTGTAAAAATTAGTGAAATACTTAATTGTTTTTATACAAAATGCCTAATTTTTGTTGTATTGTTGGCTGTGGAAGTGTAGGAACCCGTGACAGTGTTAGATTTTTCCGAATTCTTGCTATTTTGAACTTTAAGCATAAGATTGAAATGAACAAACTGTCGGTTTTAAGACGAGATCGTTGGATAATACTATACATCGAAGTGATCTGACACTCACACGCTCAAATACTCATTAGTATGCCCAAAGCATTTTATTTCAGGTAAAAACTTGATTGTTTGACTGTTTTATTTACACTGAAAGCTTAATTTATTTAAGGAGCTCCAGCAGATCTAATGGACATGTTAAACCCAGACTGGGTTCCCTCATTGAATTTGGGATATGAAAAACATGGTAGTACATGTTCAGAAGATGCTGAAAAAAAGCTTTATCGTTTTAAACGAAGAAAGACCAGAGATATGTTAAAGATGAGGTAAGGCATTGAATCATTGCACGAATCGAGTAGTGCTAAGGTAAGATAATATGGTTGAAATAGAAGTGTTACCATTGTATATTATAGTATATTACTATAATAATTCTAATTATTTAATCTCTTGTTCAGACTACTTCTGTCCATAGTCAAATTTTCAGAGGTAATTGGGCAGTGTTTTGTATTAATCAATTTGTAGATTTGAATTCGAGAGCTGTTCAGACAGATATCGATAGTGAAGAGATGATATCAAAATTACTACGACAGAGGAAACCAGAGGATTGGCGCATGTGAGAATTCATGTAGAGCGTGTAATTGGATGTGTTAGGCAGAAGTATTCCATTCTCCATGTTGTACCGATGTCTCTTTCGAGCACACAATTCATTCATGTTTCATGTGCTTTGAATAATTTATGCCCATCAGTTGTTCCTTTATTAATAAAAACATTTCACTAAATTATGTAGTGTCTTTATGAGATATATCTTCATCAAAATAGTCACAATTAATTAGCATTCAGGTCTTATATTAAAGAACAATGATAAAGAATTACTATTTACTATAAAGAAAATATTTATTTTGCACTCATTCCAAGATGAATATAATTAGAATTATTATAACAGCATTATTGAAGAAATTATAGCAATAAATAATGATCTGGGGTTGTATTCTCTAAATAATGTGCTGCAACATCAGGATACTCTTGCTGAAGTTTATGGAAATATTGACTCATATTCGTTTCACTCATTTTACGTATAACAACAGAAATTATATACGTTAGAAATTAGAGTATTAAGCACTTCTATTTCAAACTTCAAATAATTCGCTTTATAAATAATCTATTCAACAATCTTCCACTATTCTTTAACAATCATTTCACCAAAAGAACAAACTTCGAAAGGAATATGCGATCGTTTTATCTTGAAACTTTCATTACAAAAATGATAAAACAACACAGCGTTCAATGCAAACAAACGTTTGTTTTTCCTACAGCGGCCATTTTGACACATTTGAGGTTAGAACGTTGGAAAGCCCTATTTTAGAAAATTTTAAATCAAATTTGACAGCCTCGAAAATTATTATATTCCGCTCAATATTTTCATTTCATTTTCAATATTTTCAGTATGAAATTTGGGATCATCTTGTTTTTTCATTATATGATACAACAACAAAGCAGTCAGTATATTATAAGGCAATTTTGAATTCTCACTTTCAAGGATAACCAATTTGGCCTGTCATCCAAACGTGCTACGATTTTATTCATCAAAAAACAAGCACTCGAAGCTTCAGCACTTTTCTTCATTATATCAGTACTTTCACTTTGCACAAAACAAAAAATGTTAGTTTTTAGAACATCAGTTCATGATTATAGGAATAGTCATTTCCCAGGAGATCCATCATCAAGAATATCTCAATTGTTGACTAATACACTTCATGTTCAACTATAATATCACTGAAATGATCAATTGATTTGATTCATACCTGTAAGTATTTATCTGACTGTAAATCAGCATCATTCAACAGATCTGATACAGTCAAACCATCTTCTTTAGCGAACTCCAAAGATTTCAACTCTTCGTTGATATCTGATTCATCTGATTCTTCCTCCTCTCCACTACTACTATCATCTAAAAGCGTAAAATTTTAGAAATGAACAATATTCATTATATATTTTTCTGGAGGATAAAATGATAAATTTCATGAGCACAAATGACGAATAAGGAGAATTAAATCATACCATTTTCTCCAGAATCCAAAGAGTCGTCATCATCTGTAGCTTCTGCATGATCTTCGATTCGAAAATCAGAGTCATCTGAGCTCTCTTCTAAATCTTCAAAATTAATGATTGCTTGAGTGTCTACTGGTTTCACTCTTCTTTTCTTAGGATCTCTTTCAACTAAACAAAACAAAAATTAATTAATAAATAGTATGTAATCTTACTGAAAATAAGAAAATCACTTACTACTCATTTCTGAAAAATAAGTAATTATTAACAAAACAAGTGTTCCTATAGCAACTTCATTTGTCACATTTCATAACCTAAAAATTCGCCGAAATATATTGACACTCACGGCGTCAGTTGAATTTTTATCGTTTATGAATTCAAAATCGATTGATTTTACATAAATGCCGAAAAGAACACTTACTTGCAGTTTTGAGAATGAAATCAACATCAGCTGCATTTTCGAGGTGATTGGACATTCTTTTTTTCATTCGAAATGTTCATTAGTATTTCCCACTATCTTTTGAAAATGATGCTGTATTTGATGAATCAGGGTGATCTCTCCTCTGGGTACCACTTGCAACCCTTAAATTCCCTGAAATTGAGCTTTGATGGAAAATATGTAATGATGTTCATATGAAATATTTGAATATTTGACATTAAAATATTAAATATTTCTAAAGAAGTCAGAACTTTAAATATCAAATAAGTACCTACTTATATATTGTTCATACTGAATAAACAATGGAATGATTTTTAGATATGTACCTACTTATTCAAAATAATTTTACTGACAGTTTCATAATTAAATATTTTTTTACTGTAGTTGAAGGCATCGATAAATAAATAACTATTTAGCTTTGAAATCGCCTTGCTTACTTTATTTTATACCTATGGCTGTTGTATTTTTCATTATCGTCTACCTTATTGGCACGAACTATTGTATTTTACTATTCAAACTTCAGTGAACATATTGCGCAGGTCTTCAAAGAAGACTTTTCCGTGATCAGTTTGATTATCCTTTATGATGAATTGTACATCTTGAGATATTTTACCTGCTTTCCAGTCACCAAATAAGACGCCCCGAAACCGCTCCGATCAACTCTAGGTCTTTCTAGTAATCGTTCAAAAAGAGGGCTAGTAACAACAGAAGTTCAAGCCCTAGGGTCATACGCTCCTGAATGGAAAGCGACGATTGTGTTTTGTTTTGTGCTTTTCATCACAAACTCAGAATAAGTATTGGGCAAATTATTTGATGCACAACGAGCAAAATTTTAGCAGAAATGCATTAGGTACACAGCATGTGTTCTGGATCTAAAAATATGAGATCGATACTGAAAAATGCACTTCTCCGAGTATCGTTCAATTAACTAGCTCAAAAACGTCGAAATCCAGATTGTGAATGCCATAGAAAAACATAGCGAATGACTAAGATGTCTAGAATAATTTATTTTAAACCACTCTTATGAGAGACCGACGATACATATACCTTTGCTTAAGTTGAGGTGGTTTGGAAGAATTAGAAATGATAATTGCATTAGCACAGCATTGAAAGCATTGTTTCTCTTCGCTTCAATGCGTATATTGCGCTAGGCATGAGTCAAATTCATCTTAGACGAGCCTTCAAAGCTGCATTACAACGAAATAGTTAGATAACACTTTAGTCTAGACAAAAAAGCTCTTACGGCATGCCTCAAACCTCTCAGAAGATTGACTCCAGAGCTGAAATATTCTCGAAGCCTGGGTACTTCCGATTGTACAGGATGTGACATAAGTTTTTCAAAAATTTTTTTTCGGTGCTCTTGTTTATCCGACTAGAGTACTCTCTAATTTGCCTAAAGCTTTTGGAATTTTTGCGCGAAAATGGTATAAATATATTAGCTGAAATCGATTATATCCGTCCGTGAGCTTTCAAACGAGATGATCTAGAGAATTGAAATGTGAGGAGTGGTTTGAAGCATGAGTATGTCGCCTTTTTTCGTTATTCGGCCAAATCAGCCTAGTAGTTCCGAAGAAACAAGGATAACAATTATTCTTTATCGAATTACACTGTTTGAATTAATTTTTTTTATATGCAGTTTCATCATACGTTTAGTTCTCATTGCCTGTAACCAAATCAAATACTTCGGGCTCGATTTTGGGGATGCTCATTCACTTGATAACGTTCCTGATAGCGAAAATTTGAGTTACTGCAGTAACCACGATTGTTGTTAGCTGTGGTTACATCGCCAAAATTCGTCTTCATGACGTCGTCGTTAGAGTAACCATAGTTAGTTGTGGTTACAGCACCAAAATTTGTCTTTAGTAGTTCCATAAAGTAATTACATAGAGATGTGTTCTGTGAGTAGTTCATTCACAGTAGTCGAAATGAATAACTAATGCCAATATGGCAAATGACACCTGTCACTAGTGTCGTTTTCCTATAAGCAGATTTTAAGTACTTCCAAGAGAAGTCTAATTAATTGATATTTGTGTAGTAATCGATCTTTGAATGAAAATTATTACCATTCAATAATTAATATGGCACAGTTGATTAAAGTTACACTGCCCAACTATTTATCTGGTTTGCCTATACCCGACACTATAGGAGGATGGTTCCGATTGAGCTGTAGGAATTTCATTATATTTTTGAAAATTTTTTTAAAATTAATTAATCCTAGTGACTCTAAATTAATTACTTGATGAGCAAGCTTGATTGCTTATGTAATTTAACCGTATATTTGATTACTCGAGTTAGCTAAAAGCTTATATATTTTCAGTTCGAGACTGGATTTCATTAGTACCTCCAATTGCATGTGTAGCTGGGGCTACATATGTCTCTTATTTAGCATTCTGCCCTAAGGCAAGACAATCACCTTCTGGTAAAGTGAATCCTAAAATACTCAAAAACTCTCCTAAAGTTGTTGATACTATTGATGTCGAGGATATAGTTGAAAAAGCAGTATTTTGTCGATGTTGGAGGTCTAAAAATGTGAGTGTTCGATTTCAAATCATCTATATTTTATTTATTCAACCTGTTGCCGTCATGTTATTTAAATTAAATTTTATTCATTATTCCCATCTCTTCTAAATTGACCTTTGAGCTTTGAGTGATCATGATTAGAGATTAAACATTTCAAGATGTCTGATAAATTAATGCACTTTGATATTAAATATAAATTGAAATTATTTTCAGTGGCCCTATTGCGATGGAAGTCATGGTGCCCACAATAAAGAATGTGATGACAATGTAGGACCTTTGATCATCAAGAAAGAGTGAACTTTGAGAAAATGTTTTAGGAAACAGTAATGTAACATAATTCAATTGTGTTGGGTATGAATTTAGTAATAACTAACCAAGTAGAATTAAGAATAAACCTGGTTGATATTTGATGAATAAATATTGTTATCTTGTTTTCATTTAGTTTTCATAAATGCTTACATGAGATCCTTTTTGTTTTTATTCCATTTATCTACACATCTCTAGTTGTGTATGTATATAAACCAAATTCAAATTAGCTTAGTATCTAACATGTACATGATATGACTCAAAATATCAATATTTCCACATGTCTCAATAATATAACGGTCCACCTTTGAGTTTTTGCTGAACTACTAGTAGTAGTATCATCTGAAGCTTTCTGAAGTATCATTGATTCATTGCTTCAACCTAGTTCATCCTGTAAATATTTTTTTTCTCAAATTTGTTCTATGAATGATTGAATTCATTATTTGCTTTTGAGAGTATGATGGGAAAACACTGATATAAAAGAGTGAGATTAGTGGTTAGTCGTCAATATCCGTAGAAAGTTTCTTTAGTAATACGGACACAGTATAGGGACCAAGCAGTAGTCGCACTCCGTGGATTTTGAACTGAAATCGCTTACACCAAAGGGAACTCGCGCATTCCTCCCTGTGCATCTAATCTTATCCACCGTGAATTTAAAAATTGATTAGAAAAGGTTATTTACGTTATCTGAAAACTTTATTTTGGTTTAAGCTGGTAATAAGTTTTCACAGTGATATTTAGAGTGAATGGACCATTGTTTAGTCTATATTCATATAAAAATTATGACTCCGCTCATAATGTAACCGTAAATGTAATCACATTTCCTCATTAACAAAACGCATTCAATAAAAGATATATTGTTTTATTGTGGTTCAATATCACTTTGAAAGAAACAGTAATTAGTGATGGAATTTACTCAATAGTTTACTCAGAAACAGCCTCTGAAACTTCTTGAAATATGTTAAACATCATAGGTACCTTAGGTTTGTAAGTGAAATGACTCATTAAAATTTTTCTAAACGAAGATTGAGTTGAAGAGTAGGTATTAAATGAAAAATAAGTAGTTGGTGGTTGAAAGCATCGAATGTGTTTTATATAAAATCCTCAATACTTAAATTTCACTGAAACATTAATCTTAGAGTTCATGAAAAATAACTTTTTTTTTTATATTGAATTGTTTCGAACAATTTTTTTCAATGAATTCTCTGATGATTCAGTTTGAACTGATACTATTTTTTACTATAAATATATAATAAACAAGGCTATCCACTTTATTGTTGAGCCAATCAGGCATATTATGAATTGTGCATTTATAACTGGTATTTTTCCATCTGTTTTGAAGCTATCAATGATAACACCATTATATATTAGGTGTACAAATAAATTTCCGCGGTTTGTCAAAAGATGGCCCCACCAGAAGGTTATGGAGAAATTGTCAGATGTAAAACGAAATGTACTTTTCCTTTACAATAAATTCCTAATTTTTTATAAAAAACCGCGAAAACTTATTTGTACACCTAATAAATCTGGCTGTAATGATGATTTTAACAACTACCTAATAATATTATAACAACTTTTTCAAAGATTTTTGCAAATTTTTGCAATCTTTGAAAAAGTTCTTTCAGGTCGCCTTATTAAATTTTTCAAGAAATATGGCATCTTTTGTTCATCTCAACACGGCTTTATGAACAACAAGAATACAAGTACAGCAATTTTTGAATTAAACTGTTATCACAGCAATTGAAAAGGGTGAAGTGCCAGTAGGACTATCTCTAGATATTTCCAAAGCTTTCGATTCTGTAGACCATAGTAGATTATTAAGTAAACTTGAAGCATATGGTATAAGGGATAACCAACTAAAACTTATACAAAGCTACCTACAAGGGCGAAAACAAAAAGTACTCATTACTATAAACGATAAAAGCTTCATTTCTGAGGATAAGGATATCATTAATGGAGTAATTCAAGGCAGCATACTAGGTCCTTTACTGTTTATTGTATATATAAACGACCTACCTCACAATATTGACCAAATGTTGAATGCAATCATCTATGTTGATGACACCAATATTATCAAGATCTTGTGTAACGCCTCCTAATTGAATGAAGAATTAAATACTGCCTTTTCGAGTGTAAAAAATTGGTGCACAACAAACATGCTCAAATTGAATGCACAAAAGACAGAATGTGTTGTTTTTCACTCTTCAAGGTCAAAATTTCAATTCCCAGATGAAATTTCTCTAGATGGAAGTCAAGTGAAGATCTCTGAGTCTACCAGGTTCCTTGGGGCCCATGTAGATCGTGAGTTGTGATGGGATGTACATATACATCACTTAAATAAAAAATTAAATTCAGCGTTGTATGCCATTAATGTTCTCAAGAAGTCTGTTGATCTGCCTACCTTGAAGATTTTTTACTATGCTGCTTTTCAGTCGAATTTGTCATATGGTATTGTTTGCTGGGGAAACAGTTCATTCACGGACAGGCTTTTCGTAAAACAAAAGTATGCTTTAAGATTCATTATGAACATGAAATACAGGCAGTCATGTAGGGGTGTTTTTTGGGCTGGCAATATTCATACCTTAACAGGATTGTACGTGTACACTTCCCCCAAGTTTCTAATTCAGCATCGGGTTATTTTTGAGCCATATCGAAATAAGAATGAAAAGACAAGGCAAATAGACTGTTATCTCTATCCAGCTCATAAGTTCACTTTGACACAGCATAATGCTATGTATATGTGCATGAAAATGTTTAATGCATTGCCAAGGCAATTTCGTGATGTAAATACAGAGAAACTACTGCTGTGTAAGCTGAACTTTTTATTTTGAAGTGTGAACCTTATAATATTAAGGAATACTTTGATTTTTGTAAGGTTGAAAAAAAACGACAAAATACGGGGCGATAAAACAAATGAATATTTTTCAAATTATAGAAACTAAGTATATGCTAGAAACTTCGGATGACGCTCTGGAGGTAACAGTTGAAAATCTGATTTATAGAAAATTTTACATTCAACACAACATAATCCAGCGAGCATATCGGGCTTGTGATAGTGTAATTTGACTTGGTTTCAATGTGTTTCAGTAGTGTTATTCTTGCGCCTGTTGGGCCATATTTTATTATTATAAACTGTTATTCATACGTTCTAATAATAATAATAAGCCTTTATTTTCAACAGGCAATGAACACCCAATTACAGGAAATTAAAAAAAATAGATTTCAATAAAATGATTATCATGAAAACCACCCTGCAATGCAATGCAGGCAAAACGCGCTGATGAAACTGACAGAAAACGCATTGAGGCAGCTACATAAAACATAAAGAAACAGATCAATATACCACACATTATTCATTCATAATCAAAATAATATCAATCATTTTCAAGTGAATACAAATTAGAAATATAACTCAGAGAATGAAAATGCAGATCACATCTGTCTGATATGCCGGCATAGACCTTGAAATCATCAGCGTAGGCCAACTTCAAGTTACTCAATTTCGGTAAAAGATCATTAATAAACATTATGAACGAAAGGGTTTGACCCTTGAGGTACCCCCGAGGAAACCGCAAATTCTCTAGACCTACAATTTTCGATTTGCACAAATTGCATACGGTTACTCAAATAGGATTCTATCAGATCAGTTAGCTTACCGGAAAAACCAAAAATTTTCTTAACTGTCGCTATTCGAATTCCATGATGAATATTATCAAAAGCCTTTAAGAGATCTGTATATATATAACATCAACCTGCCCACCGAAATCCAATCTGTCAAAAACGAATTGCGAAAAAGTAATTAAGTTAGTTGAGCACGACCTTTTACTCAATATTTACTTCTAATTTTAGGATATATGGCATTAAACAAAAGTATCTCAAACAATTCAGAAAAGTTAGACAATATGGATATAGGCCTATAATTACTTATGACTGAGGAAATGTCCCTCTTTAGCACAGGAATAATTTTTGCCACCTTCCATCTTGTCGGAAACATATGAGTCCTTAAAACTAAATTGAAAATATGCTTTAGTGGTAGCGATAGCACACCGATGCAGTCCTTCACAACGAAACTCGGAATCAAGTCTGGACCAGCAGTCCTTTTGTTGCTGAGTTTACGGGCTGCAGATCTAACCTCACTTTCAAATACACTGTCTATTGAAATGAAATTCCGATGATTACAATTGTCCCCAATTCCCTCACAATTGACTTGGACGGTCAGCTTCATACACGGACCCGAAATAACTAGCAAATGAATCAACAATTTCAACAGGGCTGCTATAACTGTGGTCCCCATACCTCATCACACCAGGAATTCTTGTGTGCCCCTTTCTGTCCTTCATGAAACCCAAAATTGGGTCGGGTCATCATTTATTGAGCGTTCCGCAGAAGCGATATAATCTCGGTAGAGTTCTTTGGTTTTTGATTTGACATTAGCTCTAGCAATTCGTAATTGATTGAAATCACAGGCATCATGGGTACGCTTGTACTTATGCCGGCAGCTGTCTTTTATGCGTATTAACTTAATAAGTTCCGATGTATACCAATGCGGATATCTTCGTGTCCTGAATTTCTTATACGGAAGAGTGGCTATAAAAATGCTATTCAAAGCCGAGTAAAGAATGTCGCAAGCCTCATCTGGGTGAGTAGCATCCATAACCCCAGACTAGTCATGGGTAGCTATCATTTCGTACATTAGCCGTACATATTGCTAATGTTAATAGAATATGAGGCTCATAAAACTGCACTGACTGTGTAGAATTCCTCATTTGCTTCATATAGAGAGTGGGCAATTGGTTGAAAGACTCCTAGATGAAGCCCAGATCACGATAATTGCCGTTTGTACCGCATTTCCAAACATTGATTGAGAATTGTATCCAAGTACACTTCAAGGAAGAATCCATGATTAGATGTAAATATCCTTTTCCCTGATGCTGGTAATCAACAATCAACAGCAATGAGAAAATCCGATCAGGTCGACCAGTCATTTAGGTTCGCCCTAAGATCTTTGATGACGCCTAGCCCAGATTTGGAATTCCTGTTAGACCATAGCTGAAAGAGTAGGACAATGAGGTATTTTCTCTGAGTGGCATATACTCGGAAGCTGTCAACGTTATGTTTCTCGCTAACTGTAATCGTATTCCTAAGAATTCATGCTGAATTTCATATTTCATGTATTGAGCCGATGACGTAGCACGGCCGCACACTGAAATGAAAATTGTGACTATTCCATATTCAAACGATAAGAAACAATTATTATGAGCGTTTTTTCCTTCTCGGTTTCAAGCAGTAATGTGTCAGCGATAAAACCGTTATATCCATGGACGAATAGCTCGTTATTGCATTGCGAAATTTGGTAAATTTGTATCGGTTTTCTAGTTTTAACAGCTTTCGCGGGAATCTTTAAATAGCGTGATATAAACATCAACACATCTTCGTGTCTAGCCAAGAAAACAGATCTTTTTAATTATCCCACTGTCGGCAATTGTTTTTTTGCTAAACGTCAATTGTCATCAATTGATCCCAATTGTGGGGATAGAATTCCCGCGGCAAATCGAACTTGCTGTGGGACAATCTCAGTCAAACACGTGTTTTTGAAGAAGAATGTAATGCTACAATTATTTTTAAAACGATATTGTTGCCAAGAACATTATATACAGTCAGTGTCTATAGGTGCTAGGTGGCGTTATGACAAAACATAGAAACGGTGTGACTTCTGCTGTGGTATGGGCAGGAAGCGATATTATCGTACAAGTATGTCCACTGGATGAAGAACAATTTATCGATGGTCAGTGAGTTACGCATGTAAGCAATTTAAGTATGAATTTTTAGTTTTAGAAATAACTAATATTTTGTGTTTGGAGATGTCGACAAGTTGTTTTGTTGCGTTCGGGTCTGCTTGGCTACTAAATTTTAATGTTATATTCTGGAAGCCAATTATTATACTCTCTATTTTTAGTCGAAGAATTCTTTCCATTTAAAAATTTTCCAGAAGAAAGTTTCATCATCATTTATTTGATATTATTGAATTCTCAGTTTTATATCAACATTTACTCTCCTGCTTCTTTTAATGTTCTTTTCTCATGTAGTTTCTGGTGTATTTTAATGAAGTTATGCTTTATTTTATTCATTCCAAATTTTATGATATGTAATATATATTTCTTGAACATGATCAACAATAATACTATGCGGAAAACAAGCATAATATGATTTGAAATGTAATCTGGAATATTTTCTAGTTTCATGTTTTTGAATATAATCGGAGAAACAATCATTTTCGTATTGTTTGAATGACATCCTCCAAAAAGTTATTCTCTTTGCAGATTCAACGAAAAAAAACACAAAAAATGATTTCAAAATTTGGTTTTTGGTATGTTAACCGAGACGATGAGCAATCTAATATATTTTGGATTTATGAAATATTCCTAAGCTTATTAGTGATATTTGAGCTTCTTCCCATAGTAGTTTCTATTCTTAAGAATAATGATTACATTATTTATCATTACTACTAGAACGAACTTGCACTTCATATTTCGCTGGCAGCCACTTTTAAAATTAATACCATTGAAGTGAAGTAGGAGGTAGTTTTGCGAAAATTCTACTAAATTTCCACATTAAAATCTATAAATAGGCGAGGTTGGGGCTGATAGTACATTGTTGTTCAAATTCTATTGCTTTGCCGAATTTAACTCCAATTCTTATTATTTCATATTTCGAATGAAAATTTTCATGTTATTTTTTATCTGGCGTAGTTGAATTGTTTGGGGATTAAGTTTATTTTGTTAAGCTGTTTCATTATTATCGTTCTGGCATCTTTTAAGTTTTAAGTTTTTTTCATTTTGTATTCTTGAGTAATACAATATATAATATACAGATCTACATACTACTACTACAAATACAGAATAAACATTCGAAACATATGAAAGGCAAAATTATGGATTAACATAAAATTGAGTCATTATTCAGGTGACTTTCGGCACACTTCCGGTTTTCTATGAAGCGAATATTCCTAAAACATAGTAGTTTCGTTCAAAAATGTACTCACTTATGGCCTTATGGTATGTAAAATATTGAATCACGAATGTATGATAAATAGTTTTAATAAAATTGAAAATTCTCCATGAAAGTTAAATCTTTATTTAAATCAAGTTCTTTAAGATCCATGGTTACCATCACAGTGAAGCACAGAATGAGATTATGTAATAAATAATCTGTCACAAGAAGTGTATTCCAACATGCCTGCGTCCACAATTCCCACGAATGGGCAAGAGACAACCTGCATTTGAGGAAGAGTCATAATACACAACACAGATTTTCTGCCAATATTTGGCTTGGAACAATAGACGGAAATTTAGTTGGCCCTCACATTTTTACGGTGAAATTTACCTAGATTTTTTGGAAAATATTTTACCAAATCTATTGGAAAATTTACATATCCGCTCTATGTACTTTCAGCATGACGGAGCACCACTTCACTTTGCATTGAATGTGAGAAATCACCTGGATGTAAATTATCCGAACAGATGGATTGGTCGTTTTGCCGTTCATGATATGTTTCGAATGTTTATTCTGTATAAGTTGTAGATTTTTTGGTTTAAGCAGGTAAAAAGATATTTTCTGGATTAAATGATTTTATACATCAGAATATGAGTGATTAAATATGAATTTCGAATTTGGAAGAACTACTTTAGGACTCAGGAAGAGCTTTGTATCATTGGACGACACCGGTTTACATTTTAGTTCAGAATATCCTCACTGCCTTGGAGCGAAATAACGATATTGTTCATACTTGAAAAATTTTTCTAGGAAAACTGGATGTATGCCAAAAAAAAAAAAAAAACTCCCCAGTAATCTAAACTTATGATAGAATCTGAAGGATGTAGAAAATTTTTGAAAACGAAATGTACAGGGTGTTTTTTCAACCTGCAAACTCTTTCTGAACTTATCATAATTCCCACCCTGTATTTTTGAGAAAGTGTTGGAATTATTGAAAGAAGATAATCATATTGTTCTACACTGAAAATTTCATCAAGATTGATCAAGCCATATCAAAGTTATGAATAAAGAAAAATCGGTCGGATCTGACAAATCTCCCTATAGACTCTCATTAAAGGCCCCCAACCATAAACCAAACATTGTTTCGAAACTGCCTTGACTAGTGTATACTTCATTTAAAATCTGACGGTCTCCTCCGGAATCACCCTGTATAATATCTTGATGTTCCAAGGACATTACAGAATGGAGTTCTTGTTTTTTCTTATCAATTGTGACTTTAATTGATCCTTTGGTGTTGTTCAGACGCTGAAGGAATTCTCGCTTAGTGTCTCTTCTATATTGTTACATATTGAAAATGCCATTTACATATTATATTTTCCTACACTTTGAGTCCCAATTGTTAGAGCGCCTCTTTCTCGGAATCCTTCATTTTTAACTAGGCTCGAATACCACACCATGTTTTTTTCAAATTTTATAGATGGTATTTTCAGGTGTATGTTGTTTAAAACAAATAGAGACTATTATTATGTTTGCATTTACGCTACTTCAGGTTTTTAAAGTTTTCCTTCTTTTTCAAATCTTAGTCCAACGATTGGTTTTATCTAAGCTTTTATGATTTTTCATATTTCTATTAAATCTATGTTTTTGACCATGGATGTTATTAATTCTTGACAATATTTTTGAGTAAATGTTTGGTGACATTCTTACTTTTTGAAACTCACGCTTTGTTTAGGTACTTTTGATTGAAAGCAAAAATGTGGTAGTATTCTCTATCGAAAATTTATTACTTAATTTATTATTTAATATAATTTTATTCCGTAGTTTTTGCTAAATATTAGTATGATCTGATAGTAATAAAACGTAAATGAATGAACAGGTGAAAGCGCAGAACCTAATAATAAGTCCAAGTTTCCAATATATTTCATAATAACTCATAACAATTGTGAAAAATTTTTGTATATCACCAATAGAGGTGGTAATGATTATTCACTTCGATAAACGAATTCCAGAATTTTTCCAAATAATTTTGGCCAATACATTGATATTGGAAATAATTTTTTCTTCGTCACCTTCCGATATCTTTTACAGTGTATTTTAGTTTCTTCATACATATCCTGCCTTTTTCTTGAATGAATAAATTAAATTTATTTAATGCCTTACACCATTTTCCTGAAAGATTTCGAGTTGAATTACAGTGAGAATACCTGCAGAACTCTGAATAATTTCATTCAAAGAAAAATAGCCTTTTTGTTTTCTGAATATTGGTTTTCATAAGAAAAAGAACTATTTTTCAGGTAACATAAATATCAGAGTCCATTTAACGCATATTCTGCTGTGTTTTCTATATATATCCACGGTTTGTTATGTCGCGAATCATGTTTGTCAGTCTGCCAACAAGTGGATATTTCATTATTTTGTTTGGATGGAAAATTTTCTTCTGGCAAGCTGATGTTTGACACTGAATTTGGAATTCGTAATGATATTCATACTTGCCGTTCTTATCTACATAAAATCGTAGAGAAATTCATCGAAATTTAATAGGAGGATTTTTTGAAAATCGGATATTCGATCTCTTTGTTTTGTTGGATTTTCTGATTTTTCTTTAAAGATTACCATAGGTCTTCATATTTGTTCAGAGAAAATGATTTTAATGAACTTAAATATTTTTATTAGAAAATTTGACAAATTTTATTCCATTTTAATTTCCTTCTTGAAATTATATGTAATTCGAATATATGTATATTGGTTTGTGATGCCAGTCAGTCTATATTGCACTTGGTTATTGGATATTTGAAGTTTACAATGTACGTATAAATCAAATTCATTTTATGATCGTTTTACTAAAAGATAGAGCGCACAGAAGCTCCTGACTCAAGTCAGAGCTTTTCAACCTTTTTTTCAATTGATAAGTTGGGAAATTAAAACATTTCTTATAACAAGATAGATGTGCGCTTTGAAATATATATTTGTCCTTTTTTTATATAGGAACATTCAATGTTCCAACAAAAACATATGGTCTCCATATGTTTAATGAAGATATTGTTCCTGAAATTTCCCTGTATCCTCATAGGTGGATAATACGGTGAGCTCTTTCCTAAAAAAATATATACAATATACTCCCCAATCGTCAATATTCCCGAAATAATTTCAAATTTGAAAGAAGCCTCGATAAATTCTGAATCTAGAAATTGCTAATTTAATCTCTTTTACATATCGATGATCCTTTTAGTTGAAACCAAAAGAAAAGCTTCATTTCTTTTCAGAACTCAGCAGATTTTCTCTGCGATAAGGATTAAGAAATTTAGGAAAGCATTGACGTAAAGTCAGGAGCTTTTGCGTAGTTGTTATTTGTACGATCATTTAAGACGTTATAATCCAATCAAGCACAAGATTATATCCTTGAAATGAGGGCTTGCATCAATCGAATCATGAATCATTGAAAAATATACATTTGAGCTTCATATGCACCGAATATACTTGTCTCGCATATTATTTACACAAGCAAATTTTTGGAATGATAAGAAATTTTCCAGACGATCTATGGATAATCCATTATTCAGGTTTATATTAATATTTTTTGTTTGAGGACGAAGGAAAACTTATGTTTCTCAATCAGGTATAAATTAGGTAATATGAGAAAAATTATCATCCCTTCAAACTCCGATTCTAAAATATTAGATAATTATAGACATTTAGGCTCGCTCTAACGCTACGAATAAGTGCGCAAAAACAATCTCAACAAATTACCATTTAGATGGTCGTTAATACATATTTCGACCCAGTTTACTAAAAAACCATGTGGAAATTCCTTACCAAGTATGTATATTTATGTTGCTTAATGAATTGCTTTCAACGATCTCTAACAAATATTCAACAAATATTATAGTGAGAAATGAAAATTAATAGATTCTGAAACGTTAACTGCGGCGTGTATTCAAAATGGTATATCCCAATCTTTTATTTTCCATTGATGAATTTACATTACTCAACACCTTGCATTTATTCATGCTTGCTTCTGTGAATTCATACATTAACCGATAAGTGGAAATAAAAAAGAAGCACACAATTTTTATATTCGATTAGATTTTAATGAGCATAGCTGATTCAATAATGTGTCTAAGATCTCCGTAATGAATAACCATGTTAAATCTGGCTGAAATCATGTGATTTTTCAGTACAAAACGTAACTGATACTTTGTCAATACTTTGATGTAACAAGTGAGTATGCAATACTTACTGAAGTCGGTTGAGATACTATTATCAATGAAGATGTCATCCTCAAATTATGCTTTCATGATGAGAATTAAAAAAAAATGTGGGAAATCCCTCGGATTTAGATAAAACTTAATAAAACAAGAGCGCCAAAAAGATGACAAGTTCCTGTCGTTTTTTTCCTAGCGGAGATACGACCTTGCAAATGAAGTCACTGGAAATCCATTTTACTTGAATACGTTTCAAACTACGCAATATAATTCGAAGAATATTTTGATATGATGAAAGTATACAACAGTACAAAGGACTAAATACTGCCCTTAAATTTAAACTAGCTCTTACAGTTTACCAGGGTCGGACTAGGTTGTACATTTAAATGGATCAACCTTTATATGCTCGATTTGAATTTTAATAAAGCTTGTAACAAAAGGATCCGGATGGGGATTAAAGGTATAGATATTATAAACAAGTTTCTTTTAATTCAAGGAATCTATGGTTATAAGAGTTCCTATCTTGAGATTATCTTTCTAGTTCACAATACTATACATAATATATTACATTATCATAATCCATCAAAATTAGTTTCAACATCTGACATTCAAGTTCACAAAATATATATATTTTTCTTCAACAGAACTACCAATTGATATAAATCAACGAGTTAGTGATAAGTTTCAGAGACCAAGCAAACATTTCTTCTCTAGGATTCATTTGAAATTATATTTCATCAATATTATAAATTCAGTTATATAATAAGATCATTATCTCTTTACATTTATATTGAAAAATTCTTCACAAATCGAGATACAATACTGATCTAGCGGAGATAGCCCCACAAAATGCTAAGAAGCTGGCAACACATACAACTGAGGTTGTAGTTCTAGTCAGCCTCACAATAGTTCCCATACTTAATGACAAAATGAATTGGGCTAAAAATACCATACTTGAAACTATAGCCAAATCTGTTCCAAGCCCACGTACTTGACCAATCACTTTCTCTTCTCCTTCAGAGTTAGTTTCAAACTGAAACAAATTTGAAAAGGTGAATAAATATTTGCAAAGATTGAGATCAAATAATTAGTGGTGATGCAAAAAAATTGTGGTGTGATGAAATAGAATAGTGTACTTGCTACACTAGTCGGCTTTTTTAGTTTCATAAATCTGAATATCATCATATTTTAGTAGGATGGACATATCCTAATACGAAAATGGGGAAAAGTACATAGTAAGTTGTTCTATTTATAGTACCACATTACTTCGGGATAATATTGGGAAGAACATCAAGAAAAAATAAGACTCGGTCTGAAATAAGTAAAATGAAGGCAAATATAACGAGTTGATACCTTCAATAAAAATATGATAGTTTTTAATCAAGAGTTCGATTCAAGAGATGATCATTCATCTGAAATAATTAATTAACTCCATAAACTGTATTGATGAAAAAAAAAGTTTTCAACGGATTATCGATGCAATCACGTTAAGAAATGTGTTTCAACCGTAAACGATTTAATTCAGGCATATGAATATTGACGCACCCATCAGACTGTATGTCTACGGTTATCAAATTTAGCTCCATGATTCAACACTCATTCATTCTCAATGAATGAAATGAAATATTATAAGATAAAATCGCGAAGTTAGGTTTCCACATAATGATATCAATAAATAATTGACCTATTATATTGCGATTGATTATTAATTTGTTAAATAGCTTGGCTTATTTTTACGAATTGTCAAATACAAACACAGGTATGCAGAGAAACTTGTATACAAGGAGTGCAACGAAGGATGGAAGGATCAATGATTTAATCTTTTAATCAAGAAGTCTTCAAAACTAACTAATTTATTTGAATCACATAAAATTTTAATTTATGTGAACAGAAAATTTATATTAATAATTCAAAACTTGCAAGTTCACTGAATGAGTATTTTTAGATTTCGACGGGAATTATGAATCGACGTTGATCCGTATTTTTTGTTGTTTTTTTGTTATTTGATGTGATTATTTCTCATTTTGAATATTGAGAAATATTGTAATACTTCTTACCACTCCTTTTGCATGATAGTGAGCCACTAAAAGAAACGGCATGAAACAAAGTTGAGTACATTACTCCTGCTGTCCAGCTGAATAATATTACACCAAATTTGTGTTTGGTTATTGCCATCAGAAACTTTCTCATTTTGAATATTGAGAAATATTGTAATACTTCTTACCACTCCTTTTGCATGATAGTGAGCCACTAAAAGAAACGGCATGGTGAACAAAGTTGAGTACATTACTCCTGCTGTCCAGCTGAATAATATTACACCAAATTTGTGTTTGGTTATTGCCATCAGAAACATCCCAACCGAGTAGATCAGTAGACCGGTTATGTAAACCTTCCTGGCTCTGAAAGTAAATGAAAAATATAGTGTATGTAACACATTTCAATAAAAAAAATAGAAAAATATTTAAAACATTCAATTAACTCAAGAATATTCATAATCTTTTCTGGCAACTATATATGATATGTTTCGTGATTAAGCTAAACCCTGTTTCTTTCTATGACGTAGTTTTGTGTACCTGTCACGTCTGTTCTCTTGAGGTTTACGAGAAATCTCTCTTCTTTGTCTATAAAAATCATATTTCGATAGTTACTATTCTGTTACCAGTGTTTTTTAATATTTGGACAAAAGATTGCAAAATTTTACTTTTCATTTCGTTCGGTACACGTAAGAGGAAGAACTCACAATAAATGACGAATCTCTGGCAACCACCGACTTCACATGTAGGAGACACGTTACGATTCAAAACATTTCAGCAGTTATTTCCAACAACAAAGCGATCTTTTCCATCTGGAGTGGGCCATGGACAGTCCCGAAATATCACGCTGTAACTGAAATAATTCAATCCGGATTGAGTTGGTTTTCGTGAAAAATGGAGGAGCAGTTGTCACTATCAATCAGTTAATTACTTTAATCAATTGTCATTTACCATTGCCAATAAACGCACTTGCCGAAAATTGTATATTTTTCGGAGTGGATGATTCATTTTGTCGTCTCGGAAGTTGAACTAGTTACAATTTTTTCTTTGATGTCGAGAATTCGATAAATTATCATCAATTAATTAAAAATCATTTGAGATTTTCAGAGAAGATAATACAGGGTGCGGTAAAAGTTATTTTACCGTTTTGCATAGAAAGAAAGCGAAAATAATTGCAAATAAATTTATTATCGACAAAAATATAACATCAATAATTGCTTGTGGCCCCACATTTTATGTTCGAATTGTCCCCCTCTTCAACACACATGCGGCATCGTTTAGTCACGGTAAAACAAATTTTACGAAGAAATTAGCTGGGCGACCTGAACGAGGCGCGTCGATTACGGAGCCAGTACTTACGAATTTACGACACAGTTTCTGCACCATTTATCTGGTGGGAACTTGCTCATCTGGTAAGCGCTAGCGAAATTCTTCGAGAATACCAGCAGAATCTCCGTCAAGTTTTTGGTAAGAAGCTAGAGAGCAAACACGTTCTTCTTTCGTGTACTTCACAAGCGCGCAGCCATGCCAACGATCACCCTGTAAAGGTATACAACAACACTACTACTCGCGGACAACTTAACTCGTTACGTTTCAGCTGCCTCCTCCGCCCTATGTACGCTACTGCATCAATTCGACCTCCTCAAAGACGTCTGAAATCAATATAATATCATGCATGAACGAAGACTTCTCAATTTTTTCATCGATCTCGATTCTTTTGTTCTCCTCCTCAAGCTCTTTCAAAGTAATTTCATTTCTTTTACAGGATTTTATAAAAACATTGATATATGTTCTGTACTTTCAAAACTTCTGCCCTTTTTCTATTCATTGTCTTCAATGCGTCACTTTTTCCTATATAAAATTTTTTGCGTTTGCAAGGTTTTTGAAAAAAACAATACTTTTTGCTTTCAATTCCAAACAGTTTCATTCAGATACCGAATTCATGAATGGACAGTTCATAAAAGTAAATATATTCTACTTGGCTTTTCCAATTTTAGTTCAAGTGCGCAATAACCTTTGACCTCACGTCACTGCTTCTCTTCTTTTTATTTCAAAGAATTCATGCTGATCAAATTGGATGTTGTTTGTGAACTATTTTCAAAGTAATTCAATAGAAATGACATAAACTGTTTATTTCGAACCTGTAACAGTAGACGAAAATAGAATTGAATGCTCATGAAATTGGACGCATGGACCTTAAAATTGGTTTACGATCAACAGACACAACAATAATTTCATATTCTCATACCTACAGCTATTTTCTTTCATCAGATGTTATGCTCCTTAATCTTTTCATTCTTCGAAAATTTATATCGGGTTTTTATTCCTTGCAAGAAGTACTCGTTTTTGGCACTTACCCAAATTTGACTATAAGTTTTTCTATGATTGTAGAATAGCATGCACATGAAAGAGAGTACATGGCCATTCCCCAGCATCCGAATCGAACGCCTTCCTCGTATCTGATTCGTTCCAGGGAATCTTCAGGAGCCTGAAATGATGAAATACTAAACAAAAATCTCAACTGCCTATAAAGATTTTTGAAACTCCCGACAGTTTTGAGTATCTATAATATTAACTAGTTTTCTAATAAGACGTGTTAGTTGGTAGCTGCAGACATCAACTATGCATTCAAAACTAAGATTTTTCATGAAAATGTTGATGAAAATTTCGTTTGACTCTTTGTTGGATTCTACAAACGTCATCACACTGTATTTTACATAATGACATGGGTCTTAAAACTTATGAAGTTCAGTTGATGCACAAAAATGATTCTGTATTACATTAAAAAATTATCTTGACAGATGTGTCAATTTTAACTTTTTCTTTTGGGGACAACTTCGAAGATAAGATCTACACAAATAGCTCAGCATCCTATCAAGATCAGTGAAGCTATTGAGTGCATGCCTACAGCAGCCAATTTGTGATTTATTGATGAAAAATTGATTGAGAAGAATATTGTCTTATAAGAGAAAACGTGGAGACCCTTTGGTTGATATTACGTTCTTTTGGAAATATATACTTTCATTCATACATCATTCATCTAAAAAAGTAAATGTTTTAATCAAAATTAACACTACTCATTGAAGAATCCTTGTATATGTTTCAATGAATATTTCCTATTCAGGGTGTCACATATATTTGTAATTGCTTGAGGTTATTGTTTCAATAAAGCGTGAATTGTAGATAAGTTGTTGGTCGCATTTGACTCTCAATTATATCTCGTAAAGTCTAAATTTCATTATATCTTATTATTATACGGTCAGAAGTCTTGATAGAATTACCATACGGGGTAGCCAATTATTGTTAAGTATTTCGAGTACCAAAGAACAATTTTATGAATTAACCTATAAATACTATAAATTATAATAATTTGAAGAATAACAATGGCTGAAAAGAAATTAAGAAAATCTGGATGAACATACTTGAAAATATTGAATGAATATATAATTAAAAATCCATTTTTATAGAGAGAGTTTAAAATCTATGAGCAGCTTGAATGGAATATTGAAATGCTTACTGTTGGGATTCCGTGAAAAACAGCCTCTCCAACGAAATCAGTGAAGTATAAGGAATAGCACACATGTGCCATCCAACAGAACAAATTGGTGCAACATAATTTGAGTAGAGATGATGGCATGAACACTATGCTCTTCAGATACATTAGCAAAGTTGCATCTGGGGGTGGTGGGGGTATGCTTCCAGCTCTCTGCAATTTATTCCTTTCATTTATTTCTTCATCTTCCTGAAAAATTGGTTATTTACAATATTGCTTTCATGAATAAACAATAATGGAATAATTTCATAACCTAAAAATTGGGGGCGAGTCTTCAATGAATGAATTCCCTATCGTAACTGTGAGCATCTCCTTTAATTTCAATTTTGTACGGAAATGAAATAATTTTCTATCGATATAGTCTTAGTTTTTTTAGGATTAGGTGAATATTTTGTGCTATCTAGAAGTGCCAGTAGATTATGCATCAGAACAATAAGGTAACTGATAGATTCTAATCTATCGCATTTTTATGGATTACGTAATCTACTTCTTTTCTTCACTTTCTTAAAATTTAGTTTCTTGAACGCGATTTTCCCATAATTTGGATTTGTATAATTGGGAGCTTACCAAAAAACGGTATCAATTTTTATGTGATTCACGGTGGGAAATAATATATATATTGGGTATATAGCACTTATTTGACCAGTAAAGAGAAAATATTTAAATCATCATTTTTATTTTTTGATAAGAGAAGAAGAGGAAGCTATGAACGATAAAACAGACATCAAAAACTTGGTCCAAACATATTTCAATCTTATAACATAACATAACAGGAAGAAATACAATTTTTCGAACTTCTACAACTAACTCCATCTGCACTGAAAACAACTGATTATAACCCAGACTTGTGATTAGTACTTTTTAATTAATTCGTACAGGTGTCACGGCATTGATTTGGAATGAGAAATTGGAAAAACAAAATCGTGACAGCCCATAATCCTCAAATTATTTTGTTAATGACTGGCGTGAATATTGAATGTTTTCAAAACTTTGACGTGTGAATGAATTTATAATTTTGACGAAGATATTGAAGAATGTGAGAACTTTGTGTTGTTTTTTAAGATATTTACTATTGTGTTTTGCCGGAACTTATCGATTATTATTATATTCCTTGAAAAAGGCGTCAGCCGAAACACGTGTTAGATAAAATAAAATGAAGATAAAATGATTATTTAAATATTTTCTCTTTACTGGTGGAATATTTTCTATATACCCAAGAAATCTTGAAGAAAAGTTCTATGAAAGAGCACAAGAAATTCCTTCGATAATCGACTTTTAATATAATAAACTGAAATATTGAAGAGTGATTTTTTTAACAATTATCTGAAACAATGAAAGTTTTACCAAATAAGGACTGAACCATTTAATAAATGAATTATGATCCATAGTTCCCTCCTCTTCAAGAAATGTAATAACAAAAGTATTCTACACTATGCTAAACAAAATTTCGGCAATTTCGTGAAAGTTTTGTCATAAATGTTGCCCTCATTTTATTTCAATATGCTGTTTCTCTTATCTGAGTTTTTATTGTGCACTCAACACTATAAAAATATGCGATAACTGGAAGAACCAGCTGGTAGCTCAGGTCTTACAACCGAATCGTTTTAATTGTATGTATGATTTCAAATAAATAAAAATTATTACAATGCTGAAAATCGAAAATTCTTATTTTATTAAGCCATACCTTATTATCACTCTCAACAATGAGTGCACCATACGACACTTCTTGTTTCTCTAAAATATTCGACTTCTCTCCTTTCGATTGACTGATGTCTTGCTGTATATCACCTAGAGGTACTTGGAGTATTTCAAGCGGCATCTCTTTAAAACTGGTTACGGTACAGGTTACGCAGATGATGAATATGAATGTGATCAATGTGAACACTGCCTTCACATGTCCCCCTAATAAAGTTCCTGAAGACATCAAGAAATAAGTAAGGTACCCTTAAAAACTACATTATTATTGTCACCTATAAATGTTGCGTCCCAATTGAAACCACCCATAGCATAACCCATAGTCCCACCTAAGCCTGCCATTATAGTGAAGGTGCTCAAACCTCTTGCATGGTCCTCTGAAAATAAATATATATATAAATTCAGTCAAAGTATTTTTTCTTTTCATAAGTAAAATGTTCAAATGTGGTCTTTGTAGACAGGTGGTAAAGGTACCTGGTCAGTAGTTCTGAAAACTGACGAACGTGGGTCGAATCACATCAAAGGAAAATTCATATAATCTGATTTTCGATACTACCAAGCCTACTTAGGCTGTAAATTATGAGTATTCGGAAGAGGTAAAAATAGGCAGATGAGGCCTTGTGGCGCCTCATTACACTCAATGGTTTCTGTTAGGCTCTAGAAAAAAGCAGATTCACCTGATGTACCCCAAACAACTGAGGCGATTTATCATTATTTTACTATTTGAATTTTCAGGGAAACATCCAAACTAAAGAAAAGTAAAGTCAACAGTTTTATATACTTGAATTTCGAATAGTTACGTGGTAATTTTTTTAAGTTAGGAAGAAAACCATAAAATTCTACATCTACAAGAAATTATTTGATTATATAGTATTTCACTGACCTGGTATCGTAACATCCAGTAAGTACGCCCTTGCTGGGCTCTGACATGCATCAGCGTCAAAATCCAATAAAATCGTTCCGAGAACCGTGAAAAATATCCCCCAAGGATGATTTCCCACACTATATTGAGAGCTTAACGAGGAAACAGAAGAATTTGATATAAAATCATGTTTTGTAGCTGATGTTCTATGTGCGCTTTGTGAATTTTCCGAAATATTTTGCCAGGAAGGTGTATCTCCCATAGCTAAGCCCATTTTTTCTCCATTTGGCACCAAAATAAGACCTGAAAATAATATCTTGTTAACGAGAGCTTTTCATGCTTCGCAAGTGATAAATAATGAGCTAATCACTTTATCGAATCATATAAAGTGTGACGCTTTTGTTCTGATGTCTTTTCTGGGCTCTGAAACAGTCTCAAACCTATATCTCGAATTGAAAATAAGCACTCGAAGTTTTCCTTCAGTTTTATTCGATGCTTAAATTCCTTTCTTTAAAAACCAACCAAAATAATATTTATTTATTTATAAAATTGATATAATTCTTTCAATAAGCCTTTGTGTTTATTTATTCAAGTCTGAATTACCAAAAATGAGGCTTATAGGTAATTTGTTAGACCAATTAATTTTTAATCTTGTTGCAGGTAAAAATGTCCAATATTTATTGCATTACTAATGTATAATTAATTCTTGAAATTCCTTTCATATCTATAGTTGAAGGCGTTTATGTCAATTCAGGTCTGAGTCATGATTTAGTCAATTATAATTGGAGCATATTAATGAATCAATCATTTTGCATGCCGCCTTATAATTCAACTGGAGTTAGCTGGGTCTATTGTGGTAATTTAGTAATCATAATCGGTTTATGTCAGTTACAAATATACAATCAAATTGTTCATGTTAACACCGAACTGTAATTGTTTTAATCGAAACTGATAGTCGTAGCCATTTCAAGTATTCATATAGTCATACGTATTAAGTAATGAAGATTAATGGAAATTGGGCTTTGATGACCACATAATCGCCATTGAAGAAAATCGAATACATCTGGGTATACACTAATATCCCTGTCTGAATGTCTTCAAAATGTTTGATCAATGATTCTCTCTATTGTGAGCTAGTAGTAAGAGGGTTCCTTTGGTACAGATTAGATAAGATTAAATGACGGCGTTGCAAGTTATTTTGAATCGTATTCAGGGCTCTAAAATAAATGATACATACAATTAACATAAGAATGTAGAAATTCGAACAGGAAATAGGAACAACTATAACAATTATGGTAAATGAACACTAAACAACCCTGATAAAACAATAAATATGAACAAAAAGGCTCACTATATATCAAGAAATTCAGCAGCAACCCAAATTGTATTTTATTTTTATTTAATAAGTCATAAAAGCCACTCATATTGCTAGTTGTGTCATTTTATAAATTGTATATGAATATCTAACAACCCTGATAAAACAATAAATATGATCCAAAAAGGCTCATAAACGTATAATAATATACAGTGATCGGTAAATATCTCTGGAATAATTATAGATTACAGAATAAAATTGGGAAGATGGATACTGTAGTAGATTGCCTATTTATTTCATATTTTTTACAAATTTGCAGAGGAACACGTATATTATTTCAGTTCCTGATGAAACATTTTATTACGAGTATAAAACTATCGGGTTCAATATTTTTTATTTCAATACATACTGAGATATTAACAGAAAGTAACTAATGAAAGGAAAAATTTAATGGTGTCTAGTGGTTCATGAAATTCATTGTAGAAGTGACAGTAGCTGTCAAAATAAGTTATTAGTGTGAATTTGAACGTAAAAGAGTATTTTGTTTTAATTTGGTCGTAAAATGGCCGAATTAAGTGACAGAGAAAGAATAGAAATATTAATGATGATTGAGTATGGGGGAAGGAAAAGGACGCATCAAGAAGGTTGTGGCCTTTTTGACATTGTTCATCCTAATGCACAAATATCCCGTTCAGTAGTGACGAAAACTTTGCGAAGGTATGATACAAGTGGAACAGTTAGCAATGTATCGTTTTCTAAAAATGTCTGTATGATTGACCTGTTAGTCGACCTGGCCTGAAATTCCTAAGGAATATATTCGGTGTACTTGTGATATTGTTAATTTTTCAATAAATAAGCAACATTTTCGACTCATTCGTATGATGATAAATTATATTTAATTAAGGAAGTTAAGCGACCTGTTACAAATTTGAGTAAATCTCTATTGTCTAGTGTGGGGTCGGTAAATCAAATCGGGGATTCCAAAATACGTGGTATGACAAGTACGACTAGTTTACTGGAAATATTACTTTGAAAAAAATATTTTGTTGGCCGTGCATTTTATTCTCAGCAACTAATGGAAATTCCGACAGAGTTTGGTCGAAAAGTGGTTTTAGTGATTTGAAAAATTTATCTCGGGGTCTATCGCTACACAATAAAAGTGCTCAGCATATTTCATCTAATTGCAAGCTTACCGTTATGAGAAAGCAAAAACAAAATATCGCCACAGCAATAGACAATGCGCGTCAAATAGAAATTGAAAATTTCAATGCTAGATTCAAAGAAAATCGACAAATTCTAAGAAGTTTAACAGATATTCAGAATGAGTCTTTAAATCGCGGAAATTTCGAAGAATTGGTAGTTCTTGTTAGTAAATTTGACACGAATTTAAAAACCTTTTTAGAAAATGACACCAACAGTAAATCGGTAATTTCTGGTACATCTAAAACCATTCAAAATGAATTAATTGATTCGGTTGCTTTTGTTGTGAATAAACAAATCGAGGACGAAATATATATTATATCATTAAATTTTTTTTCATATGTGCCTCACCATACTATATTGTCACGAGCCGCCACTGGTGTAGAGGTTCTAATTTCTGATCAAATAATTGTTGTGACTGTCATAAAAATCGTAATGAAAATAGTGGTCTAACTACATTAAAAAAATAGATAGCCACACAAATGCAACCACCTTCACTTTCAGGAAAAAACAAACGATCAATAATTTGATGTGTCACAACTGGCACTGAATTCATTCACCACAGAATACAAACTGGCATTCCTATCATAGTTACGAGAATTTCGAGAGAATCGTTCAAAATTTTTTCTCGAAATCGTTGGTAGATACGACAAAACTACATAAGACCAAAAAGTTTAGTATAAGAACAAAGCTTCTTTTTACATATTAAATCAACAGTTGCTCACCAAAAAAAAGTTCTGCAGAAGTACAGGTGGCAGTGTTCCAGAAAAAATATCACCCTGTGGATCATCTATCGAAATTGTCATGTCACGTGGTGAGAACTCTCAAATGTAATATCTATGCCAAATTTCAATTGAATATCTTGTGAAGTGTAGATACTATGAGAAAAAAACTTGAAAAAAATTTAAACTTCAACACTCTGTATCTCGAAAACGAAACGTTTGTGACCCAATGTTTATGGGACTTTTTTTCTAAACTCACTTAAGGAATCTCCCCTTTCCGTTTGTACGTTCAATTTTGGAACACCCTGTATATCAGTTTTATGGTGGGAGTAATCTTACCTAATAAAACTCCAATGGAAAGAAGAACGATGAACGGTCTCCTTCTTCCAATCTTCAAAGGACATCTATCGCTGAGAGATCCAAATACAGGCGTTAGAAAAAATCCAATTAGAGGTGATAGAGCCCATACAAGAGTCATGTGCTGATGCTCAACACCTATTTTGAGTAGTGTGGGTGATACGAATGCAGTCTCCGCAGCGTATGAGAATTCGATACCAGTAACAGCCATCGATATTCTCATTAGTTCTAGTCGCGTCTTCTTCCTGAAACGATAAATCCTTATTACTCCTCTGATTGAATCTCTCAGCACTGTTTTTCTGTCATTTATCTAGCTTCCCTAGTTTCAATTGGAACCCTGCGTGGATTTTACGTTTCAGTTAAAGGGGAGATTTGGAAAACAGGATATTCGTCTATCAAATTTGTTGAGCTTAATAGAAAGCACACACGTAAGGTCAGATGGCTTTGGAACTGTTTGTAATCTGTTCTTGTAAGTGATCATTCAAGGATAATCAAACGAAATAATAAAAAATTTGGGAAAGCATTGACGTAAGGTCAGGAGCGTTTGACGCGTTCGTTCTTAAGACTGTTTCCTTACTCTGAAACAGTGTGACACTAATACAACAGCTACGATGAATGAACAAACCTATATCTTAAATTAAAAATAGCTACTCACTACTTGTATTACACTATATCTGTTTCAAAATGTTCAGTAGGACACACATGAAAAAATTCCCACTCTGGAACACCCTGTATCCTTATATTCAATAATTTGGCTGGAATGCCATGAAAAAAAAGTTTGTAGGACAGTAGAAATTGCGTTTTTGTTATCATATATTCCTTTTCCCAAAGTGATTAAAAAATTTTCCAAATTACGGCGCCAGAAATACACCGATTGGCTCGACTGGGCAGGAATATCCTGTATTTTTGTGATTCTGTGGTATAATCAGATACGAAAAAGTTCTATATGTCCTCACGATTATATGTACATGCATAATATTGTAAATATCAAGCATCTCAATCTAAACACAACAGTTCGTGGACTTCTGAGTAATCTAATGTTGATAGATGTAATATTTTAACTGAAAACTTTTGGAAGTCTGGAAATTTTTCCAAAATGATAATTTGAATAGAATTTTGCCAGATCCATTGTTTCAGCTCCTAATTGCTTACCCAATGAGAGGATTCTACTCAATTATAAAATCATCTGTCATATTAATGGTAAATTTCAGGATCGAGCTTTGGAATAAAAAAAATGGAAACGAAGATTTGACAATAAATACTATTTTATGAACCAAGAACATATATAATATGTAATTGTTTTGACAGCCGTTCTATAATTGGATATGAAGTTCAAATAGCTTACGTACCTGAATGGAATCATTTCAAGCAGCATTCATTGAAAAAACTCATGTTCGAACTAGTTAAATATTATAAATATTCCGAAATGATAGCTATCATATAATATAACATTTTATTTCGTAGCACTGTTCCAACCTCTAAACAAAGAGCAACTGTAAATAGCTATGGCTTATCACTTTGTAGGTCAGAATTTTTCTCTTTCCATGGATAACTGATACCTTATGAGGTATTGAATTCGAAATTTCAATCCACATATGAATAATTTCCCAACCAGACTATTATCTTGTTCAGACAATGCGTTAATTTCATTTTGATATGTGCTAAACAAGACGTTTGCACAATGGCCTTGAAGTTTCAAGTTTGTTTGGGTATAAACCAAGAAATGAGCTAACTTTTCAAATAAACTCGATTAAGAATAAATTGCTTATTCACAATCAAATACAATATCTGTGAATGAATTATATGATATGAACGCAAATAATAATTATATCCATGTTGGCAAAAATAGTCGTGTGATAAAATTCTCCTATCGATTTATTATTGTACCCTTATCTCTCGCAAAAGGAAAGCAACTGGATATTTGCAGCCTCCTAAATTTAAATGAAGTTCAAGGTGTTCTAAGATTTTTCAAAAAATATTATCAGAAATTCGATATCCGTCAACACCTAGTTCTGATACGTGTTAGTTCATATGTGTTTACTGTATATTATAGTATTGTTATAGTAATTTATTATGATTGGTATATTTATTCCATAATCATACTTTCTGTAAGGATACTCTTTTCCGTATTCTGGGATATACTCATTGACTTATTCATAGAAGCACTTTATAGTTACTACCCTGCTAAGTACAAGTAGCGACCGATTGAACAACTGCCCTTTCACAATAATGTTGATAATAAAGTAAATGTTAATTTTGATGGTGAGTTTAATGCTGAAAATAATAGATCTATAATGATACTGTCCACATTCACTTTTAATGAATTTCAATTCATTTTAATGTTAACATTGACCATTTACCACTAACGGTCGGTGCTAAAAAAGTAAATATTGGAACAATATTCTGCTTCTGCCTCAATTAGATGTCTCAATCTGAGTCATCATCATTTATTTTCGAAAGAAGCAGTCTATAAGCTCAATTTCAATCCTCTGGGGTGAAGGCTAAGTGTTGGAGGGGGTCACATATGTTTTCCTTCTCATAACTTCGGATAAAAAATTCCGAATGGGTTGAAATTTTAGAGCAAGGTCAAGCATAAAATTGTCTATCTCGTGTTGAAATTTCAACCCTATGGAAAGAAGGCTAAGCGGGAGGGGGTAAGGAATGTTTTCTTCTCATAACTTTGGTAAAAAAATTCCGAACGGGTTGAAATTTTGAAGCATTGTTAAGTTAATGATTACATAGCTTATATTGAAATTTCAACCCAATGAGGTGAAGGCTAATCAGTGGAGGGGGTGAGAAAGTCGTTTCTCTCATAAGTCCGGATAAAAAATTCCAAATGGGTTGAAATTTTAGAGCATGCTTAAGTAAATACTTATCCATCCTGTATTGAAATTTCAATCCTCTGGGGTGAAGGCTAAGCACTGGAGGGGTAAGAAAGTTTTTTCCTCATAACTTCCGATAAAAAATTCCGAATGGGTTGAAATTTTTAAGGATGGTTAAGTAGGTACTTATCCATCTTGTGTCAAAATTTCAACCCTTTGAGGTGAAGGCTAAGCGGTGGAGGGGGTTTTCTTTCCATACCTCTGGATAAAAAATCCCGAATGGGTTGAAATTTTGAACCATCGTTAAGTTACTGATTTTACACCCCGTATTAAAATTTCAACCTTTTGCGAACAAGGTTGAGTGGTCGACGGGATGAAAAAAAAATTTTTCCGAAACCTTTTTCTTCTAGTTAACAATGTTGGTAGCCGTCCACACAATGCATTTGTATTTCTGACTAAGGAATCGATAAAAAATAAGGAATCGGTGACATAAAATAAGTGGATTAATTGAAACCCAAATAACGTATGAGATTATCGTAAATGACGAAATAATCGATTAGCCTCTACGTTGTACTGCTCACTACGGATATTCCTTAGAATATCGAAATTTCATGGTAATCCAGAAAAGATTATTGAAACATGTTTCTGTATCGTTGTTTGTATTTATTTCAGCGTTTCAGATTCATATATTAGAATTGGGGGGCATATTCGACCCAGTAGAGGGCCTTTAGCAAAATTTTGATTTATTTTTACTGGCATTTCTCTAGACGAACCTTCAGAATGGTGAAAAAAGCAAATTTTGTACTCGAATGTGAAGGATTATTACACAGGTGACACAAGTTCGAGTGCCTATTAGACGTTTATGGAAAACTGAACGTATTTGTAATCTGAAAATTAGGATTATGATATTGTTCGGAATACTCTACCAAGCTGAAATATTTCTGGAACTTGAGCACTTTTGTTTACAATGGGTTAGAGGTACTTTCTTCAATAAAAAAAACTAATAAAAACAATTTTATTTTATAATCTTAGTCAATAAATAAAAGAACCATTCTTTACGATTAGTTTTTAGAGATGATTTCTATCAAATCCTGACGTCAACTACGGTTAACAATATCCATTCGATAGTTCCAATTTTCGATGACGCGTGTGAATATTTTGGGTGATATTTCTCCAATGACTCGTGTAATATTGGCTTTCAATACCTCAATCGTAGCTGGCTTGTCCATGTAGACTTTGGACTTCACATAGCCCCAAAGGAAAAAATCAAGAGGTCTGATGTCACATGATTTAGCCGGCCAATTCACTGGTTCGAAGCGTGAAATGATCAGCTCGCCGAAATGCCCTCGCAGTGAAGCCTTAGGTTTCAAGCCGAATATGAGACGAATAATCTTTTTTTGGGCTATAAACAACCCTATTACACTCCGACGATCCGCCCCACAAGATGGTATTGTAGTTAAGGTGACTGTAAACTATAGAATAGTAGATGTTCAAGAGGGTTTCAGTACAGACAGACCCCTTCAGTCGATGAAGAGCGTAATAGGAACTGTTGAGCGTTCGGCACAGATGGTCCACCTAAAAGTTCCACCTCAAACGCGCAGTCCTAGAAACCTAACGTGCTCCTCGGTAGTAAGAGAACTTCCCGCAACACTCACTACAAGGGAGCGGATCCACCGAAATCTCGGTTTTGAAACTTGATAATCTGAGTTTTCTTCAAGTTTATTCTAAGCGAGTTTTTACGACACCAGTCAAGAAATTGCTCAATGAGTTCTTCGCATATATGCTTCAGTTCTCCAATACTCCCTGCCCTGACTGCCAAAGAAGCATCATCTGCAAACAGCACCAGAACAAACGTAACCAGATAGTCAGGCAAGTCGTTGACAAATAGCAAAAACAGCAAAGGTCCCAGAACTGACCCCTGAGGAACACCCGATTTTGTGCGATATATCCCGGAAGAGCAATCCTTGAGTTCGATGAACAAGGTTCTGTCAGACAGATAACTCGAGATCCAGTCAAGGAAAACCCCTCTGAATTCTATCTGGTATAATTTGTCGATTATAAACTTGTGCTGCAAACAGTCGAACGCACGTGAGAGGTCAAAAAATATTCCCTCATCCAAGCTGTCATAAACTTCACTAGATTTCCATGACGCTCGAGCAACAACCTCCATAATTTTTCTGACGTTCATTTCTAACTCTGGCACATGAAATAACATGAACCTAATTATTTTTTAAACCCTCCTCAAATTCGCTTGTTTGTTCCACCTCTCCCTGTTCAAATCTTTACGATATTGAAAAATCAGAAAACGAGTCTATTTTAGATACTTATTGGAAATTTGGCGCTAGCGAGAATCATAAATTATTTTAAATTTATTTGTTATAACTGAAAATTAGGTATTTTCTGGTATGAACCAGTTGCAATATGTTCGTGGTTTAATTACGATTAAAATAGATATCATGAAATGGCATTGATCCAAATTGACATTGATTAACTGCAATATATCCATTGTTGAATTTTCGCAGAAGATATAAATTTTTATGTGAGAATTGATGCGTTCCCAGGAACTAATTGAACTAAAAGGACGATAAATATAAATAATTCACTCATTTGATACAAATAATGTGGTCGGAAAGATCAAAGTTAGCTATTTTCTTCATCACCATAAAATTCAAATTATACTCAATCTGAACTTAGTTTGAAGGATATAATGATAGATTAGCCTAATATTGCAGTTCAAAATAAATATTTTGAAGTTGAAAATTATTATAACATTCAAACACAACAGAAATGGAAAAATGTTGAAAAGCACTGACGTAGGACCAGGAGTTCTTCCGCGCTTGTTATGTATGTTATTCTTATGTTGAAACGAATTGTAAGAACACCGGATAGACGTCATATTCTAAATGTATAAGAATGGGCTTGAAGTCTGGACTTGAATTCAAACCACTTTCTTAAAACAATGCGTACATATAAATATTTAGAAGTTTTTTTTAACATTGATATGGACAGTTGGATTCGAATTCCACCAATATTACACAATGACATTGAACGATTGAACAAACATACCTATGCCTTAAATTACCAATATCCAAACTTGAAGTTTTCCTTCAGTTACTTATTCAGTTCATAAACCCATGGGCCATCGTTGGGAATTACCTTGTATATGTGAGAATATAAGCCGCACCAGTGTACCTATTTCAGTCTTTAACTTGAACAAGATAATTTGGAGCATTCTCAAGAAATTAAAATATGAAAACTCTAGCTTATATGATTGCACGGGTTCTTGATCAGGCAGTCTAACGCAAGAATTTCAGATAAAGAAGTTTTTTTTCATTTCAGAAATCTATAGTTTCTAATTATGTAATCAATTTGGAAAAATACCTCCATGGTTTCTTATGAGAGTTTGAAACAAGTTTCTTACCAGTATATCAAAATGATCTACCTATTGTTCATAGAATGACTTACATAATATTTTTCTACGGTTTCTCATAAATCCATACAATATTTGAACTCACCTGTAGAGATGTGAATAATCAACATCAATAGAACTAGCTTCCTCATTTTTCTGTAAAAAAATTCCCTTGAGGAACTCCACTATACCACCTTTATGCTGCTCCCTCCAATTGGCATATTTTTCTTTTAAATTATCCCTCTGCTCATGAATTCGGCCCAAATATCCAGTGTATTCATGTAGTTTATCCACCATTTTTTTCTGATTGGTTCACTTCACTGAATATTCATAAAAAGTCAACATTTCAACTGCCTTAACGGAATGTACAAAGTAACCCCGGAAAAGTCTTGATTCTTCTGAGGCAACCACTTGTTGGAATATAACGGCCTGGGGATACGAGACGTTACCGGGATATAATTCGATGGGTCTTGCGCAAAAGTATTCTTTGAAATGAGGGAATCAGAATTCAAATTGAAGAAAATTACATTTGGAATTTTTTTCTTTGAAGCGAATATAAGATTTCGGCTGAAAGTAAGGATTTTGGTTAAAAGTATTGTATCTTGAAATGTACTGATAAATTATTTCTCTGCCTTTAGATTCTCGTTTGGAAAAAGTCTACGTTAAGCAGGCATCCAGAATTTGGCAGATCGATCTTTTATAACATAGTGACTTTATACAACTTTCAAACAGTGGCGATGAAGGCACTTCATCTCTTGACATACACGTACAGTACAACAAGCCATAGCCTCTAACATGCCCCTATTATCTCCTTTTACAGCATATGATGCCACTTAGGAAAATGTAGACGACATAAACAAAAATGGTTTACTGGCTACACATCAACATTATATGGCCCATTACCATTGTCTCCTGTGTTTCCCTTACAAGGTGGACATAGAGAATAGAGTACGCAACTCAAAATTCTGAAATTTCAGAGGTTAGCGTGTATGGGTATAACATCAGGAGCTTTTAACGTCACTTCCAATAGCGGCATTGCAGGCACTTCTAAATCTGCTTACTTGTACATGCACATAGCAACAGCCTAAAACACGTCCATAATATATCTCGTAAAGAGAAATTGAAACCAGGGAACTGGGCTAGTTGATTACCTTGGTATACTTGAGGAAATACACTCAAGCATTCTAGAAATATGAATGAATAAACACTACTCAAAGTTTTGTTTGAAGCACGAAATTACCGTCTCTTGAAAACCAACCAGAAATATCAACTCCATCCAGAACAATTTAGAAGTTAATATCTTTTTCTAGAAAGCGTGCAGTTATTGATCAGTTGCATCCCATTGAGTTTGCTTGGTATGAAGAGATTTCAACTTGCTGGATATCTATAACATGGGTGTAAGAAGTTCGTGCACAGTATAGATACTAACCAGTAGTCGCACTTCGTGGATTTTCTTACACCAAGTCTGACTCGCGCATCTCGCAGGGATTCTAACCTCATATTTTAGTCCTTGTTCATTGTTTTCATCAATAATTCTAAGATGTCTCGAATAATGTCATTATTATTATTTTAGACATCTTGAATAATTCCTTTGTATAATTAATTCTTGTAATATTTAGAAGAATATAATTTTTTTGAGATCTATTTAAAATTCAAAGAAGAAGTTGAAGAAAAAAATTGAACTTAACCTATAATTCAGTGGAATTTCTTTGAGTCAAAATCTACCATAAACCAGCAATGCCCATTCATTTAATCATTTATTTTCATTCCAGTAAGTATTCTGTTTCATTTTTGTGTTATTTTCAAATTAATTCCAAAATTATTAACAATTGTAGCGTATACAACTGCAAACACAATAGTTTCAATAATCCCAACCTTTCTTTTTTCTCAATACCATTAGACACCGACAGGTGAGTGATACATATAGTATTGTTGAAAATAATATATAATATATAATAATTTAATAGTGCTTCATTCAATTAGTTGAGATATCAGGAACCAATGGATTCAATTTTAAAATGAAATAACCTTTCTAATATCTTGAAAAAAATACTCGATAAACTGATTGGACTGATAAGAGATCTGTATATTCTCAGCAGAACTTGTTGGTCCCATCCCCACTGGTAGTGTGATAATTTCCTTTGACATTCTTAATATGTTGCATCCAAGTGATGTGTTGATGAAATTTGTGGTAGGGATAAACCATAGAGTGTTGAAAGAAGCTTTTGGGGTATCTTTTACTAATCGAATGACCTCTCGAAATGAAAAATACAGGTTTATTGTTTCTATAAAATTCATTGGGGTGGTTTCATTCAGTATCACACTGTTCCAGAGTTCGAGAAACAACTTCAGACTAAGCGCACCAAATCTCCTGACTTCACGTCAGTTCTACAGCTTTTGATTGGAAGTTCAAATTTTCTAGAAATGTTTAATAGGCACTCCAACTTGATACACCCTGTATAATGAATGAAATATTTCGCCGGGCTATAGTAATAGGCGGAACATGTTGGCATTGAACAGATGCATCTAAGTCATTGGTCCTTGACGAAATTAATGGTGAAATTCCCCCACGCACCCTTTTGTTTATGTCGCCTTTCATGATGAGCACTCTTGAAAGCAATCAAATTCCAACATTGAAATATATTCAAATTAACATCAAGAAATCTTTCCATTGTTTCACGAGAAGCTCTCGAAAATATGCATGCATTGTGAAATGATTTTTCAGTCTCAATTTTACTCTAGTCTGACGAATCTAATGAAGGCCTTCATTTGCAGTTGATGGCAGAGTCAACTCTAATTGGCTTACAGAACTTTCCAGGGTTTCGGGTTACCATTTGCGTTACGTGAGACGTCGAGATAAGGCAAAAATAATTGGGTTTTCGTTCACTACAAGAGATCAAGAATCTTATATGTTCCAGTTCATTCCTCAGGGCATGTCGATTCATGCTTTGCGAGGATATACTCGGTGACCATTTAAACTAACCCGCAATTTCGCTAGATACTTCAAGTAGTCTGCTCCGAATTTCTGATGAATATTACATCGGTCAAAAATCCCCATGCCTAACAACCAGCTGGCGCCACTAATAAAATACCCCTATGATTTTTCTAAAGTATCCACCTTCGAACGAAAACTGATAACATTTTATGAGGTTTGATTTGGTTCATTATTTACAGACAAGATTTCTTTAAATATCATAAACTTCATGACATTCATGATCATAGCAAATAGTAATTTAGGCTTGTTCATCAACTCAAAAATTCTACTTATCAAAATTCTTTATATGATTATACAACTTCAAGCTATTCAAATGAGTTGGTACAAAGCTGAAATTTAAGGATGTTCTGAAAATTGATATCCTCGATATCCGTTCAGAATTTCATTAATCTCTTTCGTATATTCTAGGAGATATCTAGCAAACCTACATGTTGCAACCTCATGCGAACATCTATAAAGTTACAAATTTATTGGATAATTCCAGGAATTATTGATGATACTAAATTCCAGATACTCGTAACAGCTGAACCATTTTTCGGATTTTGCCCAATAACGAACTTGACAAAGATATTTGGACAATCAACCTGGCAAGACAAGGACCTTTGAAAAGTAAAAGAGAACGAAAGAAAAATTAATAACGAAATTCTGAAAATAT
Organism: Micraspis discolor; assembly: GCA_030674115.1. NCBI lineage: Eukaryota > Metazoa > Arthropoda > Insecta > Coleoptera > Coccinellidae > Micraspis > Micraspis discolor. The sequence continues at coordinate 3,254,163 of JARTUT010000006.1, read as the reverse complement.
GAAATAATGACTCGAAAGAAAATGCGAATGCTGGAGTATCGACTTCTGCCTACCTGGTTTCACAGTACGGCTGAACGAACTTGTCCAGGCACTCGCGGGCGAGAATAGTCACTTTTTCACTAGAGTTCGAATTTGTAGATTTAACGAGAAAGTTATTAATTTTTCCAAGAAAACTGTTTTGTACTTCATCGGATGAACGCCGGTTCAGTACTCTTTTTGTTCGACATAGGTCATATGCTCCAACATATGTTACGCGTTAAATGACATGAACATATACAGAGTGTATCATTATTGAATCGAGCAAGCAACTCGGAATAGAAATGAATGAATTCAACAAAATTTAATTTAACTAATAAGCTGCAGTAACACAACCTATTATAAAATTATGAAAACTCTAATATACAGCCGGCAGTAGAACATACTCAAGTTTGACACTGGATTCTTCATCGGAAGTCAAATCCAATTGGTTGAGGCCATTTTCGAAAATTACTTAACTACATTAGGGCAGTACGATAGTACACTCTTCTACAAGAACAAGAGCTTAAAAAACAATATATGAAATGCTCGATTTCATTATCAAAGTCATGAACCTGGGTGGTAAAAGCCTCTCTTCATTCTCGAATTTCGAGGATTAAAACTAACCTGACTAACTAATAATGAAACGCTACCGATTCCTTCTATGAAACCTCTTTTCATATCTCATATCAGAAAGAAACGGAATATACAGGATGATTCTCGATCATGGCGTTTTGGATGTTGATGCTAAATTGATGGTAGTTTTCAGCTTTACAACATAATGTGGAACATGCAAAAGAGATATATATATATATAATCTTTAGACATATTATGAAACGTTAAGACTCCATCAAAATTCGTAGCTACCGATCCATTCAATTTCGAATGAAAATATCAAATGCATATCAATTATGCAATCTAATTATCTCAGTTTTAATTTTTTTTAGCACTGAACTATTTCGAGCTGATTCAATAGATTTCAACAACAATGTTCTCGAGCGGAGAGGTACTGAACGTTGTAATTAGATGTTGTGATGCGTAAAATTAATACTTTTCAAGTCTTATTTCTATATTTTACTTTGAGGGCAATTCACGAAGAACATTTAAAGAAATACTCTAGATGAATACTCGAAATTTTGTAGTTGAGCTCTAACCATTGGTTGTTTTGCCTAGATGGTATCTTATGTGCTAATATAATATCGTATTCGTTTACAATTTTTTTCTGATTAATTTTTCACATATGATATGTCGGTTTTATGGTTTGGCTTATATCTGTTTGTGTTGTATCAATATTAGATTCATGGTGGTTTTGTTTTGTATATTTCGGTCTCTCCTTAATTTTTTTGGGATGGTCATTACTTCTGAGAGTTTTCGTGACGTTATTCAGTTCTTCATTGTGATCTTGTTGGGTATAGCATACGTTTGTTGCTCTATTATGAAGGAATTTACTACTCCAATTTTACTGTACAGTTGATGGCTGTAATTAAAATGTAGATATTGTACGGTATTTGTTGGTTTCTTATTCACACCGGTTATTGGGATTCCATTTTTTTTATTAACAAGTATAACTTGAAATGAAAGTTGTCTATGTATCTCGATTTTAATTGTGGATTTATTCTATTCTTTTTGATTGTTTATATGTTGAAGAGATCCATGAAAAGTTTGTGTCACATGTTGCAAATGATGGAAGTATTATTTAGATATCCTATCCATAATTTGCGTTTTATGATCAATTGGTCGATAAGAGTTTTTATGAATTTTCCATATACAAATCAGCGAAAACCATTGATAGTGGTGAACCCATGGCCATTGCAAATAATTGCTGATAAAAGCTGCCTTCAAATTGGAAATATGTTGTTTCGATACAAGTAGGAAGCATTTTCAATATTATAAGTACATTTATGTTACATATATATTTATTGTAGTTCTTTCTGTTTAATAGGCTTCAAGCTTTTTCTAGGATATTAGCTGTTGTATCCATTGGAATATTGGTGAATAAACTATATATCGAAGCTGACCATAACGTCTCATTTGGATATTTCTATCATACCTTTTGCATCGCTCCTTAAAGAAAAAATTTAGTCAATTGATGACATGCTACATTTCTGAAACTTACAGTTCGTGTCGCAATGGAATATTAATTGTATTTTTTGTACACTATATAGACATGTGGTGTTAACTACCTTGGCATTTATGTTTCATAATATAATAATAATAGAAGGCCTTTATTATGCATTTTATAAAATACAATTCAGAGGCGGAGTTTAGCTTACGCTAATCCACTCAACCTCAATTGTAATGTACTAGGTGACTTTTTTGAGTTCGCGGAATGGGGGTAAGAAATAGAAATAAAAATAAAAAATTATTTTTCCTTCTCCATTCATTTACTTGCAAACCTTATACATCTTTCAAATCTTCCAAGAAACATTTTTATTCCTTTGAAAAAAAAAGATTGATCTTTGTCTGAAAAATTCGCAGAAATTGCATCTTTCACTTCTCCATTACTTGAAAATTTCTTCCCACGAAATGCTTTCTTCAAGTTTGGGAATAGATAATAATCACTGGGGGTCAGGTATAGACTGTACGGTGGGTGAGCCAAGATTTCGAAGCCCGTCTCTTGAGAACAGGCGCGTTGTCATGTAGAAGGAGGACACCTCTGGTCAATTTTCCACTCTTTTTTCTTTGGAATCTTCTTTAACCACTCTAGAATTCCCAAAAGACAGTAGCCACGATTTTTCCTGCCGACTGTGATACCTGAAACTTCTTGGATACTAGTGTGCCCTTTTTGTGCCTCTTTGGATTCAGGTTAGTAATGGTGAACCAAAGTTTCAACCTAGTAACAATCCGAGTCAATACTTCATCTCTGTTTTCACTACAGAGATTCAAAAACTTGTAATCTACGTCCTGTCGTTTTTGAGGCGACGTGAGCGTTCTCTGGACCCATCTCACATTAACTTTAGTCATGCTAAGATGATCCTGAAGAATTAAAAAAATGTTTGTATGTGATACTCCAACCATTTTTGCGAGTTTTTTTCCTTCAGACGGGCATCTTTCGATATTATTTTATCCTCTTTTTGAATAATTAGACTAATGGCCTAATAACGAAAAACCTTGATATTTATACTAATAACGCTTTACTCAATTTGTAAAAATTTTGGTAAGTACCCTCACTAATCATCTTCTCACCCATTCCGCGAACTTAAAAACTTTCCCTCGTATCAAGAAATTATGGTTTACTGTTTTACTTTTGAGCTTAATTTCCATGTTTATTATGATTTTCTCGGTCTGATTACAAAAATAAAAAAAAAACATTTATTATGACTGGGGCTTTTTTCTATCTTCTGGAAGTATCTCGATATTATCTGATTTGAGAATATTCCAATTTTATTGATATCACCACTAACTGATAAAAATAAGAACTCTATCTGTTACGATATCGGTATAACTTACTTTTATTTTACAGTACTCTATGTGACTACACTGTAGTGAATTTGCGGATCCACCAAAATCTTGTTATGCAATTTATTAAGAAACATCCACCAATTTTCTCATTTTTTCCGCGACTCGACATGAGAGATTAGGATACCTTATGGGTCTTTCATTAAGATCAATTAATATTCTATTTTTTGACTATACGACCTAGGTTAGAATATTTTTTCAGGTAGCTACCAGAGTAAATAGGGTGATTCACAAAAATCGATTTTTAACATATTTCAATGAAAAACAATAGATAAACTCTGTAAATTTGACGAGAGAGGTGAATTTTTGGAAAAATTTTAGGCTCACTAATTCTAACCTTCATTTCAACTTCGAACTAAGAACTTTCCAATGTTGCAAGATGTATGCAATTTGTTAAGAGCTTTGTTAATTTAAATGGGACATCCTGTATATCTAGTTTTTTATGATTCTCTATATAAAATATATAAAATTTGTTTGATTTGATTGAAGAACTCCTTTTTTTTTATCTAAACCAGAAAAGCAACTGACTCAAATTAGAAAAAATAATTCATTTAATTGAAGAAAGATGAAATATTATCAAAAAACAAAGAGGAATTATTTGAAAATTATTGAAATTTCTAAGTAATTGACACTGAAAACGTTAAATGATGTCTACCAAAACGTTCGTAAGAATTTTTTTTTCCGCAATTGAATTCTGGCTAAACAGCATGCCATGGTATGATCATGACCTGTTCTTAAAAGATTTAGAACTGACGAAAACCAGGAATTCTATTTGGAGTTCTATTCGGCCTGTAATAATTCCTTCTTGATAATTGGAAATGATGAGGTCAAGTGCAACTGGTCCATCTGGATGTAATTCAAAACTTGTTAATGAAGGTGGAACAAATATAAGTGATGAATTGCTACTTGAAATATTGACCATGACAAGGACGCATACCAACTCTTCGAGAACAATAATAAACATGCTGCTGCGGTCAACTTCATCAACATTTTTATGACTCGGTTTTCACTGATCTCATTTTCAGAGTCATTATTGTTCATTTTGTTGACTGCCAAGCCTTCATTAATAGAAAATTTTACATTGAATATGAATTCAATGGATTAATGAGAACCTTGATGTTGATGAAGGATAAATTCTTATTCTATGATCAATATTAAAACTGCTTTTTAATCAAATTTAAAATAATTGTCAAATGCGAATTTTATGTTTTCAGTTAGGGACACGAATTAATATTGAATGAGCAAGACAAACCGGCGTCTTGAGGTCCAAGGTGTTAGTGGTTCACATCGGAGAGTACTAATACTAGAAATAGAATGTCTTGACTAATTTGTGCCATCTCTTAGGGACCTTAATTGTATTATATCATGGCGATAACTTCAAATTTTCTTTAAGTCAGCCCAACCCAGAACTTATTGATGTATTCTTCAATGTTGTCGGCTGTAAATGGTGAAATATGAAAAAAAAAATTACAATTGAACAATTCAAATAATACCCTCGTTATTTCATATCATAATATATGAAATAATATGATCAATTAAGATACAATTTTTACAAAAACTGATATATTCATCAAATAAACAAGAATCCTTATAAAACTATCATTTATCCAGGTAGTTGACATCACAAATTATAAAGTAAATTGAAGAAAATTTTATTTTATTTTTTGTTATTTATTTTTTCTCAAAATATAAGATGAATTATTGTAATAAGGATTGATGAGTCACACACTTCAAGGTATTATACCTTTCAATGTGTACTCTTATTCATGTCATTGGTAGAAATATAAGAAAAAAGGAATACCAGTAAATTCTAGAACAGGCACAATATTACTTACTTCGATATATGAATAAGTGTTCGTCGAGATCTGACGAATAGTTTTGATTAGTCCAAAATTTAAAAAAAATTTAGCGAATTTTTGTGGACTCACGATTATCACGAAAAATAAAAGAATTTCTCCTTTCAATTTGTTCAACTTGTATTCAATTTATCGAAATGATACAGCAAAGATATTCGAAATGAGGTATTCGGTGTTTACACATACCTATAGACATATAAGAGAAAAATTCTTTTTGACAATAATTGAAATAGAATGCATAAGTGAATTCTAAATAAACATTGTGAACTGAAAAAGATTCTTACGAAATGTCCTATATCTATTTAATTCAGAATTTATGTTACTTTCTCTTCTGATAGATGGAGTCGCTTCCGATGAGCGGAAATTGTAAAAAGTTGAAGGATTCAAAAGACGTTTAGGCTTACTTGGGTAAAGAAAATCTGAAAATGACGAATGATCAATGCATATTGTGCTTTCTTTTTTATAATTAGTGCAATTGCAAATTATAGCGAGTGTGGGGATAATTTACAATAGAATAGAATTATTCTAATGACCAGGATGAAAAATGACAAATTAATTATTAACGTATTAACGCTACAACAGTGCTGTGCGGGTACAAAATTAGAATTAATAATAATCACCCGCTTTATGAAGGGCAGCGCACTTCCTGAGTCGCTGGTTATACTATAACAGTAGATCCAAAAATTGTCTTTGGTAGAAAAGATGTTTGCAAATTGAATAAAAACAAGTTTGTTTAAAACAGCCGTTATGTAAATTCACAGATAAGAATAGTTGTTATTTAGATGTGGTTATTTAGATAATTAATAGATCCTCGAATGTACAAGAAATATTTTAGTGCTTTATTTTCCTATTTATCTAATCGATAGTGAAACCCACCAATATTTAATAATTATAATTATTTATTATTTGAACGTTGGGCCATTATTCGTACATCGCAGAGCTAGTTGTGAGAGAAATAGACCAAACCAGTTATGTCTGTTGAAAATAATTAGGAGCACCTTAATATAAAGACATTAAAATACCAAGAAGCTCATAAGATAACATGAATATAATTTATTGTGAGTCATTTTATTACCAATAAATGCAATCTTATTTCGATAATCGATATACTGATTTAAGGTATTCAGGTGTCAGGATCATTTCAGCTCCGCAGGATACCACAATATACTCGAAACGCGAAAGGTATATTTATTACACTCCATGGTTCACAAGGAATTTCTTTATCTGAAATTTCTTTGAATCATTATGATAATTCTGGTTGGTGAAATAAGCTCTCGAACACAGTTTTGATAAGTTAAAAAATACTATTCAACACCCTAACACTGATTCGTTTCAGGATCCTGTAATTTTCAATTCGAAATTATACTTGTATCACTTATATTTTTCGTACTTTTATATTCCGGGATTAGAGAACACAAACAAATATTAATTATCCAAAATCGCTTTATTGTTTTTCAAAATATTCTCCATTAGGATCTATACACTTCTGCATGCGTTTGAACCAATTGTCGAAGCATTTTTGCCACTCTGGGGTATCTCCAAAACATGCATTTTGAACGCACCAACCGCTTCTTCAGGTGTCGAAAAACGTTGACCTCTCATTTTATTTATTTACGGGAATAAAAAGAAGTCATTCGGTCCAAGGTGACCCTTTACTTGAAAGTGCGAGCAACTTTGTTGGATTTGGCTCATCTTGAACCACCCATACAGTCGACTCCTGTTTACTTTCGGGCTTATACGCGTTAATCCACGATTCATCACCTGTCGCGATGTCATAGACGTGCTTCGAAGCACCTCGGTTGTAGTTTTGGAACATTCCATCTATCCTAAAGCCTCCTTGGAAAGTTTGTAGATCATGCTCTACAGAAGATTCAATTCTGAAAAGAATTAACCTTTCCAACATCTTGAAAGGAAAACTAAACAAACTGATTGGTCAACAACTACTAGGATCACATGGATTTTTTCTTCGCTTTAAAACATCTATTACTCCTGCCCTACGGAATGCGGAAGGAAAGACTCCTGAATTCAGAACACCGTTATAGAAAGGCAATAACCAAGACAATGCCCCCCTTCCTAAATGTTCGATGAATTCAGGATAAATTCCATCAAAACTCGCTACCTTCCGAGATTTGGTAGACTCAATTGCAGCCCGCAATTCATCTATATTAAATGTATGTGACATATTTTCTTGTGTGTCAATGATTATATATTCTCCGAATCATAAATGGTGCTTATCGAAAAAACATACATTAATGTTTTTTTTTAGTTCAAAATTCAGAATTGAATTAAAAAATACACTTAAAGAAGGCATGGCATGCTCGTCATAATTTATTGCATCACTTTGTGATTAATCACGATTTCCATAAAAGTAGAGCGAAAAAACTCCTTTCCATGTCAGCGCTTCTCAATTTTTTCTTAATGTAATGCGGATATATAAATTTATTACATTTGACCACTTTCGATTCGAAAGACTTACCACTTATAAGGAGTACCAACCTAAGCAAATTTATGATGTATCTACTGTTTTTCTGCATAGTAGTTCATAAAAGAATCTCGGTTTATCTGATGTGAGTTTCATCATTGTCATTTACTAGGACATCCCGATCATCAAAATTGATTACGAAATTATTAATTATACAGACTATTAATTATACTGATTATCTACCTACTTGTAACTATGCTCACGTGCTCACAACGGTTGAATAACCAGTGTCGGCGCCGTCCTTAATCCACTTGTTTCGAATTGCCCTCAGGCCAAGCGTCCCATGGATACTCACGAGTGATTTACTTACACCAATTACTTAATTTCACGCTTCTCCATCGAGATCGAAATCTATTTACTGCCACAGAGTCTCCTTAAGGTTTTATGCAAATGAGATTTCGTGGGTAGTATCCTGACCAGTGGCGACTCCAACGGTCGGAAAAAGAGGTGCTCAAATTTGATGTGATGAGGGATACATTCATCATCTCTGAAGTAATGAGATATTGGTGAATGGTTATATTGTTGAAATGTTCCCTCATTGGAAAAAACTATTTTGGAGAAGTCACAACTTATTTGAGTTTCTTGGGTAAAGTAAATATTTTTTGATCACCATAGTAATGAATGGTTACGTGCTAAGCTGGTGAGGGAAATCTAAATTCAGTTAATCATTCTTATTCTGCAACTTCGAACTAAATATACCCATGGGATAGTAATTTTAGAAATACAGAATTTTTCATTTCTGATGTACTGTATAATGACAATTTTGATTCAGATAGAAATATATTGAGTGTAAGTTTCAATTAACAATGAATTTCTCACAGGACAAGTCTTTTCATAGGAAATACACCTCATTAAAAATCGCCATTCTTATCATATTTGTTCATTTCAATTCAATTTGAAGTTGCAGACTTCAGGTGATTGTCTTGTATTCGTCTCTTTCATATAAACTGTGTTTATAGGAGAAACATTTTGTTAGGTAAAGTGTGATTCATTGAAAGGTACTTATTTTTAGATTTAAAATATAATAAAAACAATTTTATTTTATATTCTTTATCAACAAATAAAAGAACCATAATTTACAATTATTTCCTAAAGATCATTCAATCCCTCAATTTTTGAAAACGGACCAATAGAAACAAACTGTATCTGAAAACACTCATCCTCACAGTGTTTTCACTTTTAGAAAATTGTTTTTATCAAATGCCTAATTTGCGTAGGAATATTAATACGTCCGGATAGCTTTGGCCGTTGGTGAAATAGCGGTCGTCATGGTTACGATAAACAAGCAGTTGTTAGCGATAACTTCAACAGCACATTTGGCAGTTCTGTCAGTTTATTTTCGTATTTTACCATAAAGTAGATAAAAATGCAACGTTTTGGGAATTGTAATATTACTTCAATTGAGGAAAGTGTGAAGTAAAGTGTGTCGCTTAATATAGTGAAGTTAAGATCCTACATTTGGAAACAAGTTGAAGAATTCTGTGCTGCCCGGGAATACCTTGTAAATGAAAAAACAAGTTTGTCAGAGCTCAATAATATTATGCTAGACTGGGCTTTCAATATGAAGAAAAGAGATGGACCAGACTACAAGGAAAGTGTCGTAAAAACCTTGTGCAATAACACTGCCAAACAGCTGCAGGAAAAATTCTATTCCGAATGGGGCGTTAGGTTCGATCCATTCACAGACGTGGCTTTTAAAACGGCGCTGGATGCACGAAATACCAAGAGGCGTATTTTGCAAGTGGACCCTGAGAAAAGAAAAGTTAGTGCCAAGGCGCTGTCTTTGGAGCAACACAAAAAGATGGTCAACTTATGTAAAGAAGATAATCCAGACGGTATGAACAGAAAATTTTATTTTATTGCTGCATTGGAGCTTGCTTGTCGCGGAGGAGAGGGTTCATCATGCCTAATTTCGCATTTCCGATTCGAAATTGAAACGATGGTAATCCCACGGGCCGAATTGTCTACAATCCGATATTTTCTAAAAGAAGAGAAGGTGGTGCCCAAAAATGTGCGGAAACGAAATGGCTGACTCCCAATATTGAAGAAGATATTTGCCTGGTGAGGTTATATAAGCTACTTGTATCCAAAAGAACTGCAAACATAACCACTGAAAGACTATTCTTTACTCCACATAAGACTTGGAAATCTGGTTCATGGTTCAAAAACTCCCACAGTCGGTCCCAATACGATAGCTAAATGGACAAAAGAATCGGCAGAACTCATTGGCATCAACACAACCAAGTCGAAGATAACCAACCACTCGCATCGAGCTACTGCTGTCAGCCAATTAGCCAAAGCAGGGATTGGCGAGGAACAGCTGATAAAGATAACAAGCCATTCTTCTGCAGCGTCAGTGAAACCGTATCTCCAACTGGACCAACAACATCACAAAAAAATAATCACAGCCATAAGGAATGAAAAGATGTCTTTCAAGAAACAACATCAGTATCTACTTCATCATTCGAAAATAATGCTCGTAATGTGTATAATAGTTATACTATCAATAATTATTATTTCGAGAATAAAGATGAATAATTTGTTGTTATGCGTCTATCTGGTTATTTTTGAATAAAAAACTATTTTTTATTTCGTTTGATTTATATTGTTGAATGATCTTTCCAAATACCACACGAGATTCGAATTTTTTTTGAGAACACTCTGTCGTTTTTTGAAAATTATACAAATTTCACTCAACAAAGTGATCCCGAAATACTTAATTTTAAGGATAACTTTGTTTCGTGAAATTTAAACGCATAATTCCCAAAAAACAAGATTGTTCTCAAAAAATTCTCACCTTTAGTGGTGTTACCCTTGATTATTCCAAAGGGATTTCAAATGTGACAATTCACTCATGATATAAACATCACTCTCTATTTTCCAAACAAAGGTACTGAGGCAATTGAAACGTCTTGATACGAGTCCCACCTGATGACATTAATTCTTAGTATCTATTAGTCGCATTATTCTTGGGGCTCCCTGTTTAATTGGATTCATAATTCAACATCTTTAATCAAAACTGAAATTGATATTTTTGTCGTCTTATAACTTATACAAGCTTCAATGACGTACAATGAATATCGTAATATTATAACCCAAATTGTCCTATTTAGGAGGCCAACATAATAATAAAAGCAAGGATCCCGGCAGCGCCGCCTCTGCTTCTGACTCTAGTCTCTGATATCAATATATAGTTAATGAAATGATATAAATGCGAAAAATAACCATCTCATTACTTGAGAATCGAGCCACGTTCCTCGAAGTCCTCAGAGGAAAGTTTTGGCATTTCATTGAGTTTTATATATTGAGGTGAGGTGGTTTCATGGTGTACCAATTTGTTATTGTGTCAGAATTCAAGGTTGAATTTTATGAATAAAGAATGAAAACTGCAAATGCAAATTGATATCGGTATTCTTGTTGCCCATCATGGTTGTACGATGGACATATTAATTCCGATTGATTCTCCTTCTGCATTTTCGCGAACTGACAACCAAGTCCATTGGTTGAGAGTTGTGGATATCGGCCAAGGTTTCGATCTTGTTTTAAAGAAAATATCTTTCGAATAGGTTCATTTTGAACGGAATCTTGTTGGTGAGGTTGATGTATGATTTGGCTGGATGGGTCTACAGTGACGAATGCAAGATTTTCGGAGTTCTCTGCTTGTAAATTATAGGGCTGTAATCTCTATTTCCCCTCGTTCAAATTATGGAACAAATTAATTTTCTTAGATGAAAAATATTTTATTTTTCACTTGTACATTATATGTTTATTTTATCTTAGAAAGGGTTGCTATAAATAAACTCATTATGCCCGTGGGCATTTTAGCGGGCATTATGGATCATAACGCCCGCTCGTTGTGCGAGAAGCAAAATAAGCTAGAAAGAAATTATTTATTTCGCAGAATTTTAATACTAAAACAACGACAACTCAACAAACGAAAACAAAGTCTTTCTTAATTAAAATTAAAAGTGCAGTTTTCGAATTTCCCGGAAAAATTATTCAATCGTGAATCTTGGTATGTTTTCGAAACCTGAGGAGCGAAAACTTGACCACAAGTACTTGGAAGTTCGTTCACAAGAGAACCACTAGAGAATTCATGAGAATCTGTTACCGAATTCACAATCATCGTCGATATTTTGTTTTTGGAAAAAATGCTCTGCTCTATGTAACCTTCCGCCACAGATGCACTCTTCCATCTTCCGTGTATTTTTAACGTTTCATATGATGCACCAGTCTCAGTTAAAAGAGTTGCTGAAGTCCGTCTCAAACAATGTCCTGTATATTCATTTGCATTATCCAATTTTAAGTATTTGGCAATCATCGAAGGCACACTTCCTATGGTATTTTTGCCAACAGGTTGGATGGTGCACCGACCATTTCGGAACGTGAGGAAAAATCTATGATTCTTTACTCCACTGGGTCTCAAGGACATATATTTTCTGACCAGCCCCAAAGCTCCTATTTTTTCTTCCTCTTCAATGCTAAATCCATGATACTAGGACTAACTTAGTCTAGTATCATGGCTAAATCCTTTTGACATACCGGTTTTAGTTTCGGGTATTTTAACAAGTAAACAGCTACCCTTATCTTCTATATCTTTGATAGACATTTTCACTAATTCATCTCTCCTTAATCCTCCAAAAACACCCATTATTAGAACTACTTTATGAAGAAGATATTCAATAGTATATTATATACCGCGGGACTGAAGTAGTACATTTAATCCTGAAGGTAAAGTTTATGGCCCGACCGCAGGGAGGGCCATAATTTACCTGAAGGATTAAATGTACTTCAGTCGCAAGGTATATACGATACTTTTCGTACTTCCGGTATGATTTTATTAATTATTTCAATAATTTCAATCAGTTTTTTCTCTCTTCAACTCATTTAATAAACTGTCTTTAAAATAAGTTACCATAGTAACATTGCGTTGTGACAATTATAATTTAGAAACATTGTCATTACTAGTGTCATTGTAAAGAAACATTGTTATTGATAATTATTGGTATCATGAGTGAAGAAGGTGTATCTGATATTGATAAAAGAGCAGTCGAAGTAGGTGAAGAATTGTTACCACCGAAATCTAGAAAACTATACGAGCAGCAGTACGATGCTTTCAAAAAGTGGTGCCGCTTAAAAAATGTGAGACAACCTACTGAAAATGCGCTGTTAGTCTACTTCAATGATAAATCAAAAGCGGTTTGTGCCTCAACTCTCTGGGCACATTACTCAATGCTGAAATCGGTTATTAACATTAGAGAAGATATTGATATAAGTAAATTTCCAAAATTATTAGCTTTTTTGAAGAGAAGAAATGAGGGATTTAAGCCAAAGAAGTCAAGAATTCTCACGTCTGAGCAGGTAGATCAGTTCTTACGGGAGGCTCCGGATGATAAATATTTAATGCTTAAGGTAAATTTGGAAATGTGTTCATATTCAGAAATTTTAAGAAATCAATTTTTTTGTAGGTTGCACTTATTTTGGGCGTTGCAGGAGCTTGTCGTGGAAAAGAGTTGGTTGATTTAGAAATCGACGATGTGAGAGATTTGGGCGATTCCTTCCTAATTGCGATTAGAAACACCAAAAATAAAATTGACCGAAATTTTGTTATCAAAAATTCAGAAAACAGTGCCATCAGTTTTGTGGCGATATTTCGAAAATATGTGGCATTGCGAAAGACAGGGACACCTCATTCAAAATTTTTTGTTCAATACATCAACAAAGAATGTACTACGCGAGTAGTAGGAAAAAACATGTTTGGTACATTTCCACGGCAAATAGCAGCTTTCTTGAAATTAGAAAATGCGACGTCTTATACAGGACATTGTTTTAGACGCACATCTGCGTCTTTGTTAGCTGATTCGGGAGCAACAATAGACGTGCTGAAGAGACATGGAGGATGGAAATCCTCCAACGTGGCCGAGGGATATATTGAATCGTCTATTAAAAATAAACAAAAAATTTCAGATAAAATATTTGGTCAAGTCGCCGATTCGTCCACTATAGTTATGCCACAGTCCTCATTCTCGCTTCCTGTTTCCGCAGGATCTTCGAAACAAACACCAGTTCAATATGATAAGGACCTATCTGTTACTCGTCAGTTACCTGCTGCATTAACCCAGGAAAGACTGGTCAATATGACGAACTATCACAATATTAATTTGAATATTAACGTTAATTACCATTCTAATTAATTGTATTTTTCAATAAAATATCCCTTAAATTCCTTTGTTTGTGATTTAATCGTTTCGGGAGTTTCGTCAATATTTAATCCCGGAAGGATTAAATGTGACACTTTAGTACCTGTCACAAGGGAGTGACATTGTCACTTTAGGCCCGGAAGTACGAAAAATTTGTTTTACCTTTTTCTTTTTTGAATTTGAACTAATTACCACACACATTGGATATGCTGTCCGTTTCAAGATTTATCAAAATACGATTTTCCATCAAAGGAATAGAATCTCCAATATAGCATCCATTATATTTTCAGATAGGGCAAATGTGATGCGTGAAACTAATAGTAGGTGTACTCTCCTATATGAAGAGTATTTCATTATCAGTTCGTTCAACATACTAGACCCCTAATTTACGAACCCAGCCCTCCATATATCGATTTTTGTTTGACAAATGATGTCGTAAATACGTAAGTGATAATTGTTTTATTGGAGTCAATACAGACAAGGTATGAACGTGTTGAATTCTTACTCGAGTGCTCCAAATTTTAGTGAATAAAACAAGAAGTGTGTGATACTGATGAAATTAATTCTTGGATCGATAATTTCCTATTTTTAGACCGACTCCTCTTTTGATATAGCCACTATTCACGTTGTTCAGTGACAAGAGAACGCACAGAAAATTAACGTAGATCAGAATCGAAAGTGGAAAAGCAGCTAAAGAAAAATTTTCACATGCGTTATTCGGGAAGAGGATCAAAAACTCAATTATGATAAGTAGGTTATGTGACGGAATGTCTATGTTGCTAAAGATTTTCAGGATGATAAACCTCCCTTAACGATGCCTGAATGTTCCATGTTTGCGAAAAGCTATTTCGTTTTATTTACTGTGTGTATTTTTACGAGCATGGCGTCGATTGTTTTGTCACAAAATGGCGCTCGCATAAAGTTTACGGAGATTTCCTCTGTCAGTCTGAATTGATTTCTTTAGGTTGAGCTGAATGAACGCATCAAAGTATCTGATTGAAGTTTTAATAAAGAGTGAGTTTTATTCAATGTTATGTTTCTTGTGTGAATTCGATGTCTTGTCAAAAATATATAACTTCTATGCTTTACATGTTTTTTTCGATATGGAAAAGTTGTACCCAGAGTCTAACGGTCTGAATCAAATTTCATGTTTCACACATTATCCGCATAACAAAACCGGAAGAGGCCAGAATCCATTCATATTTTTCTAGTTGTAGGAATCGAATTTCCTTTTTTTGTCTGAAAAATTGATGTTCTGCCACTGGAACACACAGAAAAATCTAATATATCAAATGAAAATCTAAATTATGCCAAGGGTTTCTATCGAAAGTGTTTTCTAAACAATTGTTCTAGAATTTGAATCGATTTTTCCCTACGTACAGATTCTTGAGCTGATTCATTTTTAATATACCACTTTATATATATACTTTATATTATGTATTTACTTATATGCTTTTTTGCTTCCTAATATCTGTGATTCTCGAATATAGGGTAGGAAATGGTCTCAAATGATTGGAATTGATTGATATTTTTGTAGCTGTTCGTTTATGTTTCATAATCTTTATCTTTGAAGCAAGCATGAAGACATATTGAAGATATTATGAACATATTAATATTTATCTAAAAGGTATATCGGGTATGTAGTCAATTATCTAGTTTTTTAGCTCTTTATTGTCTTAACCAAGCTTTCAGCCAATTTTCTTGTCCTTCATCAGGGCTACTGGAAATAACATCAGTGTTTTAAAAGTTATCATAAAAGGCATTAAAACTTACATCAATGTGAAACTCAACTATCAATAAAAATAATGAAATTATAAACATCTATATATCCAAAAAATGCAAATGTCATTCGAAATCCAACAGCACTAAACTCTTAAAAGAAATGACGTGTAATAATGTCATGAGTCAAAAAGGTTAGAATCACAGAAAAAAACAAAACAGAAAACATGGAAAAGAATGACAGATGAGGCACAATGAATCATCAACAAAGGGTGTAAAAACGTTTCATCATGAAAGAATCATATAATATGACGCATGTTGATCAATTCAACGATGTTACAATAAATGGAATTGATACCATTAAAATCTGAATTTATATTCAAATTATTATTATGACTCATAATTTCAACAGTCTCCAAAAACTCCCTCTTATACTTGTTACGTTCAGATCTTAAACACCTAGCACCTGAGAAATTCATATTGTGTCCTGTTTCATTAATGTGTTTAGATAAGCCAGTAGTTTGTTTTGCCATTGTACAATCCCTAAAATGTTCCTTTATTCTAGTTTCCAAATTTCTATTAGTTTGATCCATATATGGCCTATTACAGTCTATGCAATCTATAGAATAAACTATTCCAGGTTTATTAGCTGTTGAAGTTTTGTCCTTCATTTTAGAAAATACACAGTTACCAATAGTGCAAGGCATGCGTGTAGCAAACATTATATCATGATTGTTAGGTACATGTCTTCTCAAAGTTCTTACAATAAAGGGAGTAATGGTAGGATGATAAGGCAAAGAAAAAATTTTTTTTTGGTTTACTGGGTTCAATTCATCATTAGTTGGAAGTGTATTATGTCCATCGTTGGGGTCAGATAACACGACAGTACTAGGTGTGTTAAACAAACATTTATTGAGGAGTCTTCTTGGATAAGAATTTTTCAAGAGAAGATGATGTAATCTAAGGAGGCCAGATTGCACGAGATGAGGGCTCATCAACTTTTCTACTCTACTCTTCAAACCCATTATGAGGTTTATTTTTATGTTTGAAATCATGTGATGACTTGAAATTAAGGTAACGACCAGACGCCATTGGTTTCTGATACCAATCAACAACCACTTCATTATTATCACCACGTATCAGTTGTATGTCCAGGTAACTAATAGTATGTTCGTAAGTGAATCTTATATTTGGGTCCTGAGAATTGAGGGTATCAACAATATTCTGTAGCATATCAGTGTGGAGGATACAAAACAAATCATCTACATATTTTTTAACTATGATGGGAGTGTAATTTAATGTGTTAAAAGCTCTATCGAGCAAATCATCCACCACTATCTCTGCGATAATGGGAGAGGCATCTCCTCCCATGGGAGCTCCTTTAATCTGTAGAAAAAAGCGTCCTTAGAACTGGCAATAAGTGGTCCCAAAAATGAGTCTGACACAATCCAAAAATTCTTCTTTATTCATATTACAATGTGGCTCTATGGAATTCCAGTGTGGACTTATACTATTCAATGTTGCATCAAGAGTGATATTAGTAAAAAGAGACTCAATACCCAAACTCACCATTATATGGTTTTCAGGAATGTTAAAATTTTAAATGATATTGGAGAGTTCGAAAGAGTCCTTAATGTAATAACTGTTATTCTCTGTTATGGGAATTGGTCAGAATGTTGGCAACAAACTTTGAAAGCTTGGAATTAGGGGAATCAATGCAAGCAACAATGGTCTAACAGATAATGTGGGTTTGTGGATTTTAGGGAGAGAATAAAGCTTTGGTGCCACAGAATTATATGTGGTCAACCTTCCAGATTTTTCTTTGCCTTATCATCCTGCCATTACCCCCTTTATTGTAAGAACTTTGAGAAGACATATACCTAACAATCATGATATAATATTTGCTACACGCATGCCTTGCACTATTGGTAACTGTGTATTTTCTAAAATGAAGGACAAAACTTCAACAGCTAATAAATCTGGAATAGTTTATTCCATAGATTGCATAGAATGTAATAGGCCATATATAGGTCAAACTAATAGAAATTTGAAAACTAGAATAAAGGAACATTTTAGGGATTGTACAATGGCAAAACAAACTACTGGCTTATCTAAACACATTAATGAAACAGGACACAATATGAATTTCTCAGGTGCTAGGTGTTTAAGATCTGAACGTAACAAGTATAAGAGGGAGTTTTTGGAGACTGTTGAAATTATGAGTCATAATAATAATTTGAAAATAAATTCAGATTTTAATGGTTTTAATTCCATTTATTGTAACATCGTTGAATTGATCAACATGCGTCATATTAGATGATTCTTTCATGATAAAACGTTTTTACACACTTTGTTGATGATTCATTGTGCCTCGTCGTTTCTTTTAAGAGTTTAGTTTAGCTGTTGGATTTCGAATGACATTTGCATTTTTTGGATATATAGATGTTTATAATTTCATTATTTTTATTGATAGTTGAGTTTCACATTGATGTAAGTTTTAATGCCTTTTATGATAACTTTTAAAACACTGATGTTATTTCCAGTAGCCCTGAAGAAGGACAAGAAAATTGTCCGAAAGCTTGGTTAAGACAATAAAGAGCTAAAAAACTAGATAATTGACTACATACCCGATATACCTTTTAGATAAATAATAGGATAGTCGAGATAAACAACCACTTAATATTAATATTCTTCCGTTAATTATTCAATTTAAATATTCCAGTAAAATTTTCTTCAAAATTCTAAACATGGATTGGATTTTCAATAGGTTGATGAAGAAGACTTTCTTCATAGCCTTGCAGGTTCAACTGATATCATTTGAAATGATTTGTGATTATATCTGTGATTAACGGTTTTCTCAGATCTCTGTGAATGGTAGGATTGGAGACATACCAAGAGACATCTGCCACAGAGCGGTGTATTTTTTTATTAATGGTCTCAATAATTTTTATTATAGGTAAACACAAAGCTTTTTGTTTCATGAATTCATTGTGATACAAAAAGTTCCTGTTACTTTTCTAACGGTAATTCCAGGCATTTTGGCAAAACAATAGTACGCTGTTCTACTACTTTAATGAACTAGTAACCGGCCTCTCTGGATCGAAATATTTGTTATTTTCATTTCACCATCGCACAAAAATAATACAAAATCTGAAATTACCAATAAAGATTTTTTTTTCGTTGAAGGAATATTTCAGTCATCGATGTCTAATAAGTCAAAATATTTTATTATGAAACAAGATTAGTTTCTTTAACTGAAATGATAATACTCTGAGATTCAAGAATTTTTTGTAAATCAATAACCTTCATGTATATTTCAAATTTCGTGAGTCAATCATGAATAACTTACGAAATATTCAAAGAAAAATTTTAGGAATTATCTTGGAATTTTCTCGAAATTGAGCGAACTCATTCGTTTCAACCTCATTCAAATCTCTTGCAAGTTACAAACTGATCAGATGAATATCCTAGGTTTCACCGAGTAAATCAAATTTCAGATGCTCATAACATCTAATCCATTGGATGGATTTCGCCCAATAACGAACTTGACCGGGATATTTTGATTCAAAACTATTTTAAAAATATAAAAACTCTACTTATCTTCTTTTTTTTGATGATAGAGAGTACATACTCAAGTTTGACACCAGATTCTTCATAAGTAAGTCAACTCAATAGATCGAGACCATTGTCGACTTGATATTGGAAAATTAAAGAATTTGGGACAAACGATTATAAGCTATTTCTAAGGTGAAAGAAATAGAATATTTTTAAAATATTGAATAACTATCACGCTTAAAGTTGAATATTAATCATCACAACCAACATGAATTAATAGCCCTCAACCCCTTCATTTCGATTGTAACCTGATCTCTTGTCTGTTTAAATTTCAATTGAAGTTGGCAGTTTGCAGGCAACACTTTGTATAGGTAATACAACCCTAATAATACCCAAGTTTTCTATTATTGCCGTCGTTAGCTTCATCTGGTTATGAAATACAAGTTTGAAATGAAATTTGCTACTTCAACATATCAAGAGCAATGCACACTTTTAAATATTTTATCTCCATAATTAGACTGTCCTCCACGTAGCCCCGATCTATACCTAATTGAGCTTGTGTGATACATTTTAAGGAAGCTTCTTTGAAACAATCATCCAGTTACAATTACAATTCTCAGAAGAGCTAGTTGAAAGATGAGAAAACATACCATAACTGATAATTTCTTATTGTATTGGGAGATAACGCAGCCTAATGAAAATAAGAGTTATAAGCTCGTGAAGACCAATCTCAATATCAGAATATTTAAATGTTTACGAGATGGAATAGGCAACAGACAACAAAATGATCAAAACCGACGAATACCTTAGAAGTTATTTTCACTTGAACTTTGCAAACATTTTTTGGGCTCGAGTGTATTTACGGTTCGATATTCCAAACTAAAAATTTTGAATAACGCAATGGAATCATGAAAAGGAGCGCAGAATGCTATCTCGTTATTTGAAATTCAATCTGTTGAGCTATTGCATTGAATTATGATTTATTCGTATTCTGGAATGATGAATGAATTAATATCAGTTGTTCACCTGTTCTGTTGGCATTTAGTCAACTCATTCATTAGAAAAATCTAGAGGGAAACCCTTATTAGCATAATGGTAGAAATCTGGGAGTAGATGAACTTGAGATTATCAACTGATAATGGAATTTGACCAATCAAAAAGGTGTCCTTACTAAGGTAGCGTGCAGTATGGTAACATATTGAGTATCGCAACCTCACATATCGGTATCTCTTGTAGTATTTAGTGATAGTTTTAACCTAACTTATCATTAAGGTGTAAACGGTGAACGGAATAATAACATTAATGTAAATCAAATTGTTAACGAATATCAGTGAGAAAATGGGTTAGTGTGTTGAAGAGTTCAATAATGTTCGTCATAATAGAAGAAAGTTTCTCCAAATTGAATTCGTTTTTCAGGATTGGATTTCATCGAAGGACAGGGAGAGGATTTTGAAAGGGCACTAGAAAGCACAGGTGAGTTATTTTTTGACCATTTACTTTCATAATAATTGACTGAATTAGGTGAGAAAGGCAAAATGTCAGTGAGCTCCTTCACATTGTTGGTATGTCTAATTCGTATTGAATAAACATTGTATTGTTTGTAAACAATGGTGTCAGTAGTTCATTTTCTGAGTTCTTACCACGTGAGATACATAAGACGAGTGTTCGATAACTACAATAATTATTAGAGCCATTGGTTTTTGGGCATGAAAAAAAACTTCTTTCCAAAATTTTGCTCTAATTGAAGATTTTGGATCATAAAAATAAAATGCATTTTGAAAACATTTACCAATACAATGACAGATACCATGTAATAAAAAATAAACCTGATGTTTTAGCTAGCTTTCATATGGATACAGTATGGAACAGCCAAATAACACAAAATTGATTCAAAATAATTAGAGCAACAAGTAACAAAAACTATAATGAGAATTATATAGAATGGGCTACGGACAATAACATCTGTCATTCCAAACGAAATCCTCTGGAAATTATTTATTCTCTGAATTTTAAAATTTCAGATATAATTAATATATAATGTGTCCTAGGACATCGCATAAGTATTGATGTGTGTATAAAATGAGCTTAAATATATTTGAGGGACTCCTTTCTTCAAGAGTGGTCTTCTATTAATAAACACAGAGGCTTCAACAAGTTGCACATATCGAATCTGAAATTAAAAAGACAAAAGCAGAAAAAAAAACTGAATACAGAATATTCATATTGAATTTGTTTAAAATTTATAACCCATTCCAAAAAATTTGAATCTGAAACATCATGAATAGTCCCAAAACCCCACGAAATTATATTTTCTGGAATGTATGAAGTCATTGGAAATAAATTAGGAAGAAAATGATATTTGCTCCAAGAATTCAAAGTTCTTGGTCACATGTCAGTGCTTTTATACATTTTTAAAATTTTATGTCAGTGAAAGGTAATGCAGGAATAGTTTTGGATTACTTTTTTAAGGGTTACGTGATTTTTTCGAAGAGAATTTCTAAATTTGATTAATTTCCAATTTAAACATCAACTTGTGAAACAATTTGGGATATCTGAATATTGACAAAATATTCCAATAGATGTATCATACATTTTATATGAATTTTGAGTAATATTTTTGGATATAAACGAATATTACACTGGGGATTGCATTCAAAATGTGAAAGGTCGTTTTGAATAATGTTACATGAAACACTTTATGTAATTTCTTTATTTTGGAAAAAATGCTCATTTAGAATTGAAAACCGACATGTTCAAGAGCTTTTTTATGCCACTATTTCATATACTTGTTACAGAGTTGATTCTATTCGGCTGGTTTACACTGTATAATTGACCATAATCCCTTTGCAAATGATTGATAGGACAAATTTTATAATCTTTTATCGTTTTGAATGTAAATTACCTCTTGAAAAAGCAAAAATGTTAGTGATTTTTTTAATTATTCATTTGGAAAAGTAGAAACTGAAAATGTTTCAATTCTCATTGATTATTAAGATTGATACAACTCATGAAATTAAAAAAGTTTTGTCACTTATTCATAATATAAAGATCTCTTCGAATAAAATAGACTAATTGGCCTTCCGGAAACTCTATTCAAATTGCTAGATGCTACTTGGATGGAATTTCAAATATAAAAAATAAATTCATAAATATGTACAAATTTTCGTTGAAATCTTATGAACATCTAATGATCTGTGTTTTTCTCAAAAAATATCTGATGATCTTTTACGAAATACTCAAATCCGTCCATTTCAACGTTATTCAGATGATTACAGTAACAATGTGATTAAGTTTTTTCAGACCGTTGTAATATAGAAGTAAGTTGGAATATTTTGATAACCAACTTATTCTGAAAATCAAGAATTCCTAGCACATCTTCTTCGAAATTTTGGGGGTAAAGGATAGACCAGTAGTTCGTGAGATGACCACAGATTTTTGTGATCGTACCCAATCGTTCGAGACCAGTTTGGCTTGATTTCGAACATTACAGATATTTGGAAAAATGTAAACAACTTGTTATATTTGGAATGACCGCAAAAGGAGTTTAATAAATTCGTAAAACTAAATATGATTTTAATTGAATCAGTCGCAAAACGAAGCGAAGGAATTTGGGATATTTCTCAAATAGCAGTAATATGTTTTAATGAAGTGGAGATATCTGAATAAAAATTTATGTTCTTGAATTTATTAATCATGAGCTAGAAATAACGGTTTAGTTTTGATACCTGCGATCATATACGAAAGATGATGAAACTGTTAATAGTTGTTTCGTTGACGGAATATTTTAAAGAAGTATTTGTAAAAATGTGCAGATAAGTCGTTATGTTGAGCACAGAATTGTTGATGTATCTCTGAAAATTCAGTCAGTCTCAATAGTGAATTTTATAATTTTATTTTTAAAATTCATGATGTTCTGATCAGTTATTACTTTCGTGAAAAAATTGTCAGTATTTGATATATGTAGATCAGGTAGGTATCCCCGTATTCAATTTGGATATCGGAAATACATTTAAAATGTTTAATTCTGTATGATATTGAGTTCTGCTGCTTATTCAAATATTTAAGTGTTTACATTTTACATTGTATCCTCTTTCAATCAACAGAGAATTATCCCTAAATGATACAATTAACAACACTGTTCATAACTCAGTATACAGGGAGAATAATACTTTTCCATTTTTTGTAAATATTACATGTGATAAATTAGAATTCCCTTTGATTGTTCATTGTTCTTCCTACAATATGCGGATAATATGTTAGATGTACTCAGACTATTAAGTAACAACAATTACATGAAGTTAATATAGTTGATGTTGGACATAAACAGAGTAAATGACAAAGTAGATTGAGAAAACACAAATATTTTGAGGAACAGATGGACCTGTACAACTTAGTCTTTCCATTTAAATCAAACAAAAATAATGTACTTAGAATTAACTCAAAAACCTCTGACTGATTCAGATTAAAGAAAGGAGTCATTCTATCCATGCAAAATTCGATATAAAGAACATAATAATTCATCAATTAGCGAAAAAACCAAAATATATAAAAGCATATATAAAAAACATTTAGGAAAACATTGACGTAACCAGATGACTTGTTAAAATATTAGTAATTATCCAATTCCTTAGATATTGTATCTCCGACCTTCTTACATCATCAGTTGGGACTGATCTTGACAAATTCTCAATGTGGTACGGTTTCATGAAAAATTAGATTGAAATAGATGACAACAAATAATAATATAATTATACCTATGCGAAAATTACCAATTTTTTTGCAGATATGTGGTCCAGCTCTCCCTATGCTTCTAGTAAGCACTTGACTTGAAACACCGTGAATAATTTGTACTGAAATTGTGTATCTGAAATAGACCGACCTAAAGTTCCGCGACACCAATCACCTTTTTATTAGCCATTACAGCCAAAATTGTAAATTATTAGTAATATAAAGAAAATCGTTCCACTATGCGAGCTAGTCATTGGTAACGCATGATAATTTTAGAAAATTAAGATCCCAAGTGAAACTGTGGATCGTTTTCGAGATGACTGCCTCTCATCAGCACAGTGTGGCACTGTATTGAAAAAGGCTGCCAGTCTTAACAAAGAATGAAATGAACTTTCCAGACATGTCCAGAAAGAGCGCCATCTACATCTCGAAGACTGGAACCAGACTCAATTTTTCTGTAGATGTATACGACAACATATGACTTCCAAATTCAAATTCTACTTTTTAACATATTGCTTTGCCATGCCGGCTCAATAGGCATTAAGAGAAATTATTCTTTTTTTCATTACTTATCCCGTTCATAATAGGACTAATGGGCGAGCGAATCCTCTCATCTCGCCAGTGGTATTTTCATGAATGTACACATTCGATGACCACTGGTAGTATTTGAATTTGGAAGTCATATCTTGTCGTATGGATCTGCAGAGAAAGTGAGTCTGGTTCCATTCTTCTAGATCTTATGGACATGTCTGGAAAGTTCAACTCACTCTTTGTTACGACTGGCAATCTCCTTCAAGACTATCAGTGCCATACTGTGCAGATGAGAGGCAGTCACCTCGAAATCGGCCCACAGTTGCCCTTGAGGTCTTGATTTTCTGTGAGTACCATGCGTCAATAATGACTAGCTCGCACCACTGGAACGTTGGTTCTTCGTAATTGTCGCTCCTTTGTAACATATTGCTTTGCAATGCTGGCTCAATTGGCATTAAGAGAAATAATTCTTTTTCTCAAAATATAGAACATGCAATACCAATTCAGTATATTTCTTGAGAATCACTCAGTAAATGTAGAATTTCAAAAATATCTTCCATGGATTCGAACCGGAGCCTCCAGCAGGAGAATTAGCTGTCTCACGATTTAGACCACCACACCGCGGAAACTTGATGTTACTTACAAAAATAAACCAGAGAGATAGGAGCGAGTAATTATTCGAATTTTGCATGACATATCTTCAGAAATATATCTTTGTTGAGAACAAAAATATTTATATTTATTCGTATTTTGAAAAGAAATAATGGGTTGAACCGCAGGGATGCAGAAAATATGAAAAATGGATGAAGAAACAAAGAAAGGAATGGAAATGAATAAGTAGGACTAAAATGAAACGACACCAGGTGGCCACCACAGGAGCGAGCATCCAATTTGTGGCTTCCACCCTGGATACCAAGGGTTTTGCTTGCCTTTCCTAGAAGAAGCCAATTGATAGAAATACGTGTCTGCAAATATCTTACATCCATTTTTTATATTTTGTGTATCCCTGCGGTTTAACCCATTATACCTTTTCTATATCTAATTTCAAAATGCATAGAAAATTCTCATTACTCCGAAACTATTAGGTAGTTTGGTTTAAAAACGAACTTATATCGTCGGCTTGGAGGTCAAAGTCATAAAGTAACAAAATCAAAATTTATCAGGAGAACCTAAAAACGGGGAAACGCTCATTAAAAATAGGAAAATGATAAATCATTCAAAATTTCTACTCAAATCCGTTTTTTTTTAATTAACACTTCATTCATGGTGGCCGAAAATTTAATTTTGGCACTTAATGAGTTTTACCTCCCAACAATATTTCAAGTATGTTAGTCGATGTTAGTGAAATAAAATATAATTATTTTATAATCTCTTCATTTACAGAGAGAAATGATTCACAAATATTTTGTAATTAGAGAAAAACACTAAACAAATAAAATATCATACACTATAATACACGCAAAAATCTTATACACATTTTATTCAGGTCAAAATTATTCGAGAGTCCATTCTTCATCGCTTGTATTATCTATACGAGGCTCTGGAGCTCTTACATCTGAAATTTCTAGAGATGGTAGAGACTGCTGGACTTTCTCTGGAATGACTCCTTTGTCACAAAGTTGGATCAAGTCTTATTTTTGCTTTATTTAACTTTAATTGGACACTATAGGCAAGCATGAGAGCAGGGAAACAGTTGTCATTTTTTCCTTCTATATCAGTTTTTTCATTTTTTATGATTTTAGGACTTGGGTTTCCCTAATCTAAGAAATCTCTATACTTCAGCTCAAGGCGTATTTTCTCCTGTTCTGGCTCTTTCAAATATTCGTTTATAATCATTCATCACAAATATCTCTTGATTTTTCATTTTCCTTTCTATCGTGGAATAACATTCCATGGGCCGGATTCCAAAAATTTATGTTCATTCACTTCTAAATAGCTCAATTTCACAACGGTATAAAGAAGAGCAGCGACGACTCGCTGGTGTCAGAAAATAAGGAGATTTCTCTTATCCTTTGGGGTAGCATAGATATAAATTTCATTATAATAGATCCAAGATTCATTAGAGCCCCTTTTCCCATTTATTTCATTCCAAAAGAAGCAACTTTCTTCTTTGTTTTTGCTATCCTATTCTGAGAATATGAAAACTACAGCTTATTTCGATCAGATGATAGAAAGAATACGGGCAAGCCCGACGGGTATACTCAGCTTTCATTTTCAGTAAGTCTTACTCAATCAGACCATTTTCGCTTTACGCTTTTAAATTGCGAAATTGAGACAGATTTCTTATATACTCATAGACCCGTCTGTATACCAGATGATATCCTTCCGTTGTCGAGGTTTACTTTGTTATATCCAAATTAATTGAATTTTATACAAAGCATCACAACTAATAATTTTTTATGCTTTACCCCCCCTCTAGAGGGGCTGATAAGTGATTATCTATTCTAGATTTCTCATTAATAAGAGTGGAACACCAGCTGTTCTTTCGATTCATTACATCCAGATATAGATCCAATCATAAGATCCACTGAAACAGCTATAAAGCACATATTGAACGAAGGCAAACAATCCTTTTAAGATCTATCGTTGCTTTCATTTGTCATGTCTGAGATAACCAAACTAGTGAATCATATTATGCTACTTTGTATCTCAACAGAAACGAGAATTTAAAACATTACTTAATTTGAAGAGGAAAAAATTCTTGAATGCCAAATTATAACACGCTCCCAAATGAATCTTCAGCTCCCGAAGTGTATATATAATAAGAATAGCAACCTGCTTTCTTCTTAAAAGCAGTCATAATTACTCAATTAGAAGTTCAACGTGTTTAACATCTTCCTAATTTATAAAACCATGTAAGCGATTGATCCGACATCGAACTGTGCATAATAACTACTTCGTGAATGCTATTTAAATAAACTTATAGGACGTGAACAAACTGAAACATTCGAATCGATTTGAAATAGCTATTATTCTCAATACTAAACTTGACCCACATATTACATGAGTTCATATAAATGTCTAATACGTATTTTTATTGATACTCACGCACGCTATTTTCGAATGGTGATATTGAATCTTCGGCCTTCTACTACTCTAATGGGAAATTGATCCATATCGATCTATTGTTGCTTTAAGATTCCGTCTCTGGATTGACATTTTAATTATAGCGCAAGTTTGTTGGCAAGGTCGTACAGAAGAAAGTTCTGTGGGTCGAATTTGCCTGACGGAAGATGTTTGCTTTTTACGGGATACAGTTGTAGCATTGGTCGAGATGTATCTCAGAAATTCAAAGTATTTAAGAATTGCTAATATCAAAAGCTATCATAGTGAAAACTCTGCATGCAAAATCTTCAGCCATGTTGAATTTTGAATCACAGAATAAATAACAATGGCGAAATCAACCATAAACAGATATGAGTGAAATTATTATAAAAAAATTAGATAGCTATGGGGAAACCCAATATCAAGCACGATAGCACAGCTAGTAATGGAGTTGATAGAGAAGAAAATTATGGAAACACTATGTGAATGACTGTCTTGTTAAAATACCACCAATGAAATAAATTAAATCAATTCAACAGTGTATTACAATTACACAATTAGTACAATTAAGGCTCGAAGAAGAAGAAAACAACAGCCTAAACATCCTAGACATGACAATCATTAGGAAAAATGAGGATTTATTGACCCAATGACACAGAAAAAGAACAAAATACAACACACATTTCGGATTATAACACCCAACACCATCATTCACGAAAGAAGAGCATAGCAATTGGATACAAAGACAGACCGCTGAAATTAACATCCCCAATATTCCGGGAAAAAAACATCGGAAGAAGTAAAGAAACTTTCAAAAGAATTTTGAGGCTATGGTACCAGTTGATTTCAAGAGCTTCTAAGAGGGTCAATCTTGAATTTTTGGTTTCCATATGTAGTATTTCGTAGTTGAAATTGTGCCCAAATTCCTGGAGGTTATAAGCATATCGCATACTAACTTCAAAAGTGTCACAGTTCAAAAATCTTTTTCGTACTTCCGGGCCTAAAGTGACAACTTCACTTCCTTGTGACAGGTACTAAAGTGTCACATTTAATCCCTCCGGGATTAAATATTGACGAAACTCCCGGAACGATTAAATCACAAACAAACGAATTTAAGGGATATTTTATTGAAAAATACAATTAATTAGAATGGTAATTAACGTTAATATTCAAATTAATATTGTGACAGTTCGTCATATTGACCAGTCTTTCCTGGTTAATGCAGCAGGTAACTGACGAGTAACAGATAGGTCCTTATCATATTGAACTGGTGTTTGTTTCGAAGATCCTGCGGAAACAGGAAGCGAGAATGAGGACTGTGGCATAACTATAGTGGACGAATCGGCGACTTGACCAAATATTTTATCTGAAATTTTTGTTTATTTTTAATAGACGATTCAATATATCCTCGGCCACGTTGGCGGATTTCCATCCTCCATGTCTCTTCAGCACGTCTATTGTTGCTCCCGAATCAGCTAACAAAGACGCAGATGTGCGTCTAAAACAATGTCCCGTATAAGACGTCGCATTTTCTAATTTCAAGAAAGCTGCTATTTGCCGTGGAAATGTACCAAACATGTTTTTTCCTACTACTCGCGTAGTACATTCTTTGTTGATGTATTGAACAAAAATTTTGAATGAGGTGTCCCTGTCTTTCGCAATGCCACATATTTTCGAAATATCGCTACAAAACTGATGGCACTGTTTTCTGAATTTTTGATCACAAAATTTCGGTCAATTTTATTTTTGGTGTTTCTAATCGCAATTAGGAAGGAATCGACCAAATCTCTCACATCGTCGATTTCTAAATCAACCAACTCTTTTCCACGACAAGCTCCCGCAACGCCCAAAATAAGTGCAACCTACAAAAAAATTGATTTCTTAAAATTTCTGGATATAAACACATTTCCAAATTTACCTTAAGCATTAAATATTTATCATCCGGAGCCTCCCGTAAGAACTGATCTACCTGCTCAGACGTGAGAATTCTTGACTTCTTTGGCTTAAATCCTCATTTCTTCTCTTCAAAAAACTAATAATTTTGGAAATTTACTTATATCAATATCTTTTCTAATGTTAATAACCGATTTCAGCATTGAGTAATGTGCCCAGAGAGTTGAGGCACAAACCGCTTTTGATTTATCATTGAAGTAGATTAACAGCGCATTTTCAGTAGGTTGTCTCACATTTTTTAAGCGGCACCACTTTTTAAAAGCATCGTACTGCTGCTCGTATAGTTTTCTAGATTTCGCTGGTAACAATTCTTCACCTACTTCGGCTGCTCTTTTATCAATATCAGATACACCTTCTTCACTCATGATACCAATAATTATCAATAACAATGTTTCTTTACAATGACACTAGTAATGACAATGTTTCTAAATTATAATTGTCACAACGCAATGTTACTATGGTAACTTATTTTAAAGACAGTTTATTAAATGAGTTGAAGAGAGAAAAAACTGATTGAAATTATTGAAATAATTAATAAAATCATACCGGAAGTACGAAAAGTATTGTATATACCTTGCGACTGAAGTACATTTAATCCTTCAGGTTAATTATGACCCTCCCTGCGGTCGGGCCATAAACTTTACCTTCAGAATTAAATGTACTACTTCAGTCCCGCGGTATATAATATACTATTATTTCCAGGAAACGTGAATAACTGTTTCCGCTGATAATCATTATTCTGGGCATGAAAGTAGCGACAAAATGTGAGATAGTCCTTTGAAATCAAATTTTAAATGTTGTTTGGTATCCTTCACTATCTGATATTTCGTAATAGTAAAAATTTGCTCATTTTCCAAATTATAACAACTGAAATCACGACTCTATAGACGAGCGGTGAAGAGAGCAAGAATTGTCTACACCAATTCCACTGTTGTCTGGCCCCCATCGAATTTCTCCAAGTAAAAACGGATTTTTGAGATTGATACAGCTTTTTTCATCATATCATCATCATCATCATATTCTGAGTTATAACACTATTGAAGCAAGGGTGCGATATGTGGATTCAGAGCAGTCTGATGTATAACTCTTCTGGTGTTTTTGGATTCTTTTCTTGAATGCTCTTTCAGTCTGATCTATATAAACTCCAGGGAAATCTATACATAAAAGTTTATAGACACCAGATTTATTGCCCTTTTCTGTATAATAAGTCCTCTCTTTCAAAAACTTTTCATACTCCTAGCCTCGATAAATGAACGTTGTTAGTTACAGAACCTTCTAGTTTTGGCTAGTTTGTAGGCTACACTTAAGACTGCTTTTGGTTATTATTCTGATGATAAACTTGAACAACCTAAAAATCAGGCTGATTGCACTGTGGTTCAAGGTCTTTCATGGATCTTCTTTTAAATATCTATAATGCGACGATACATTTCTTCCATTTTTCTGATATTGCACAAGTTCTTAAACATGTTCTAAAGTTACGTTACTGCTTGTCAACATTTTTCAAATCTGAAGAGATCTTCTACTCAGGAACTATAAACTAGATGTGATTTTCCACATATTTAATATCTGTATGATCGTATTCACATTGAGAAACAATGATAAACGTAGTTTGATTAAAAAAACCAATTGATCTATAAAAATAACTATATATATTATTTTTATTTTGTAGGTTTTGGGAAGTTTCATTTTACCCTGCTCACAGTATGTGGCCTAATATACCTGAACACCGCCATTGGAATAACAATTATATCATTTGTTCTCCCTTCGGCGACATGCGATTTTCAGATGTCTTCGTCAGACAAGGGCTGGCTAACTGCAGCCCCCATGCTTGGTAAGTAGTACCTAATTAGTTTATATCAAGAAATTAATAAAATAAAATAAATTATAGATAATTGAAATATTTATTTCCGTTGTAGTGCAAACAGACATATACATATACACTGCTCAACAATTGATAGGGATCTCTTACTTTTTCTTGTTTAAGGTTTCGAATGTGAACAATGGAATATACAGATAACCTAAGCCATCTATTAGAAAAATTTTTTTCGGTGTCTTATTTTATTGAATATTTTCCTATTTTCAATCAGTTTACGGATTTCAAATTATGTTTTCAGGTATGGTGATAGGCTCTTATTTTTGGGGATGCCTGGCTGATACCAAGGGCAGAAAAACAGTATTGATAGGCGCCTTGATGATGGATGGACTTTGTGGAATTTTGTCCAGTACCGCACAAGTGTATTGGCTCTTCATGTTATTAAGATTTTTCAATGGATTTGCGTGAGTAAATATCTATTATAGCTACAAAAAAAGATTTTCAAATAAATTGTTGTGAAAGCATCGAGTAATGAAATTTCTGACGACTTCTTGATATTTTTCTTTTCCCTTAAGTAATAAAAAAATTATCATATGTTTTGATGGTAGAAAGTTACAATAATGCAATTCAAGAATATATAAGAAACTAATAACGCCCATAAATGCACAAATTTTCATTTAAATACGTCCGATGTCTTATGAAGTATAAAGTATTGAAACCATTTTTTTGGGGATTTTTTAAAATTTTTAGAGAGTAAATTTCTGCGAGGTTGTTTCAGCCTATTCCAAATGCCTTCCAAGTTACAACTCAATCCGATCTATATTCTAGGAGTTATAGAGGCAACCTAATTTTAGATGCTCATAACTCGTGAACCATAATACGGATTTGGCTTAGTAACGAAGTTGACCGAGATATTTGGACAGTTAACTTTTTCTGAAAATATGAAAATTCTAGCTCATCTTTTTGGGAAGATAGAAACTATACGGCCAGATGGACAGTAGTTAAATTTAACCCTGTATTCTTATTCATAAAGTCAAATCGAATCGATACAGACCATTCTTGTCTCGATATATGAAAATTACTGATATTTGGGCAAAACGATAGCAGGCTGATACCGTCGAGAAAATCGTCAGTGATTGGGATATAGTCTAAACTATCAGTCGAACCAAGACGGTTATTCTGAATGTTCAAGTGGTCACTATTGACATTCCACATTCATAGTTCTCAATTCATTACAAATGAACTACTTTACTTTGATTGTATATAAACTATACTCGTTTTTATTTGGCCTTGGGTTAATTCCCTTGCGTTTTGGACAACTCTTCGGATTTAAAGGTTGTCGAGTATATCTCTAAGAAATCCCTTATCACACCACTGTTCTGTGGCCCCATTTTCAGTTCCATATGTTATTGAATAATTTCATAAATGGCCATTTTATGCATATCTTGTTTTAGGACTATACCAGTCATTCGATTAAAAGAGTCCTGCATAAGGAAAATTTACTTCCAGCAAAATAAATAGCGACCCAGCGTATACGCCATTTTGTTGTTCTATTAATTGTTGCTTGCACGCTTGTTTTAGTTCTAGTTGTTATTTAACTAGTAAAATAGCGTGTTTATTCAGCAATTGCACTGGTCACATTTTTGAGGTTATGATGTCTAAGGAAATTTGTAGAAATATTTTTATTTTTCCTTAATATTTTATGTTCAATCTATTACTGCATCTCTGCGGATATGGTATAAGACATCCTGTATGAAGAGCTAATACAGGCACTATGCTGGCGTTTGCACTAAAAAGGGGAAAATCTTTTCGTAGGTTTGATAAAAAAACTGCCTCTTACACGTAAACTAATAGGTACGATAAGTGTAATTATTCAAAAAATATTTTATTTTCAACAGGATCACAGGCGCAATGGGAATTTGCTTTCCGTATCTAGGAGAGTTTCAACCAGGAAAATATCGTGAAACAATTTTATGTTGGATGGAGTTATTTTGGACTCTCGGTGTGATTTGTTTGCCAGGTACGTAGACACTTGACAACATCAGCAAGATCTTAACTTTTCTTCTCCATATTGCCTATTTTATTCGAAATGGATTGTGGATATATTGAAATTTTAGTGTTGTGATATTAAAAAAAAAATCTATAGTTAAGTAAATTCTTCATCACCTAATATACTCACGGATCTCTGATAATTTCTTGAACTTGATTACAATCAAGATAATTCTTTCGGATGAGACGCCAAACCTATTCCCGTGTAAAAATTCCGTGTAAAAATTCTCCGTTGTGGCATTTAGCAGAGGTACCAGAAATAAAATAACTTGGTTTTATGATTTCCAAAATTTCATTTAATAATAAATCTGGTTACTTTTTGATGAAACTGATGAATACCAAAATGAATTGAAAAAATGTTTGTCCTGCAAATTAAATAATTTAATCAGAGTCCCCATCTTTCCAACATGCATGATAACGAAGTCACCTGTTTCTTTTTACTTGAATTATATCTTCATAGTTTAACAGCTACATTGTCCTAAAAATGCGTTATAGATTATCCAAGTCCTACGACCAGCAGGAACATTTTCGTTTTTCTAACTGACAAAAATATATCACCTAATAGGTTACTATATCCTATGCATACCAGGTATACCGGTATGAAGTGAGCGTCAAGATACAAATGTTTCCATAGGGAACATTTTTTGTGAACGAGCCATTATTTTTTGTTTGTTTGTTTGTTATGACATCTGTGAAACATATCGTCGTGTCAATTTGGATTGATTAACTCCCGTTTCGCAAGTAAGGTAGGCAACTCAGAATACTCCGATATTATCATAAAAAATGGTTTCAAAACATATGATGATAGAATGTTCTGAAAGATACGAATCCAAAAATGAAATCAGTTCACGACCTTGCAAATACTTTTCATTCTGAATAAAGATTTCACTTTTATTTTCAGGTATAGCATGGATTATAATTCCTATGGAATTTAGGTACGAAACGGAAAATTTCAAATTTTCTAGTTGGAATCTTTTCGTAACCGTTTGCTCATCTTTGAGCCTCATAATCGGCATGTGGCTTTGTTTCTTTCCTGAAAGTCCAAAATTCTTATTGGAGTGTGGGGAACCTGATGAAGCTTTGGAGGTGCTTCGTCATATGTACGCTACAAACACAGGAGATGATCCGAGTTCATACCCGGTAAGTAACAATTCATAATTATGTCATCCTAATTGACGATTGAAATCATCGTCTTTTTAGATGTATTTTTCGTGTCTTAATGAAACTGCCTCAAAAAAGAAGAAAGTATCATTTTAAAATTAATCAATTAACAGAAGAATCAAAATTGAAGGAATAGATTATACGATAAAATCAGAGAAAAAATTTGATCAACTGGTTTCCATACTTCCTGTAACTCAAAAGAATGCTTTTTTCAGATACTACTGATGCTTCATTTCATTTTATATTATTATTTTTCTTGTACAGCATGGATCAATATGGACCGATATATGAATATTAAAAGAAAACAATTATTTTTGTATAATTTTCACTTTATTAATACTATTACACGACCGGTTTCGGTTGTTTAACCATCTTCTGGTGTTAGGTACAGACTGAAATATTTCGTGGGTTTAAATCTATGGGATGTTCAAAAGTGGTGAATGGTTTATTTCTATTTGGGTGTTAAGTGGGGACACATTGGGAATATTGAACAGATTTGATATTTCCATCGCTTCCTGATAATTTAATTTCAGGCCTTTTTCGCATTTGTGAAGGATTTTAAAATTTACGATATCCATATGATACTCTTCAGTCACGATATGATCATAAACTGCGGACTGTTTACCTGATTTCAGATGTTCTTTTAATCTGGTCTCAAAATTTCTGCCGGTTTGACCTACATATGCAGCGTTGCAATTTTTACAACAGATTTTATAAACACCTGAAGTTTTCTCGGGTTTAAATTTGGATTTTGAATTATATAATATTTAACCTAGGTTTGGTGGTCCTGAAATATGTTGTTTTGAAATCAAGTTTAGAAAAAAATTGGATTGATAATTCTCCGAAATAAGTGATATGCATGAATTTATTAGTAGGTTTTTCTGTGGTAGTGCAAAGCATATTAATGGTTTTCAGTTTTTTTTTGTTTTTAATTAGTTTGTTTACTAGGATTCTCGGAAAATTATTATTACTTGCAATTTCTTTGATTTTATCAATTTCCGATTGTAAGTTAGCGTTCGATAAAGATATGGTGAATGCTCTGTTGATCATAGATATCAGAGCTGCCAGTTTATGATTATCAGGACTGAAGGAATCATATGGTGTTATGGCTTCTGAGTTTGTGTCTTTTCGGTAGATGTTAAAGTCGAATGTGTTTCTATCTCTACTTATGGTCAAATCTAGAAAGTTAATCGCTTTGTTGCATTCAATTTCCAATGTAAATTTTATTTTGGGGTGAATTGAATTGAGGAAGTCAAGAAACATTTTTATTTGTCTATTTGTTCCGTTGAATCCTACTATAATATCATCAACATACCGGAACCAGAAAACGACGTGTTTTTTGATAGGTCATTTGTTTTTATGAATTCATTTTCAAGGTGATTCATGAATAGATCTGACAATAATGGGCTCAAAGATGATCCCATCGGTAAACCTGAATTTTGGAAATATAATTTGGATTCGTATTTAAAGTAATTTTGGGGATAGGCGAATTGAAAATAACTCTGATTTCTGAAATTAAGAGGGGGTTAACTTTATTTTACGGAGTGACTCGCCAACTAGGGGTAAACATTCTTTTGCTGGAATGCTAGGGTACATATTTTCTACATCAAAAGATATTAATTTCATATTTTCTGTGCTGTTTATTTTAGATAATTTGTCAATTAAATCTTTGAAACTTTTTAAACTATTTTCTGGTGAAAATTTCGATAGATTTTCGAATTTATTAGATAAACATTTTGATAGTTTACCTGTAGGTGTATTAATATAGGAAATTACTGGTCTAACGGGATTGTCTTTTTTGTGGAGTTTTATTAAACCATACACTGCTGGGGGTTGTGGATTCATTGGAAGATGCTTCTTTATTTCCCATGGTGTAGAAAAAATTAGATTGCAATCTTCTAGAGCTTCTTTTATTTGTTTGGAATATTTGTTGGTAGGATCCTTTGGAATTTTAGTTAAATCTAATGTACTTATAGTTCTCTTCATTTTGTTGTGGTAGTCTTCTTTGTGGAGACACACAATGCTGTTTCCCTTATCTGCTTTTGTGAATATAATAATTGTTTTTTTCAATATTCAAGATGGATTTTCACAAAATAAATGAGTCATCAATTCATTCTATTGGACCGATATATGTCCTACATTTTGAAAGCTACCAATATTCCCTCATTTATATTTTTAGAGGGTGTTCAGTCTCTTCGAATTAATATCTCTTAATCTTTTTCATAAACCATCCCTAATTTTTTTATTCTTATGATCAGATTTGAATCAAATTAGTTTGACTCTGTCAATATTTTATTTTTATAATACTTATTTATTTAGCAGACATTTTAAATTACGGATTGACTATTTAAATAATGGTTTATATACGATGGTTACCATTTATATTTCGGGATTACAGAACAAAAATATCAATAATCGAAAATCGCTTTATTGTTTTCAAATTATTCCCCATAAAGATCTATACACTTTTGCATTTGAACCAATTGTTGGAGCACTTTTGCCACTCTGATTGAGGTATCTCCAAAAGATTCATTCTGAACGCACTTTATTCTCACTTTATTCTTTAGTTTTTGATTCATTAATTTTTTCCATTTTCCGATTATTGATAATCGTTCTTACTTTTCCATATTGATCTTAATATTCCTTACAAAAACAAAATTATTTTTTCTCATTTCAATAATTCAAAAATGATAATTTGTTGTTCCTACTTGAAAGACAACAAATATTGCATTTGCTACACGAATCAATGGATTCTGTGATGGTTAAAATAACATGAGATAAAAATATCATTGTTTCAGGTTTTAAGCTTGAGGGAGAAGGTCAGAACCATGAGCGTTGTTTCTCAGCAATCTTCGAGGAGCATTCGAAGTTTGAGGATAAGAAAACCCAAAGAACTAAGGATGCTATTACGAGAAATTTGGGAGCAGACCAAAGCATTGTGCAAGCCTCCCCATTTGAGATATACTGTTATAACTTGTCTTATCCAATTTGGATTGACGACGAGGTAGGTCTTAAAATAAAAATTGAATTCATTGAAGCGCATTTCGAATAAACGACATATATTTTCATAAATTTTTTTAAAAAAGATTACTTGGAAATTGATGAAAATAACATTCAATAGCTGAAGTAATGTACTCTTTAAATCAAATATGTTATAATAAGGAGTGCAATATTTCAGCGTCTATTGAACTATAGTACAACAAAGTATGGACATGCTCATTGATTTGAAAAATATTTTGGGATTTATAATAACTCGGTTATCATCCATTGTGATTAAATTAAGAAAAAAATTATAGGGAATGAGTACTGTTTATTATCTATTGTTCAATTCGTGACAATGCCAACAAATTCGTTTCTTTTACAAGGGTGAAAATGAATTAGGAATATACACTTCTTAAAAGGATTGAGACATTTTCTAAGAAATCAAAATCTACAGTGCAGCCTTGAAAAAGAAACGAATTTGTTTCGAAACATCGGCATTGCCACGATTTAAACAATTGATAATAAACAGTGTCCAATATTCCAAATAATGTTTCTTTCTTAATTTATGATTTATGTCTGAAGAAATACTATGTATATTATGCAAAATTGTGGCCAAAGTTGAATCTTTGAAGTTCCTGAGCACGGGATCAAATTTAGTTTGTGGCGTTGTTCTGAAGAATTCTTTGAACAGCAGTTGTGGTCCATACTTGGGCTGATCAGTTGCAGTCCCTCTTTCTCGATACCATTCACAACACCATAAATGCTACGTCTTGTTGGCAAATTGTTTCTCCCAAAAGTTACGTAACTTTATAATCATCACAGTATTCGATGATTGATTTTGATAAAATGTTTTAACGATTAAAACACATTGCCTTTCAGAAGATTTTTCCATAATGAACTTTTAATTCTCTACTTTACGAGTGCTAAATATGATATTTCAAGACTTATGTTTATCAAAATGTCGACGAAACAAGCATAGCAATACATTACCATATTTTTTAATATGCGGAGCATATTATATTATATATAACATAATATATAATATAATATTATATTATATGTCTTCTTTCTGACAAATATTATGAAATGAAAATCTACACTTTTCAATCAATTCCAGCTATTACACGTTGATGATTTGGTTTCCCGAACTGTTCAACCGATTCGAGGAATTCGAATCATTGCATCCTAACGAGAGTGCTTCAGTCTGTGAAGTATCTTCTGTGGTACTGCCAACAACAAATGGAACAATAATAGACGAGGAATTTTGCGATAAACCAATAAGTGATGCCGTGTTCTTTCACACGATTATCATAGGAATAGCTTGTATTCCAACCAGTTTCTGGTTACCGCTTTGTGTTCATCGACTTGGAACAAAATTCTTTTTAGGTAAGTCACATTTACGATTTCTCATATCAACATAAGCTCGACGTTTTGGACAATATGACAGATGAAAAAGACTTTTGATCTATTCGAAACCAGAAAATTTAGTTTTTATACAGTTTTTTCTAATAAATGCGTATTGCAGGTTTTGAATGGTTGCAATGAAGTTATTTATAATAGTAAATTGTTCACTGATCAGATTTTATTCCAAAGATTAGGAACCAGAGCACACTAATTTTTTTCCGCTGAATGACGCCACATAGTGTTTAATTGTGATTAATAAGTTTAATATCAGTTTCACGATTTTGAATAAATCAATCGAAATGGAAACAAGCGCGCAACAATATGTGAATACTTCAATTCTAGATAACTTGCGTATTGAATTTATTGAGATATTTATTGAGTGCAGACTGAGAGAAAGTATTTTTCATTGATGGATTCAATGTAATGATTAGCCGGTTAATCAGTGTATCACCCTTGAAGGGAATTATGTTGAATGAAAAAACAAATTTTTCAAAAAAAATGTGTTCATAAAAATTTTCCATCTAAGCGCTTACTACACACATAATATCGAAGCTATTTCACTAGGAACAAGCGTGCAAAGGATTCAACCTACATGGTCAGTAAATGATCTCGTTTATGGTTGAGTCATTAGAACTGACATGTAGATATAACGTTCTTATCACCGTGATTCATGCACCGAGGGCTCTTTTAGATATAAATGGCACCAGTTCGAATTGATTCTACCAAGTAATACAGGGTGTTCGGCACATGGACCGTCAAATTTTTTTGGGGCGTTGGTAGGGTCATTTGCTACCTTTTTAGACTTGGAACTTGGGTCCTTAGTATTACTTACGGAGGTATGATTTTTTTATTAGGTTTTCTAAATTACCCAAAATGTACCCTTTTATAACTTTTTGTGTGTGCTTTTACATGCATTTTTTTATTGTATTAAGTCTACATGAGTGTGTGTTCAAAAAAAAAACGTATTTATTGTTACAGATAACACCACAAAATTAACACGTGGGCCTTTTATTAAAAAAAAAAAATATGAAAGTATGAAAACATTTCCACTCCTATTGAAATTTAAAAAAAGTTACAGCGATTACAAACTTAGTTTTATTTTAAAATGATCTTTGGTTTATAACGTTGCTAACCATATGCTATTCACCTAAGTCAATAAAAAAATAATACTGCAAATAAGGTTTTACTCAGAAAAGTGAAGAGAGTCGCATCTAAATAAAAGTACGGATTTCGACACAACACAGCGAGCAAGGAAATTTTACCTGCCCGTTTTAGATGATTGTGAATTATTATTACTATTTCTGTCCTTAGGTTGGATTGGGTTAGTCGCCGCTGACTTGACCCTACCGTCATTCGAGATTTAACTGTCTCTGCTGTTGGAAGTGTCTGTGCCGCGTTGTTCAGTTTTTTAAATTTGTATTTTTTGTTTTTGTTACTTTTATCGACTTTTTGCTACTGTTGTATTACTTTTGGTTGTTGATATGCCTTATTTCCCCAACGCTTAGTATGCTGATATGGTGATGGCATATGCAAGGCCGATGGTGTTAATAATTCACTCGTGCAGCTCAAAGGATTTATCCAGCCAAATTTCTTGATCGAAGATTACCCCACCACG
This sequence comes from Micraspis discolor, assembly GCA_030674115.1. Classification (NCBI taxonomy): domain Eukaryota; kingdom Metazoa; phylum Arthropoda; class Insecta; order Coleoptera; family Coccinellidae; genus Micraspis; species Micraspis discolor. The sequence continues at coordinate 3,213,596 of JARTUT010000006.1, read as the reverse complement.
AAACATTCTCGACGATTAAGAGAGGCTGTAAACTTTTTTTTTCAAGAGCCAAATTTCAATATACAAAATTCCTTTTTGAATCGAAGGAGGAATAATGGAGATGTTTTCATACTTTCATAATTTTTTTTTTAATAAAAGGCCCACGTGTTTATTTTGTGGTGTTATCTGTAACAATATATAAGTTTTTTTTAAACACACACTCATGTAGACTTAATACAATAAAAAAAATGCATCTTGAAGCACACGCAAAAAAAGTTATGGGGCTTCGAAGGGTACATTTTGGGTAATATAGAAAAACCTAATAAAAAAATCATACCTCCGTAACCGTAATACTAAGGACCCAGGTTCCCAGACTGAAAAGGTAGCAAATGACCCTACCAACGCCCCAAAAAAATTTGACGGTCCATGTGCCGAGCACCCTGTATAAGTATATCATTTGGTAGTAGCACAGATTAATAATCTTCGGAAAGAGTATGTTCTGTATGATTTTGAAACTATCTTAAAATTCCACAGGAAAACGCACACATGGCATATTTTTGAATTGATGTACTTGTATCATTTTCGACGTATACTGGCGCTAGATCTAGCTACTCACTAAGATTACGCGCTTCGGCCCCTTATGATGGAATAAGAGAGGGTTTAGGCATACTTATTTTCAAAAATATTTACAACAGTTTATGAGAAATGTAAATTTGATGAACCGTTTTCGCCCACACGAAAATTTTCAAGTCGAATCAGCCTCCTCGAATATTTTAATTCATTTTATATTTTTCAAGTTTGTAGAAAAGGTAATCAAACACTCTTGTCCCTTCAACTTCCCATATGACTCCATCCATTGATCATATCTCTGCTCATTTAACTGATTTTATTTTTTAATTTGTTTCTCCTGCTAATAATTTTAGTTTTTTTGCAGTTTTCAGTTTACTCGTTGCGAGTGCTGTAACAATGGGTCTCTACTTCGTCAATTCATCGGTTTCCAACCTGGTTTTATCATGTATTTTTGAAGCTTTGACCAGTCTTGGAATAAGTACAGTATACTGCGTTTTAGTCGACCTATTCCCGACTAATTTAAGGTAATAATTGTTTATCTGAATTTTGAACGTGATATTCTTGATTATGATGAAGATTAACTAAACCCACTCCGAGCAGATGCGAATGCTGAAAAAATCTAAATATATATGTATTGCTATAGAAGCAGAAGAGAAAGAGACAGAAACATAATGATTGACAATAATCGATTTGTTACAACATTTGCTTAATAAAACCTCTAATCTCGAAAAAACCTCAAAAACTAATTCCAACTCTTAAGTTTAAAATTAAGGAGTAATGATCTATAAAGCTGACGTTTAATTACACCATGTTATTCGAATGAAAAATCTGAAAAATTCACAGAAGACTCGCAGAATAACTAGGTTATCATATAACCAGGTTGTGCAACCTCCAATGTGACGCCATTCTAGAATTTTGTAGAGTACCGAAGACGCCACAAATTTTATCACTCAATGACGTCCTCTTACTATTAACTAATTGTAAGATCCATATAGATTATGACAATAAGAGAGCGAAACTACAGTTTTTCTTCTCTGTTTTTTTATTACACTTTTTCTGTGATATTACCTGCTTATGTAATTTTTTAATTTATGTTATTTAATGATTTCTACATCACTTGAACTTTCAGAGTCATGGCAGCAGCGTTATCACTAACTTGTGGTAGAGGAGGAGCCCTGATGGGCAATTTGCTCTTTGGATTCTTGATAGATCTAAATTGCGTTGTTCCGGTAGTTTTATTTTCACTGATGCTTTTAGGTAAGTTCGCAATCATCTTATCTACTGACATCCTACAATGAGGTTGACGATTGTGTCAGTTTATATGCGATGAATTTGAATATTACGGAAGGATTTAATTTTTGGTTAATAGTATACCCTGAAAAAAAATCAAAATTGGGTCCTATTCTGACAGAAATTCCTGGATTACCAAAATATAAGCCTGTTTTGGAATGCATAAGCGTTGGGATTCTGGAGAGAGTTTCAAACAATAGAGGAGATGTAGGTAATGGGAATCACTCAAGCAATAACAAAAATGAAAACATGTTTATCAATTAACTATTTATTGTTTCAACTTATCATAAACCTCACTTTCTTAATTAACAAGTCATTTCTTGAACTTTCAGGTTAAAGGCAGTAACCCTGTTAATGTTAGTAGTTTCGAGCTTTCGAACATAAAGATTATTTCTCAAATTAAGGTTACAGCATGCAGAAGAAATTAAAACTTTGCATCCTAGCGACATTTCGTGTTGTATCTTGACAGTTAAAACTTTTGATAGACAGATTACTAATTTTGAAGCGAACATTTGGAGAAACTCTTTCGGTATTCATTCAGTGGATTATAGAATACCCCCTTTATCATAATGACAATCGACGTTGATTATGATTTGAAAGGATCAAATTTTACTATTGATTACCACAAAACCAAAAACCTAACTTAAAATAATGTTCTAATTAGCTCCTTACGATACTGATATAGAGAAATTTTCATTTTGTACACGGTTCCTAATTGATATGAGGTTTATCCAATATTTCTTGAAAATATTTGCAACAATCCTAAATAGTCCATCATGTGAGAATAATAAGCAGAATTTCTTTTAGTTCAATGATCAAAGTAAAAATTTTTGTACACAGAATAGCCAATACAGCAATAACATGAACCCATCTTTCATCAGAAAAGCTATAATTTATTTTTTTCACAAATTTCGATTGTTTTAATCTTGTAACTAACACGTTTTGTATTATTTCAGCTAGTGGATTACTCTGCCTCTTGTTACCAAATACAGGAAAAGGTGCTCTGGAGTGAACGATTTACTTCAAATTTAGCGATGATGTATTAAAATGAAATTTGTGATAATTGTATAGATACAACCAACAATAGAATATTAATATCTTATTCTCATTCATATTTCAGATATTGTCTGATTGGTTTAGTAATGTCGATAGTTGTGTATATTAGATCAGTGTTTATTTTTATTTATTTATTAGTTTATTCTTATTTTAAGACTATTTATTAGTATTTATTTTTTTAATTATTGATGAGGTAAAAGGCCTATGAACTATCGAAAGATTCAATTCTAGGAACAGATGATCCCGAAATTAATATTAATTATTTGTATTTCTCCAAAAGAATGAAATATGTATTCAGGGACGAAAATGAAAATCTCAAAGAGATGTGGAGATATAAAAATACCATCATGATATCTACGAGTATAAACCGGCAGTATTATAAAGGGTGATAATAAATACTTAACCAGACTGTGACCATGTTTTTTTGAAGTTTTTGTTAGAGTTTTGTATAGCAGATACATTCCCCTTAAACTTAGTTTTATGTATTAAGGAATGAATGAATCAATCATATAATCTCCAAAGCATTAGTGAATGAAAATTTTCGATGGTCCATTGGCTGAATGAATTTTATTTAATTTGTTGACTTGAAGCAACGTATTTGAAATATATTTTCATTGTGGTATCAACTAACAATTTGGTCTGAAAGAGGTTTTCTTATTGTAATATAAAAATTTAGAAGAATTCTTTCATTTAGGATTGTGTTGGTACCTACTCTTGTATTTTTAGAGTAGGAATTTTACTATTGTGGCTGTTTCATTATTTCGACAAATGACAAATTATGCATTGAATCGAATAAATGAGGTTAAAAAAATTTATATCGATTCTATCAAATTGTAATCTGAAATATGTGTAAAATTGGGACCAAATTGGAAGAAGATCATCCATGCCCTTGTGCCTACTTAATTATGTTGATATTCAAAACGAATAAGTGAATCTATTTTGAGCATATAGAATATTTTTAGTACTCGTTCCAAAAAACCAATATAATTCACTTCGTAGAAATTCCAGATAATCAATTGTATAGAGAGATATATCATCTGGAAGAATGCTTCTATAGAGAATTAGTTGAATTGTTATTAGGTACTTCATTTAAGCACAAATATGTGATCAGTACATACATTGAATGTTGAATATAAAATTTAAAAAATCCCAACTTTTATTGACCTGTTGCAAAAGAAATAATTGAAAGGCTGTACTCTTCTCCTCCCTTTATCACTCAGGACTAGATTTATGGAATTCAGGAAGACAAGAAAGTCTGGAATATGTTTGTTTCCGAAACTTCCGATTTTAAACCAGAACTGTTCGTTATACTGGGTGTCAAGGAAAAAAGTGTCATGTATAGTGCCACGTGATAGAGGGCCATGACATATGAAATAAGGTTCTATGAATATACAGGGTCTTTCACTAAGGAACCTCACCCATATTTATACGGAAAATTACTGAACGTATTTTCATGAAATTCAGCACTTCAGTATTTCACGATGCTGATGAAATCTAAAATATTTTCAAGGCATGAGCACCTCTGGTTTTTCCGGAAACGACGTCAACTTCCGTTTTTCAAATTACAATACCATTTTTTTATTGCAGAAATAGATTCCTTAGAAAATTTCAAGTTATTTTGATGTAACATTTTTCAGTTTTGGTTGGAAAATTCTCTCTGAGCGGGAAAATTCGAAAAAAAATCGAAAATAGAGCTCCGCTGAAACAAGAATAACTTAAAGCTTTTTGGATGGAAAATTCTCATTTTTGGGATTTTTCAAGATGTAGGATTGATGTATCCACTTTAAAAATCGAAATCGCGATTCATGATTCAGGGGGTGAAAAAATCGCTTTCAAAGTTAGGGATGACAAAATCGTGAAAAATAAATTTTTTCAAATTAAAACCCCATTTTTTTAAGACAGATATTGAATCTACGTTAAAAAATAATGTGAGTGTATGTATCACACCCTTGCCCTAAGTGGATATTTTCTGAGTTATTCACAAAAAACTGTTTTTCGTCTTGAATTTTCAGCTATTTCTTTTCCCTTCACGCCAAAAAGATGAAATTTTCAGGAACTGTTACTTAAACCATGTTTTAGATTTTACTACCCTAATATGCAAGAGAAAAAAGTTACAGGTTGTTCCTAAATAGATGGCAAATTTGGATTTGAATTTGTATCGGAAACCTCTTTATTTCAACTAATCGGCCATCGGTTTTCTCTCCAGTGATAAATAAATAATTCCTTATGAACCATATGCAAAAACTTATCATGTTTTAAATTATTTTTTTTTAATGATAGATATCATTAATTACATCTGCCAAATTCCTCTTTATTCAGTAGCATTTTGTGTTTACTATTAATTGGGTTATAATTCGTATTAAGTTATAAAATCGATCACTATGCCTAATTTTACCAATGAAGATTATTTAAATCTCATTCTACTTCATGGAGAATGTGATGAAGTTGTAGATAGAACGATTCGACTGTTCATTGAGAGGTTTCCTGACCGACCCAGACCAACGAGAGATACCATTAACAGAACCATGACAAACTTGAGAAATGTCCGATCTTTCGTTAAGAAAACTACAATACACAGAGAAAAAAGTGTAGTAGAAGATGAGAACAACGAAATTACAGTTCTTGCATATTTTCGTGTGAATCCTCAAAATTCTCTCAAAGATGCCGAGATTGCTCTGGGATTATCTCAATCGAGTGTTTGGAGAATATTGAAAAAACATAAAATGCGAAGTTTTGCGAAGCTATGATGATTCGATTTCAAGAGAATGAAAACTTTTTGGACTGTATAATTTGGACAGATGAATCTAAATTCACAAAGAATGGTTCTTTTAATAGGCATAACAGTCATTATTGGGATGAAGAGAACAACCACCACTTCAGACAATGGAACTTTCAAGAGACCTGGAGTTTCAATGTTTTTTGCGCCATCAAAAATAATGCAATTCTCGATGTTCACATTTATGATGGGACTTTAACTGGTAAGATAGAACACTACACATGTTTGCATTATTTAAATAATGTTCTCCCTTAGGAGATAGATATTCTGACATATTGACTCAAATAATTGAGCCGCTAGTACAGAATCATAATGACTTATGGTATCAACAAGATGGCGCGCCTCCAAACAATTCACTCAATGTGTCAAATATCCTATACAGGCTATTTGAAGATCGATGCTTGGCGAACAATGGTCCACATCTTTGGCCACCACGTTCTCCCGATTTAACTCCTTTAGAATATTATGTTTGGGGTAGGATAAAAAATATTGTCTACTCAACTCCCCCGACTGATAAAGAGGACTGCATAGAACGAGTCAGATATGTGTTCAGGTTTGTTTAGATTTTTAGATTCATAGTTTTGAAACTCAATTTGGTTTTTAAACACTTTTACAGATCTCTTCCTCCCGATGAAATAAGAAGAGCAACGCACGAAGCATTCCTGAGACGTATAAATAAATGTCAGAAATTAACGGTCAAAACTTTGAGCATCTTCTCTAGTTATAACTGCGAGAGTTTGCCATGGTTCTCCTAATAGTAACTTGGAGTCGGTTTCAAGAAGGGGTGAAAAATCTACAGCATGGTTCAAATAACAGTTCCTGAAAATTGCATCTTTTTGGCGTGAAGGGAAAAGAAATAGCTGAAAATTCAAGACGAAAAACAGTTTTTTGTGAATAACTCATTAAATATCCACTTTAGGGCAAGGGTGTGATGTATACACTCACATTATTTTTTAACGTAGATTCAATATCTGCCATAAAAAATGGGGTTCTAATTTGAAAAAATTGATTTTTCACGATTTTGTTATACGTTCAGTAGTTTTCCATATAAATATGGGTAACTGCAACCTTTAAGAAATACAGGGTGTTACAGTATATTTTTTTAATTGTTTTATTTTGATAACTTTTGACAAAAAGGTAAGGATTGAACCAAATGTCGTATGCGTGGGTTTTGTATGATACACAATCCAAATATCCAATCAGTTTTTAGATTGTCAATAGAGGACTCACACATACTGGATTCCTCCACATTTAAATCAACCCTAACGTTTTTGCCTCACACGGTATGTCATTCTGAACAAGAAAAAGGTATTTCTCTATCATTTTCTTTCAACAAAGTATACCTTGTTGATGTTGCTAGGATCAACGGTTTCCGGTAAGAACACATCGAAAAGTTATGTTGCACGCAAAATGTCCACGCCAAAGTAACCTACTTGCAATAACAAGGACAAAACACTTCGTTAAATAAATTTTAATAGCACCAGCAGAAGATTAATAGCAAAAAAACCTTGAGTATTCAGAAGATGTTCGATTTGCTGGCCTTCTGCTTGAATGCACTTTTCCACTCTACATCATTGATTCACGACATCTGTGAAATATAGCCGGATTAATCCATGGCAGTATCCTTCCATGAATTTTGAACAGAAATTAACATTATTATGCTTACAAAATGCATCTGACTCAACAGTTGTAGCCCAACTATCATAGACAACGCAGAAACTTCACCAGATCTTAAAATTTGGCAATTTTGGTCTTCTTGTGATGATCATGATAGTACTACCTGTCACTTTGCAAGAGAAGCAATTACTTTGTCAAAAACCAAGTTTCCAGGTCGAGTGATTGCTAGTTTCGGAGACCAAAGTGATCGTCAAGAAGGTGTAATTTAATTTACTTGGATTGTTTTCTCTGGAATTTTTTAAAAGTAAAGTGTATGCGAACCAACCTGAACAAAGTGAGGAAGTCGAAGACAGCAGCAAGTACTGCAAAATTTCATCAAAACAATGCATATACCTACCAACAGAACAACAGTGGCGATAAATCCGTTATTTAGATTCATGTATTAGGGTCACAAATACCTCCATACATTTAAAAAAAGCAATTTTTATTGTATATTAAAATTTTTTTTATTTTTGAAATTCTAGTTCTTGCTGAGACACCCTCTGCAAAAGCAAACCAGTCTCTACAGTTTGCTAAGTTTTATACCTTTTTTGCGTATAAGGTCTACAAATCAGTAAACGTTAAGCTACCTGATCGATATGGTCAAGGATCTGGGGAACTCGGTAGCTACTAAAAAAATTCTCATTATTAGTGCCTTGGCAATCACATGTCGTAAGTGTTTTTATCAATTCTGAAACACCATTTTTAAGAATGACTTCTAGGAACAAGTCACAATTTTCATTGATTACACAAAATCGTAAACAACTAATTGATCCATTCAAGTTTTTCATCTCCTAGTCATTCAACCTAATCGAAAAAAGTTAACAGACAATTAGGTCACGTAAAAGAATGCAAGTAAGCATAAGATAATGACAAATGTTGTTTTAGATAAATACGAGAGTTTTAACAGCGATTTAAGAGGAGAACGAATCGTGTGGTCATTCACATATGCCAAAAACATCACAATGACTGTAGTGAAATTGTGTTTTTTCATAATGCTCGTTGTTTCATTGACTGCGGCAGCAGTTACCAATAAATCGAAAGTTCAAAAGAGGAGTATAATGTTCCTTCCTGCAAGAGGTAATATGTCGAAAAATTTACTGATAATTCATTTCCATTCACCTAGTATTTCATTATTTCGATCATTTAGTTTTACCTTATATATCTTATGAAAGCTTCCTCAAATTGGCATAAATCATGCATTATTGTTCAGTTCATATGCACAAATTTAAGTTCGTAGGACTGTGAGTCGAACCCTCATAATTGATTTTTCTGCTATTACTATAATCTATTATTAATCTTCATAGAACTAACGTTTGAGTGGATATCTTGAACTCATTTTAACAGGGCCGGATTAAACTCTTTTCCGCCCCTAGGCCAAAAACAATTTGCCGCCCCTATGAGTAAAGATAATTTTGAAAATTCAAATTTTTAAATACGTGATTTTCCCAGAAGTTGTTAAAGACAATTTTCTATCTGGAAATAAAACAATCTAATGATTCAGAATGTATATTTCATAGTAAAAAATTACTTTCATAATCAAACTAATAACGGTTTTCTTCTTGCCTTCTTTTCCGCAAATTGTTGCAACACAGCTTCGAAGTCTAATTTTTTCAACAATTCAGCTTCAATGCACAAAACGGCCAGAGAATTCAAACGCTCTTGAGACATGCTAGATCGCAAATAGGATAAAATTCGCTTCAATGCTGGTGTGGAGTCTACGCTTATTGAATAGTATTTGGCTTCTGTAACTTCCTGATCAATTGATTTTAGAACTTCTGTAGCCATAATTTGGATAATTTCTTCACAAATCGATGATGACAAGTAAGAGACGTTCCCTCTGCCTTGATTTCCGTGCTTTTCAATGTGATCAGCAAGAAAAGGGTCAAATTCAGCTAGAAATTCGAATAGCATCATATAATTGCCATTATGTAGACTACCAAATACTTCCGTCGAACCCCTGAATGAAAGTCCTCTTGATGCCAATGCCTTGATCGCTGCAACAACTCTCTTTAAAATTTCTCTCCAGTACTGTACTTCCCGCTTGTATTCTTTAACATGAAGTGCATCTATCTGGCCAGCTGCTTTTTGCTTTGGAGTAAAATTAAAACACAATTTTTGTGTGTCTGTGAATTCTCGTGCTGTTCACTAGTAATAGGATTTTTCCAATCATTAAATCCGGTAGATGCAAATGGACCTTTCCATTGAATAAACGGCATGGCAGACAGTAGAGACGTCCTGTGCTGGCAGAGTAAATAAAGAATCGTGAGTGTGAGTGCATTTTTCAATCGGGTTTTAAACAATCCTTTCGAACAATATCGAACGCGATCATTGTAATTCCTTCTTGAAGCTTCAAAATCTAATGCATCAATATTTTGTTTTATTCCACGTTTGATGAAATTCTGCCTCAACTCCTCTGTTATTTCATCCCATCATCACTGAAATGATCTGAACTGCCGCTAACTTCTGGAAAAGCTTTTTCGGATTTTCACAAGATTCCACTTGTTTCGGAATCTCCATAATGCTTTCAGCTTTGTTTAATGTGTTGTTACCACTTGTTGAAGGTTGATCGAATTCTTGTTAAATTTCACTCAGCTCTGTCGAGTCCACTTTTTGGTTTTTCATCACCTTTTTGTAAAATGGTGTCAATCTTGGGAATCTTCTTCACCAGTTCCTCATTTTTTCTGATCTTTCCTTTGATCGTTTTCTATATTCACAACCACTTTCACGTTTTCTTGACATTGCGAAAAAAAGAATGAACAAGTAGATCTGAAGATAAGTTCCCACAAAATTTATTTATACTAAAAATTACACTAGCAATGTTTAAAAATGACTGGCGACAACTCTATAGTGGTTAGTTCTCGATTCTGAGTGTATTGAATGGACGGAAAAATAGGACTGACGAGCTGCCAGTGCCGATTCCGAAATTCACACAAAAAATTTAACTAGTTACTTGCATCCATTGAAAATAATACCTACTAGGGAATCTCATCAAACGTGCCGCATTCATATTTTAAATATTATGCCAGTCCTCTGATTTCCCTGACAGTAATCAATGTTTTATTAGTAGCAATTACAATTTACGATAGGATAGATTTTCCACGTTTTCTTTGATGCGCTTAACCGCCGACAGTGCCGACTGCTGTTCGGTTTTAGGGCGGCTCCTTTGATTTTCAGATTACCGAGGGGTGTGAAAAATGCAACAATATTTCTATCTTCTTTTCAAAAGAATTATACATCGATAATGAAAATATGTTGGAAATTTTCGAAGATGGCTATTTCTACATTTTCGTTGAGTAGTTAAAGAATTTTTTTTCATTCACCGAAAAATTTGATGCCCCTAGGCCATGGCCTATGTTGGCCTAGGTGGTAATAGAGCACTGCATTTTAAAGTTAACTGCTGTGAAAAAACATAAAGAAATTATTTGGAAATTATATTCTTATATATAGAACGAATTGACTTAAAGAAATGTGAAAAAGTGCTATCTTGGGGTCGGGAGCTTTAATGCGCTTGTTCTAAAATCTTCTCAAGCATTGTTTGATTCATAAAAAATCGCAACAAGCATCAACAACCTAGATCTCAAATCAAAAATAAACAGTTGAAATTCTCCTTCGAATTCCACATACGAGGTCTATCAATTAAGTAATAAGACTGGCAACGTTGCGTTTGATCTGGCAATACTGCAAGCGCGGGGCTTAGTGGGGCGGGAGAGGAACATGTTATCCACCTTCAGTACGAATTTGACCTCTCTCGAGTCATTTGGTTGTGCGTAGCAATTGTTTTTGTGATACAATTTTTTCTATCGTGTTCTAAAAATGAATGACATCAATTTCGAGCAATGGTGTGCTATCAGGTTTTGCTTCAGACTTGGACACAGTGCAACAGAAATTCTTCTTAAACTTCAGCAGGCCTACGGAGATAGGGTTTTGTCACGGACCCAGGTTTTCCGGTGGTTTAAGATATTTTCAGAAGGAAGAGAGTCGATTGAAGATGAATCACGAAGCGGAAGGTCTTTATTTTCAAGAACCGATGAAAATGTCGACAGAATCTGGGATCTTGTGAGTTCAGATCCTTGGTTGAAAGTCAGGGGACGAGTTGAATTTGACTCACACCAACGTTCATCAAAATTTGACCGAGTTCTTGTGACTTTTTCTCTTCTCAAAGTTGAAAAATTACTTCAAGGGAAATCATTTTGGGACAGTCGAAAAAATCTAAAATGCAAACGGCTCTAACCGACCAGCTGAAGGTTATTTCAGTATCGGAGTTCCAGCACTGCTATAAGGAGTTGAAGAAACGTCTTCAGCGCTGTGTGGCCTCAGAATGAAGTTATTTTGAAGGTGACATCACTTAATTTTCAGACCTCCTATGTACTACATGTTTATGCTACCGGTTTCCCTCCCAGAGGTCTTTTGTATGAAACCCTACAGGACCCTAATTTGAATTTTAGCATTATGTGGGTGACATTCAATATTATCTCTTGAAAATACGGACAAATATCCTCAGTGGTTTTGACTTAACTTAATCGAATAAAAAAAAATTACCTGTACTAAAAATAAATTCTATGGGAGACCAAGTCTATCTGAATATTGGGATTATCAAATTATTCAATACTCAGAGCTGAAGTATTCTCGAAACCGGGGTACTTCTGATTATACAGGGTGCGAAATAATTTTCTGAAAATAATTTTGACGCTTATGTTTTTGGTAAAAAATTATATATTATCAATAGTCTTAGCTGTAACCGATTTTGTCCGCCCGTGAGTACCCACGGCTCTCGAACGGAATGGTCTGATTGCGGTAGGTTTGACGGTTTGAATATCTCCGTTTTTTTAGTTATTCGGTCAAATCAGCCCAGTAGTATTGATGTAATGAAAAAAATCATTTTAGAATTCTTTGAATTGAAAATTTTTGAAATCCACTTTCGTCATCCTCATTAGTTCTAGTTAGAAAATAAATTGCAGAGATGTTTGAGAGTTTGAATAATTAATCGCTAGTAGCTTAACAAGAGCTCTAAAGCAATCTGACCTCGCGTCAGTGCTTTCTAATTTTGTTTAATTTTTGTTTATTTTATATAGTTATTTTTTTTAGTGCATATTCCTTTTTTGGGATTTGGTCCATATTGTGATGGATGCCCTGATCATTACTGTGATGACGATTCAGCTGTTGTTCATGGATACTGCTGTGGATGCGCAAGTTATTTCGGTGAGAATTTGAATGATTTAACAATTCAATCACTTATACATTATAAGCGTCTTCATGAGATGTTTTTTTTTACATCATTTTTATCCACAAATGTTTGTATTGAAGCTCCTAGTGGTTAAAATTTTTAATTATTTACTGACTCCTCATTTATCTATTTTTTCAAAATTCATTTTTCAATTTGCTCAACAAACTAATATTAAGATCTTTTGTGTGTAAAACATAAGTTTGACTTTGCCCTGAAGAAGTAGAAATATATCTACGAAACGTTGGCATTAGTTGAATGTAGTTTTTGACCAACTGCTTTCCTCAAAATTCCATGAAAAATCAATCATAACATGTATCTACAAGGTAATGATCTATCAGAACATTATTTGTATATATATGTGATGATTTCAAAGATATTTTTGAGCATATTCATCACTTTATTAGTCTGATCAATGTTCTTATTCAATTTTGTTCTCTGTTCCTTTGAATTTTTACTTGTTTTTACTATTAAGTTTTCATTTATTTTAGAGCACTGAAGATGATTCTAAAATAAAAACGAAACGTCGACATTTTGTCTAATTGAGTCTCTGAAAATTTGACCGAAAAGAAACCCTCAAACACTAATTCACATTGATACCAAGGTCATCAAAAATATAAAAAGAGAATACCAGTTATTCTGATGATTGAAATGAACACTATGAACCTCATTTGTGTATGAAGCTACTCAGAAAAATCATAGTTAACTAATACAAAGAGACTTAATTGGCTGACAGTACTAATAAGAATTTTTGTGAACCATTAATGAAGTGTAATTCTGCAAAGTAATTATTTAAAGGGTAGTTCTGCGGGTTTATTGGTTCAAACCTACCTTCTTCACAAAACTGTACCATTGCATAATAATTAACTCAGTTTTGAATGAATACTAACGAAAAAATCACATTCATCAAATATATTTGAAAACTCATTTTATCAGTTAATATTCGTCAGCAAAGACGACTAATTTCATTTTTCCACAGATGATCTACCGATACGCTGCAGCCCCAAACTCGAGTGTCCCTTGAACATATATGAGCTATGCCAAGATTATGAATATATGATGCACTGCTGCTGTTGAAAAATGTAATTTTGCAAATATAAAGAATTGAAAAAAACTTGACATATTATTGGCACCATATTCACTATTAGGATTAAAATTTATATAAAATTATTATAATATATTCCTTACCACTCAATTACATGCACAAATAGTAGGTCCAAATTATCCCGATGCGAGATTAAATAAATTAATTCATAAAATAGAATTCACTAAAAGAAAATTACTGTAAAATCACAACACTTTCCAAATCATTGCTTTTATCTAAGATTTGTCAATTCATCAAATGTGAAATTTAAACAACAAATAATCTATTTTATTAAAGAAAGGTTTTGAATTCAATCTAAAAAATAATTCAGAAAATTCTTAAGAATATTTAGCAATAGATTCCGAAATTGCCAATAGATCTATTATGTACACCAAGCATTATATTTTTGACAGGTTTAAAAATCCTAATAATTACTAAGATGTTTCTTCACCAAATAATTTAATTAAAACAATTATGCAAATAGAAACACGAATGATCTCATCTTTACTAGAGCCGACAAAGGAAATAGTTTTGAAGCTATAGAGAGAGGAATATATTAAAGAAACACTTAATATTTTAACACCGGACAATTTTAAAATTATCTGACCTTAATGAACCCACAAACACCAAAATTATATTCATTGATGGAACTTCATAAAGAAAATAATTCAATCGGACCAGTAGTTTCATTTGTTACCGCACCGAGCATTCAATAAGCTAGAGCATTGATTCAAATTATCCAAACAGAAACAAATTTATCAGCCGAATTTTCAATAGAAAATAGCTTACAACGCATAGATTGTATTCAATTAATTAAAATACCCAAAAATTGTAAATTACTTCCATTTGACGCGCAGAATTTAATTCCTAGTACTCCATCAATAGAATCAATAAAATTTTTAAAAACATTATTGCTCAAGAATATCGCAGATCCCATTAAAATGATCAATATTCTTAATTGCGTAGAAATATGTTTGGAACCAAATCACTCCCAATTAGATGGAAAAATCTATATGTCTGAGAAAGGCTTGATAATGGGTAATACCGTTTTTCCTATTTCAGCGGAAATGTGTATGGATTATTAAGAAACCCAAATACATTCGAATCCTTTTATAAAATATTTTCTCTATTGGTATAGTTATGTATATGATATCATTTGTATATTCAAAGGCACTAACCGACAACTACAATTATTCATGAACTTTATAAGTGAAATCCGTCCGAAAATCAAATTCCCAATAGAAGAAGAAAAAAACCGAAGTATTCATTATCTTGAACTCACTATCACTAGAAATAAAAATTCCCTCGAGTTTAGTACAGATACAGATACAGATATCACGATCTATGAAATCTTCAATCATCCAATATGTCAAAAAATGTCAGCGTATAAATGTTTTATTCATAGATTTCACCCATTTACTCATTTTTTTTCCTTATATATAAATCTGTTTCTCTCTTATAAAAGTCAGTGAGTTAAAATGTGATAACCCGAAGATGTCATATTATGGTGAAACAGCTGTCGTGATATAAAGTCTTTGGAAATCGAAACAGTCTCCTTTAAATCAAGTAATTATAATGAATTTCCAAAAAGTACAGATCTATTACTTCAAATAACTAGTAAACATTAAAAGAAAGTTGAAAACACCCACAAATAAAACAAGAAATAATAACATATAAAACACGATATAATAATATAACTATCCTATTACCATCAAATCGTACACTTTACCACACTTGCAAGGCACTTCGTTGTTCTTTTATCAGGATATTTGTGACTGTTTTGAATAACGTATTCCGTGCTTCTATTGGCAGTATCCGGTTGCATAGCATCCCTTGGGTATAGTTGAAGAGGGTAGCGATGTTTTGAGATTGATATAGTTTGTTACGCCATCTGTTGACGATATTGGGTGTCTGTGCGTCTTTTTCATTGTAACTATTTGAGGTTGATATGGATCACTACAGTACAAGAGTTCGTCCTTCAAATCTTATAGAATATTCAATTACATATAGTGTTCCCTATAAGTAAAATTATAAAAACGACTAAAATAAAGTGAAAGTATGCAATTCAAATATTCAGCAATTACTAAGCCCTTTGAAGAAGTGGACGCTCTGATTAGACTTAAAGTGACTCAGTATGATATTATAAATTGCAGAGAAAAGATACTCTCGATTTCTTTATAAACAGTTGTGTTATATCCGTAAATTTCAGCTCCCGGTGCATCTTATCAGTCGAAAAGATCAGGTCTCTCGGAGAGAACCCTTTTTGTGCTCTTCCGATGATGCAATAAAAATTCTCGGTTTGGCAACTCCATGTTTTAATATCATATGGGAGAATCAATGGTACTAGGGCGGAATTAAATATATGGAGAGCTGATCCGAATTCAGTAAATTTTTGATAAAATTTGTTACAACTTACCTTATAAGTCCACGAGCATTTCACTGCCATTAGCAGATATATGAAAAACCTACGAAATAGGATGTAAACTTATAATAACCAATTGATGGAAGCAGTAAAGTATAATTAATTTGTTTACCTACTTAACAATAAACTTAATTATGAATAAGGAAACAGCAATTTATTTTAAACGAAACAAAACCATTAGAATAATATAATACAAATTTACAAGTTAGTCGACATAACACATCCTCAATTTCCATGCCTCAAGTTATCACTTGATGAAGGAATTGAGTTTACCTCTTCGACTGTAGGTAAACCAAACATGCAAGATACAGGATGAGTGTAATACGGATTGAATATTGACGAATATTGTTGACTTGGTGTTGAAGAGAAATAATGTGGGGGGAAAAGTCCTTGCCTTTGAGCTATCTTCAGCCGGGTTGTTAGTTGTTTTTTCCACTTGGTTCTCCTGTTTTGAAACCTGGAACAAGAACATATTTTTAGATATCGTGAAGCTCTATTTAAGATATGATATACATTTGCATGTCTTTTTATGAAAAATATTAATAATGCATTCTCTGATTTAACTTGTTGACTGATATTTATAAATAATGGATGAGGACTAGTCTTTCTTTGAATGACATACTCTCAGTTGTCATCCCTTGATGATAGAGTAACCAGTTGTGAAGGTATTGAGTTTTAACCAGTATTATTGTTAGGTACTCATCTATTTGATAGGATTTATTCAACAATTTATGAAACTCATTGAGCCTCGTTATATGTTCCATTTCGGAATTGGAAAAATAATTTTTTTTCAATTTTAGTGGTTTCTTTAGGCAAAATTTGTTTCTCCTACTTTTTGAATAACTGATCAGTCTCTGTTAATCTAAATATATTGTGTTGGCATACCATGTTTTAATTTGAACTTCTGTCAGGCTCAAAGCTTTGGACAATTCCATCCTCTTGCTCACACTGAGATATTTATCCACTTTGAATTCGCTTTCCAACCTTTCAAGTTGTTTGGCACTGTAAGCCTGTCTAGGTTTCCGATCCAAAACAGGTTTTCTTGATCTTCTGCTGGGTGTTTTAGACACTGAAAAAAAAAGATAATGAATGATATAGAATTAAATCATTATTGTCATGAATTAATGAAAGCAACGGAATGAAATAAAACATGTCCGCATATGGACTGATCAGTTTTTTTGCAAATTACCTTTTGATTTATATAATCGTTAATAGTTTATATGCTCCCATATAATATTTTTTTTTTAAATTTGACTGATTCCGTGCACTAATCGTTTATAAACCGACAGTGTTACTATAATCATTGAGTTCCTATTAGATATAAATAGCTTACTCACACAAATAGTAAAAAATTCTTGATTTTACCAAATAAAACAAAGATGGGGTTCATCAGGAACTCTATTTCGGGTATCAAGATATCCATTTTCACATTCATCATGAGATTCTCCAAAAATCCAAAAACAGCATTGGAAAAAAGATAATATTAAATTTTTCTCACGGAATTCATTTCTTGGCGGCAGATACAGCATCGGTTGGCCGGAAAGAATCAATCTATGATTGACACTGAGGGGAGTGATGGTGTACGCCACTTGAATAAATCAGACGCGTTCGAATTAAATTGATATTTGATTGTTGTCAAAAATTTGAAATTTAGTTGTTTTATCACGTTTCCAATGGAAGTTTCGTAACAGAGCATCAAATACTCGATAATCGGGAGGTAACTATTCAATTTGATATTAGCAATTCATCAGTAACTTCAGAACTTTTGAATGAGTCTTCCAATTTTAATCAATATTCTTAATTTGACAGCATTTTAGCTAGTTAATGGTTCTGCTTCCATTTCAAATGAACACAATTTATATATGAAGAATAAACAGGATGTACCCTTTGTAAACAGAAATAAAGTGATATCTTTCTTCTGTTATAAACTGGCACAAGATTTGAAATATTTTAGCCAAAATATTCACAAGCAGAAACCATTTTGTGCCAAATTTCCTAATTTTTCCAAGGTTTCCAGAAATGACTAACGGATTAAAACCTAGCAGTTTTGAACTCTTTATTCATAGACCCATCGAAATGTTGATTGGAGAACAAGAACACGTGTATTATCTAAAATTCTTTCTCATACAGATATCGGATTTTTTCTTTTGTTACGCAGAAACACATAAACCTTTCAGTAGACATCCAGACCACCAAAGTGACAACGCTGTTCACATATTTACTTAAATTTTATATCCTAAGGATGGTTAGAACGCTGTCAAATTAACCATCATCTAATGTGACATACTGGTGTCAAACTCCTGTTCAAACAATCCCATCCATGTAATTTTCAATTCATAGTTTTTATGCAGCCGCTTGTATTCCGGTAATTTCATAAGCAAACAAGTTTAAGACGTCTCTTTTGATTCCAATTATCACCATGTCTCAATGAATAAATACTGACAGTGGATTTCCAACGACAACCTCGTTAAAAAGTTTGATTTTGTAGCTACTCGAATGAACATATCCATAAAATTTCACTTTGTCAGTTCGAAGAATTTATGTCTTTAAATTCAGAGGGGAGAGGCTCTGTCGAATGATATAAAGAAGTTTTGTGTTTGAAAATGAAGGAAAATGGAGAAATATATATATATCGACTTGACTGATAAATTAAGTGAAACAAAGATACAGCTGAGTAAACCTCCGTTTTGGCAATGAAATACCATTTCAATACTTAGATGAAAAACGCTTTCCACTAATGAAAGTCGTTGAGAGTTGAATCTGGTGTATACAGTGTATGTGCAAGAAATTTGTAATTTAGTTCTTTGGAATAAGTCTTTAAAATATCTGTTTGAAACAATAGCCAGAGAAAGTTGTTATTTTCAATCCCAAAAATGTTACAGTATGACATTGTTTCTATAATCTGGTCTTCTACTACTTTGGAGCTGAAGAACCTGCTACTACTCTGTTCGTTTTTATTTCGATTTAGGATCACGGTGGCAAATCCAAGTCACATCCTTATTTATAGAACGCCGCAAGATATCGGTTTTATGTTTTATTTTCCCTAAAACCTTCTATATTCGGTTTGAAAATTTTTTTTCAATCAGTGTTTGCTGCATTGTATACAAACGAAGTATTGTTTTCTCAAATAGCTTATTCATGTTGAAATATTGTAACTGAAAAATTTCAAGTTCACCCCTGTAGCACTACTCTGTGACTACATGACATTTGTCAATCCCTTTACTTCCTGTGGCTGAATAAAGTCAGTCTTTTGTTCAAGCGTCGACGAGGCTACATGTGTTATTATTTTCCTCACAATTTCCTTCCATAAATTCACAATTCATATGTGAAACCTTATGAAATATGGAATATTGATTCGCCTGATACACCTATGGTATGATTGTTGTTCAATCGAAGATGATCTTGGCTAATCTGTTGATTAGTCCACACATTAGTCCAATTAGAATCGGATCCCCGATTTAAGTCGAGATCAACTTGATCGCTGATCGCTCCACGGCTCAAGAAGATAATTCTCGGATTATGGCCTAATTTATTCGAATTTGACATTTGGCACAAAGAAAATACCAAATAATTCTTTTCATTTCATCTTATTTTGAGTATTATAATATCTTATTATTCATAATTCATTGTTAGAACCAAAAGTTTGATGTATCTATACTGGGTTTTGAGCAATATTTTAAGCCGAAGCATTGTTATCTTTGTTATTTTCTTTGAGCGCTTGTTTTAGTAGAACAACTGACTTTTATTATGACATTATGACATATTATAGTTATTTATGTAATAAGGATCATAAAGACGATCATTATGGTACAAGTGAATGTTATCGGGCGAGGCGTAGCCGATGATGTTGCAGGAATATAGATCCTTTTCAATATAGTCATGTTACGTGGAAATTTGATATTTTGAACGTCAACAATGCTGCAGTTTATAGATAAGGTTTATGATTAATCCCAATAATGACTTAGTCAATGTCTGTCAAATATTCTTCGAGTTTTAGTGATAGATTCTGTTGGTATTCAGAGACATGAATGTTTTTGGTGACTGCTAGGTACACTTATTTAAATGAAATTTGTGAAATTTGCAATGATTAATGATTCTTTCGATGTGTTATAAATATTCATAAAATAACATCTTCAGTATTCGAACAACTTTTTGTATGAATCATACGTTTCTGAAGAACTAACACTAGCTCAGTGTTTTTCTAAATTTTACTCATTAGCCCCACCACCCCAGTGAAGTTGTGGCAGACAGTTATCTTCTCACATTCTAGTGGAAGCAATGGATGCTGAAAATCGAGTAAAACTGTTTCTTGATATGTATTAACCCCTCTTCCTAAACAATTCTACCTAAGCACCCCGAACATCTCCACTTAATTTAATGGTGGCACGCAATCCTAACATTTTCAATATTTTCGTTATTGTTCATTATCCGGTCTTCCGAAGGAGTTTCTTTCTTTGTATGATTGATTAATCTGATTCCCACCACCTTTTATGAAGTTATTTCAAAGAACTCACGGGGAATGGTTTGATACAATTTATTTTTAGTTAAGTATTACGAGTTGCGAAATTAGCGGATCGGAAAAACGAAGCTGCCCAAAAGAGATTTCTAAGGAACATTATGGTTATTGAATGACAACAACGTAGAAATTTCTGACGTGTGGTCACCCCACAAAACCCTTGAGAAGGTATTCAAACACAACATATCTCCTAAAATATCAGTTTCTCTGAGAATCATTCGAATTTCACGTCTGTATTGAATTTTTATTTTTTCAGATAAATTATAAATTTGAATTCGATGCATTGACATGATAATTTTGGAATGGGCGTCCGTTTGCTCCAACTACACTACTATAGCTATGAATAGTATCAATTAGTATGTCATCGTCTTGGATATTATTCAATGAAGGCACAGAGCAAATTCTTGTAACTTAAATTTACCATGCAAACAAAGAATCGGAATGATGATGATAGAAATAGATTTCAAGAACAAATATTTTGTTGTTCCTTGTGATTTTGATAAGAATGAAGTCGTCAAGTAGTTAATTTGATTCACACACAATTTCGAACCAATAAAATACTTAGCACTTCATAATAGTCAGTACAGAATATGAGTAAACAACATGAATTTCGTTCATCACTAAGAAGCATCAATATTATGTCATTGTATTACAACACACTATATTTCTGGGCAATGATCTGGAGAATTTACTTAGGTAAATGAAGGAAAGCACTCACGACAGTGAGATCTTGGTTATTCTTTCTCATGCACCAAGAATGCATCCATGAACATAATTTACAGTAATATCGTTTAAGTAAGAAAATTACAAAAATTACAAAAACAAATATATTCTTTTAGAAGAAGGCTAAAAAACAAATCCTGACTACTACCATCAAGATATTCAACTACACTATAGAAATATGCAGGAAGAGTCTTGGACCACTGCTTTTATTCCAACTATGGATTTTTGAAGCGAAAAAAACACTCTATTTCCTCTACCACTTTTTTCGAATCTGTCGTGTTCTAAAGTTGTGAGCGATTCAAGGGTTCAAAATAGGCAAAGTCACCACTAGATTTCACAAAGAATTCAGCTTTTGTTTTATGGTAGTCCATAAAACTTGAAAGATCTCGTTATTTGAACTCTTTCTTCTGTTTATGGCACCAAAGTGTAGTATAATTACAATTATTATTATTATGATTATAAGAAAAACTTATAAAATTTTTCTTTGAAGAATGATAGATAATTTTCTATCCAAAATATTACTTCAGCTTGAAATTATATTGAAATTGTTGATTAGTGATTTTCCAGAGTAGCATTAGTGGAAATATTAAAATTTCTTCATTTTATTCACAATTTAAATAAAAATTTCATCAACAAATACCCATATTCAGCATCAACTTTTCCAATATTCTGAATTCTATTGTTAAGCTATACTTTAGATCATCTAATCAACACTATTGCCTTGAATAATTGTTATTACAGAAAAGATTCATATATTTGAGGCTTTAAATTTCTATATTTAATGGAAAAAAAATTTCGAAAAGCACTGACATGAGATTTTCATTCAAATTAAAGTGGATTGCAGAGGGGTATTTGCCCAATGTAAAAACTAGAAATGCTTATAACTTTTTAACTCAGCTGAAGATGGAAAACTCGTATGGAAAAAAGTGTATCTTTTGATCTCAAGAACCTATGGTTAAAATTATTGCAGTAGTCAAAAACCCACCCTATATATATATTTATAATTCATGAAATGCTACGCCACTGCCATATAAAACAAACATATTATTTTAGACTGAGATTTGGAAAAAGCTTATTGCATGTTTATTGTTTTCTTTCATCACGGTTTCAAAATTCCCGCTCCAGTTAGTACCTGCCAACCGAACTGGTGGCGTTAGTCGCGGTAGTTTACCAGCTTATCTCGTACGTTTCGATGATCGCCGTTGTCGGTGGTCCTGTTCTGTGCATGTGACGTAGGTTGTCAGTTACGTCGTTCTTTCCGCATTTTTGTTTAAAATATCCTGGAGTAATTAATCGCAATTTTGCGGATCTGAACAGGATTTTAACTGAAGCCCTGAGAGAAATCTTATCATGTTGGTTTGGTTTGTTCGTTGGTGAGATTTTTGCGCTTTAGCGGAGTGGCGTATTTGTTTGGAAAAACGACGTAGGATTGGTGAGTTAACCTATGTTTGTCACGAGGTATTTTAGATTTTTGTTCGTATTTTTAGCATCATTCTGCTTCGAATTGGGAATTATTATTGTACCGTTGCGAGGTACCGCAGATTCTGAACTGTCTTCGAAGTCTTCGAGCTGTTTGTCTAGGCTGCCTTTCGAATTACCGTCGAACTGCCGTGGGAGCTGTCTTTGGGGACCTCCACCAGATTTCGCCATCTAAGATACCACACCTGTCGTCTACCCAGGGCGCATTACTGTGAGAAATTGTACTACGTTGGCCCAGGAATATATTTGAGCCCAGTTTCCATCTACGAGACTGTGAGAATAATTATGGATTAAGAAACTATATCCTTTTGTACTTCAGTCAAGCCACGACCTAGACTGTTATAGAAAGTTAGTCGGTAGAATTTAGTTAAGAGTGATTAGTATCAAAGAGGCCCAATTCAGTGAATACTGTTTAGTACACAAAACCGACTTATCGAGAAAGTCGCTTAGATATAAGTAAAGAGCTATTTCTAACGCTTACCATCGAGGTTCTAAGTATATACCTTGGGGTGATATTACTGTTTGTTTAGTAAGAGATAAAGCATTATATCGAATATTCGGGTTGTGAAGTAAGAACTAGTTAGTGATCTACCTTCTGTAAGATATATCCTCGTTTCAGGGCCTTGTGTATTTCATTTGGGCTCATTATATTATTAAATAATTGCTCTATATTGTTTCTACCAGCCACTACCTCCCGCTTGTGTGATCGGGCTCGTTTGGCATCCTGAGAGTGCGTTCGTTATTTTCTCTCTTTTGTGACCCTGAGATCTTTAGTGTACTTTCCTCTTTTTTTTTCTTTGTATTATCATAAAAGAGAGTGGCGCTCCTTTATAAGTAGTCTCAGCTATAGAGCTAGCCGAGGAGGTACTTTGTACACTCTCTGGAGCCGAGTGGGTTTGGTGACACTTTTCCATCATTCAACACCATTGGAAATCAATATATTAAGATCTGTTACAGAAAATTTGCCAAAAATTTCTGACAGTTATGAGGACATACGATTTTCGAAAAAAAAAGATTTTTTTATCTCAAACCTTCAAATTGAATGTGCGCATAAAGGGGTTGAAGAAGATAAAGTATATCTGTTACTCGAACACAATAAAAATCCGATGTTGGGATTCCAAATAAGATTTTCCACAGAATAAAGTGTAATTTCTCCTGCGATGCACATTTGAATGATATCTAATTTCGGAAGCACCAATATCGACTATTCTCTAACTGAAATAGTTATTCATTTAAGAAGTGTTTGTGTATTTTATTTGTTAGTTCAGCAACCTGTTAAACAGAAGGTGTGTCGAATTCCCACCAAGTGTTCCTATGTATGGTTGAGGACCACCTTCAGTTGGTGAGGAATTAACACCTTTTAAAAGATGAATAGTATTATTCGTGTGTCAACATATAAATCAGAACTAGTGTCGATCATAAAACTGAATTCTAAGAAGACAGTGGGCACGAAAAAATGAAATGGTCATAAAAATATCCGAGACAAATATGAACTCTTCGAGAATGAAAATGCGAGAAAGCATTTACGTACGCAAGGAAATTCTGCGATGACTTAAAGCGAAGTCGAACACACATTGAAGACATAAATGATTCTAACTTTCATTTATCTGCAAGTCTCTAATGGAAATCATGTTCAACTTATGAATCAACACTTTTGAATATGAGATATATTTAACTTATTTGTGAAGGGCGAATATCATAGACCAAAAGGATTACCGACCTTTGTGTATAGTAAATCCTCGTGGGCACAACAAATTCAAGTTCCTACAAGTGTCCTGCTTCCTCGAAGAAAACATACGATATGAATAGTTTTACGAGAAGCAGCATAATTGTTTGTCAAAATAAAAAAAATCTGCTTTCAAGTCATGTTAAAATTCTGAAATGAAAAACAATCTACTCACCTTGTAATCCAAATATTCCAGACTGGTTCTTCAAATCCTCATTTGTATTGAGCCATGGAGGAAACAGTAATGGTCTAGGTGTAACGATTCCAGGATTCTGGTGATAAATCATGTAAGGGTTGTTTGGTACGGTCCTAAGTTCTGATGATATTGGCGTAGTATTCATTACTTCTATGATTTGTGTAGTTTTGGCTGTCTTGGATTCCTCAGATTCAGAAGTACTAGTAAGATCTGAAATAAAAGGGAAGTTGAGTGTTTAATTGAGAAAAATCTTATTTTCCATAGGATTTTAGGTCTGAAAAAATGAATTTCCCTTATCTTACTTCTGCAACCATTCACGAATCTTCTTTGAAGGATGCGATTATAACATGAATATTAAGGAATTATATTATTACAATTAGAGGTGGGCGATTATGAGATATACTAACGAAATCATACGATTATAGAAATGTCTCGAGATATCTCGATTATAAATAACGGTTAGTAGTTACTAATACTAATATGTACAGTACAGCTGCATGGTGAGTGGGGACGAGACATAGACAACAACACGATAATTGAGTGCTGCATAATCGTCTCTCGGCTTAGACGAGATACGATTATACGAGAGACGATTATGCAGTCTCTCGTATCTCGTATAACCGTATCTTGTCTCTAAGCCTAGAGACGATTAGGCAGCACTCGATAATACGAGTCCGTCCGCCACACATAATAGTGTGTGATACAATAAGTCACTGTTCAACTAAAAACAAGCTCACTAAAAACAAACATTATTCTTTACACAGCTTTCCGGTAGATCAACCCTAAATCGGTAGAAATACCGATAAATCAATGGCATCGACAACATGGAGTACACTATTAATAATAAGTCTCTGAGTGAAGGTTGCTTTCCGACAATCTGGAAGACTGCCTTAATTGTGCCAATTCATAAATCGAGAAATAAACAACTTTTAGAGAACTATAGACCAATATTTAAGTTATGCATTATAGCAAAAATCTTTGAATCTCTCATATATGAACATCTATATATCCATACTGATTTCAGCAAGGCATTTGATAAAATAGATCTTGGTATTTTGATTCGTAAGCTTGCTGAGGTTGGAGTACCATGGTAGTTTGCTAAATTGGTTGACTTCTTATGTGAATAACAGGCGTCAGTCCGTCGTAATTGGTGATTGTTGCTCTTCTTACAAGAATCTTACTTCTGGAGTACCACAAGGGTCTCATTTGGGACCTTTACTTTTCGATATTTATGTCAACATCATTGTGCGTTGCTTCAGATATGCTGGATTCCTAATGTATGCTGACGATCTAAAGATTTTTTGTACCATATCTAATTTGTTGGATGCGACTAGGCTCCAGGAAGATTTGAATAGACTCTACAAATATTGCCAAGAAAACTTTCTAATTCTCAACTTCAGTATGTGTCATTTCATAACATTTTCACGCAGTAGAAACATTATCAGTGCCCAATATGCAATATATAGCAATATATTGAACAGAGTCTTCGTGATTAAAGATTTAGGCATTTTGTATGACTCTAAACTTATTTTTGATCATCACATTAATTAATTATATTTCCAAGAAGGCTCATAAGATGCTTGGCTTCATAATAAGAGTTTGTGAAGATTTCCGTGATACTCAGTCTATCCGAGTTCTGTATTTAGCATCGTGCAAAGTGTTCTTACATTTGGATCAGTAATTTGGAACCCGTGCTATAATATTTATATCGTCTCGGTTAGAAAATGTTCAGAGTAAGTTCTTAAGATATGTTAATAGGAAATTTAATCAAAATAGTGGTAATTACAGAGAAGATATTATGAAAAATTTTAAATTGTTAAGTCTTACGGATCAACGAATGATGAGAGATGTGAAGTTCGTATATAAGATTATTAATATCTCTGACTCTAGCGAACTTGTTGAAATGCTCACCTTCAATGTCCCATCATATAACACGCGAAATAAATTTTTATTTCAAATAAGTCAAAGTTCCACCAATTATCACCTAAATTCGCCTTTGACTAGATGACACAGGTCATTCAATTCGGTATCCAATCTAGTGAATATTGATCCTTTTTCACAATCATTTGGGAGTTTTTCTGTTGCTTTGAGGAGATTCTTTTTGAGCAGATTTCAATTCATAATTCAATTAATATTGTTTTTTCTTCTTTTTTATGTTTCAATATATATGTATATGTGTATATGGCTGTATATTCTAATATTTAAGCACGACTGTAACTATTAGTGAGTATATACTTTTGGGTTTGTCCTGTCATGTACTCCACTTAAATGAATTAATAAACAGTGAAAGTAGCTGGCATCCACACTATTGTTTCTACCCGACAGACCAGTTAGTTTATCCTATTATTAATTCGGTGAACGTCGATTTAGGTTAGGATCTTAGATCATTAGCTATTATTGCTTCTAAAAAATGAATGCTGCTTCATTTATGTTAATTCTGTATTCGAAAAATGCCAAACTGAAAATATGCTCCTCATTCAACTCACCTAAACATCTATTCAACGTATTAACTGGTATTGGCATCACGAATTCTGTTTCTTTAGGCACCTCCACACTTCCAAACTCACTTGAAACAAACTCAGTTCTCTTTTCAGTATTCAATCCCAGAATACTATCGATTGAAAATTTATTCACATGACTAGAAACACTAAAATACTTTTTCGAAGATTCTTCAGAATCCTGAATACTATTACTTTCTTCATCATCCGAAGATTCATAAATAAAAGTACTAACGTTATCTTCATCTGCTGAAGTCAATGCCTCGTCTTCTATAGAGGACATTTCGGAATTTCTTCGCACTAAAATGCCAACGGATAAATCTCAAAATCAAACTTTTGCGTTTTAGAGATTATCCTCTTAGGAAAACTGTGAAACTCATAAAAGATAACAGTAATCTGAACATGAGCGGAGGTGTAGATAATGAAGGTGCTAGACATTGCCACTGGTTGGTCCATGTTTTCTTTGCTCAATCAACTAGCACCTCTATGGCCCTCCCTTTCTGTTATCCCGCCCCTCATTTTCTCATCTTGGGCAAGACGAAGCGCCGTCAGAGATTGGAAAATCGCGTGCTCTCAAATTGCCCTAAAGTGTATTTCGCACCTTTATCCGCTAACTGGCATGCGTGCGGTCCTCCAAATGTTTTCGTTTTCATCTAATGTTGGTATCTTATCGTCTTGTTTCAGAAGTTTACGTCGTGAAACATTCTGAATCTGGAATCAGAAATATCGGTTCTTCAACCCAAACTTTTTTCTTACAATAATATAAATATATACGAGGAAGTACCAGAAAATAACCCGACAGGTACTGAAGTTTATAAAATATATATTTACTTCAACAAATTCAACAACTATCCGTCGAAGTACTTTATATTCTATGCAACACACTGACTCCATCGCTTTTATCACCTTATCATAAACTTTTGAGAAATCATATTTTGATAGACTGTTTAGTATATACAGGGAATCTTCAAATACTGCGTTAATTTTAAACATAGATTCTTGAGATCAAAAGAAACACTTTTTCCCATACCGTTTTTCTATATTCAGCTGCGTTAAAAAGTTCTAAGCATTGTAAGATTTCACATTGGGCAAATACCCCTCTGCAGTCCAGTCAGTATGAATGAAAATTACCTACCACAGCATCCACTATTGAATCTGAATTGTTTAAAAACATTATTTTCCCTCTAAGAAACAACAAACTCGTGTTTCATCAGATATTATATCACAGTATAGATACCAACCAGTAGACGCACTCCGTGGATTTTCTTACACCAAGTCTGACTCGCGCATCTAGCAGGGATTCTAACCTCATATCTTGGTTCTTGTTCATTGTTTTCATCAATAATTCTAAGATGTCAGGAATAATGTCATTATTATTATTTCAGACATCTTGAATAATTCCTTTGTATAATTAATTCGTTTAATATTTAGAAGAATATAATTTTTTTGAGACCTATTTAAAATTCAAAAAAGAAGTTAAAGAAAAAAATACAACCTAACCTATAATTCAGTGGAATTTTTTGAGTTAAAATCTACTATGAACCAGCAAAGCTTTTATTTAATCATTTATTTTCATTCAAGTAATTCTAATTTTGTGTTATTTTCAAATTAATTCCAAAATGGAATAATGTCATTATTATTTTAGACATCTTAAATAATTCCTTTAATTCGTTTAATATTTAGAAGAATATAATTTTTTTGAGACTTATTTAAAATTCAAAAAAGAAGTTAAAGAAAAAAATACAACCTAACCTATAATTCAGTGGAATTTCTTTGAGTCAAAATCTACCATGAACCAGCAAAGTTCATTTATTTAATCATTTATTTTCATTCCAGTAAGTATTCTGTTTCAATTTTGTGTTATTTTCGAATTAATTCCAAAATGATTAGCAATTGTAGCGTATACAACTGGAAAACAATAGTTTCAATAATCCCAAATATTCTTTTTTTTCAATACTATTAGACACCGACAGGTGAGTGATACATATAGTATTGTAGAAAATGTTGTTTATTAAAAGCTCCGTTAATTGAGTAGTGCTTCATTCAATTAGTTGAGATTAGTTGAGATATCAGGAACCAATGGAATTTCAGGAGGTTTACGCCTATTGTCGTCATTT
Organism: Micraspis discolor; assembly: GCA_030674115.1. Taxonomy (NCBI): domain Eukaryota; kingdom Metazoa; phylum Arthropoda; class Insecta; order Coleoptera; family Coccinellidae; genus Micraspis; species Micraspis discolor. The sequence continues at coordinate 3,184,284 of JARTUT010000006.1, read as the reverse complement.
CTTTACGATCAATTGAGATATCAGGAACCTATGGAATTTCAGGAGGTTTACGCCTACTGTCATCATTTCTTTACGATTAGTTGAGATATCAGGATCCAATGGAATTTTAGCAGATTTACGCCTACAGCAGGCTTAGTATAGTCGTCATTTCCTTAAGATTAGTTGAGATATCAGAAACCAATGGAATTTGGAATCACTGCATGCGTATGCAGAAGAGTGAGAATTTTTTAGATAAATATGTGAGCGTGTATCTATATGATTTTCAATTCTATAATTAGCAATAACAATATAATTATTTTGTACAAAAAAACACTACAAAGATCAAAATAACATGTAGAAAATTTGGAAGGAAAGATTGAATAACTCCAGGTTTACTGCGATCTATAAATAGGAAAAACTTCTTGTACAAAAAGATGACGAAAAACCAACTAGACAAAAAATTGCAAGACCAGTATAGAAAATATCGAAATACCTTTCAGAGGATAATAAGAGAGGCTAAAAGAAACAACCTGAACGAATTCGTCTCCAAGAATGGTTCAAGGGCCAAAACTCTCTGGTCATTCATTGAAAATGTAAGTGGGAAGAACAAGTCGAGGAGTGATATAGAGTGTATTGTTGATTCTGAGGGCAGGGAGCTGTGAAGTAGGGAAGAAATTGGCAGAAAATATACCAAAAACGCCTAAAGAAGATCTGGTGAAACAAACCTGTAGTGCTACCTTCTTCCTTTTCCCAACATGTAAGAAAGAGATACAAGATACAATTCTGGCACTAAGAAAAGGTGGAGCCCCTGGTCATGATGGAATCAAGGCAGAATTATTGAAGAATATCAAGGAGGAAATATCGAAACCACTAATGCTGTTGACCTACCTGTGCTTTGAAACTTCTAAATTTCCAAAAATTTTTAAGATAGGGATCATTAAGCCATTTTTTGGCGCTCTTGTTCACACGAACAGAGTGCCTATCATTTTGCCCGAATGTCTGTAATTTTGGAATATCGAGCCGAAAATGGTCTCAATCGATTCGGTTCGACTCCCTGATGAAGAATTCGTGGCGAAAGTTGAGTCTGTCCGGCCGTATCCTCTCTAGCATCCAAAAGAAATCAGCTAGAGTTTTCAAATTTTCAGAATAAGTTAATTGTCCAAATATCTCGGTCAAGTTCGTTATTGGGCCAAATCCGTCGGATGGTTCAGTAGTTATGAGTATCTGAAATTTTGTTTCCTCAATAACTACTAGAATATCCATCCGATCAAGTTGATACTTGGAATGTTATTGAGGGAGGCTGAAACAAAACGACTTGCAAAATTTCGCAGAAATCGTCGCGCTAGAAAATTTTTAAAAAATTCCCAAAAAAAATTTTCAATACTCAATATCTCCTAAGACTTCATTTAGATTTAAATAAAAATTCGTATATATATTGAGGTTACCGATATCTTACTCATCCTCTAATTTCATTGTCGTAGCTTTCCCCCTTCTGAAGAAATGATCATTTTTTTCATTTACTCAAGAGAAAAATAGAAATGTCATGAAGTCCGAGCTTTGTCATTGAAAGATTTGCCATCACAGATCGATATTCGTTTGACAACTAATGAGTAATGAAAATATATGTAAAATAAAAGACTTATAGTAAACTTGTTTCTAATTCACAGAGTTTTTCATGCAATTGACCACCAAATACTCCTTAATGGACTACAAATGGTGCTAGATAAAGGACAATATATGTAAACTCATAAAATCGTATTTTCCATAATAAGATAGATATACAAAATACAACAATATAGTGAAATTCCACATCTATTTCACATAGAACATATCTCGAACTTCCACCAACTTATGAATAAATGATAAAGAAATAAAATTATTATCTATGATCACTCAGTGAATATATAGATAATTCAGAGCAGTTTGTTTGAATTCACTGGCCCTTCGTTGCACATGTTGTGCCTATTAGAAAATTCCCACATTATTCAGAGGAAGGCCGAGTATTTCATAACGCGCAGATATTGCCGCATTAACATCTTTTGTGTCTGATATTTAATGCTTTCCGGTTAACAAGATTCACCGGCAAATGAGGAATATGAATGGTTATAAGTGGTTGATATCATTTTACAGTGAGTTTGTGCATTTACTCAGTATTGTTTACAGTGAGAACGGCACCATTTGGCGATGGATTTCGAGGGGGATGTTGAATAACCCACAGAATTACTGCGGGAAAGTGTTCAGATTGCTAAGGGATGAGCGAAACATATTGAATTATAGAAAATTGAAGAAATCTCCGATTGAATACATGAAATCGTGTATAATTTATGACGATAAGGAGTACCCGTTGTGAAATGGATTTATTGCAAATAACGAGTTGAAATTAAATGAACGATAAGCAAATTAGAGAAAAGTTTTATCTCGCAATCCTTATTTGAGAATTTACAGCTGGTTGGGATAAGTTTTCAGTACACAGAAAACGAAGTTCAGAATTGGAAATAAATAGTTATAAAAATAATGATAATATTAACAATAATTTAAGCTGCTAACTTACAGCAATAAACAAAAATCACAGAGGTCATTCTTTACGTGATGCATTTGTAGATGAGAGAACAGGCACTGATATAACCTAAATGAAGCACCGAAAATGGTCACAAACAATTGACTTTGACTTACCGATGAAGAATACAGGATCAAACTTGAGTATGATAGATAATTCACATTTTCAGATTATGCTAACTGTACAAATATCTCGATCAAGTTCGTTTTCGAGCCCAAGCCTTCAAAAGGTTCAGGAGTTGTCAAATTTTATTGTTGTAGTTTTCATCCAACAAAAGATATCATTTTTTATTCACTAAAGGGCAAGCGATTACAGGAATTAAAGTTAATGTAAATTAATTATGTTGACATTTACGTTCCGCTCATTGAAACTTTGGGGCGTCAATTGAAAACGAAACTATAGGAAATTTCTCATATTCTGGCACCCCAAATTTCACTCAAACTTAGAGAAGAAGCCACATATGCATACAGGAGGTACTCTTTGGATCCAATCATTTTACATTTAATCGAAGTTTCATCTCCAGAAGCCAGTTCTTTGAATTAATTTTCAACTTTTCCTACTTTTGTATATTTTTGAATTGGTAAAGAACCGATTAATACAGTCCAGGAGCAATGTAAGTATAACATCTATGGCCAATATTTTTTTCTGTTCTGGGTGTGGAAAACTACTCCGATTGGTTTTCAACATGTATGTGCAGAAATGGAAGGAATAATCCTAGAAATACCACAAGGAATTATTGTAGGACCATTGTCATTTATAATATATCCAATGTGACTCGAAATTAGATAAGGAGGTAGCAAAAACATTTAGTGACTAAAGTTACGGAGAGGACACAAACTTACTTCTGGTAGAAGTACTTTATACACTTCTGAAGATATTATGTGAACGTATATTACGTAAAACAAATAGATGGTACAAGATGGAACAATCTTTTTCTTAACGAAGAAAAAAACATTCCAATTAATTTTTCAGTAATAAAGTCAAGAATTGAAGAATTCAGCACAATAACACTGAGCCAAGTTGAATATAACCTCCTCTAGTGCACCAGATTTGAGGGCATGCACATAGATTAGATAAATACTTCAACTTGAAGAAATAAATAAATTATTTGTTTCAGAAAACATCACCAGCAGTCGAATACGTCGGATATCTTGAAGTATAAAGTATTATTAAATATTTTTAAATGATTAAATGGTGGTAGCAGGATCAAAAAACGGAAAAATTATACTATGTCAGTTCGCCAACGTTTCGGAAAAATATTTTTCCATCTTCAGGTCTAGACTAAACAATTGTATCCTCCCATTATCCTCTATATAAATTATATAGTTCACAAATCTCAAATATGTATTCTGCATGGAAAAAAATTGTTAGACTGCAATGAAAAATAAACAATTTAGTAATTTCGAAATACATACGTCGACACACGGAGTTGGAACCAATGACGAATCATTGAGGAATACGGTTTTTCAATGTTTTGAAATTGCTACTCTTATTGTCAATAAAAGCACGAAACCTTCTATTAGCAATGAAATATTCAGATTCTAAATGAAGATTACTCTTTGAAAATATTTCTTCCGATGATTATGCTAAGGCAATCTTTATCTCAAAACAACTTATTCATTTCTACTTTTTTTTGACCATTCTGCATGATGAAGGCTAAACTGATAACATGGGCTCCAATAAAATGTTATAGTAAGGGTTTTAAATGATAGTACACAAGAGAATATTGCCTGATTTCCACGTATTTTCTTTCACAAGGTTTCTCATCATGATGAACTGCATCACAGTTTTTTAATTCCTAGTTTTTATACAATCTGATTTCACCAATTTAATTTTGTTTCTTTCGTGTGTGTGACGTTGGAAATACTTCTGGTTTTTTTAAATAGATTTGAGGTAAATGAGTCAGCTTTATTCGAGTGAAAAATACTGGAAACAATCAAACTTTTTCCTACGAGTAACATTCAAAACATCTTCATCATAATGTGTTTGTCCTTATACATTTTTTTCCTTGTTACGTTTGTTGAGGATATTCTGGATTTGAAAAACCTAAATAACCTCAATTCCAGTGTTTACCAACTGAGTACCTGAGTGTATACTGTATGCTGAACATTTTCCTCTGCTAGTATTATATAGAGAACTCGGAGAAGATATTTCAAAATCTAGGTACTCGTAGTTTATTATTGCACATAATAAAGAGTCTTCTATTTAGGTTTTTGGCAGTTTCAATCCAAATTTGTAGTAGAAGAAAAGATATATACTTCTTTTATTATCCCCGTCCACTTTTCTAACATCCGAATTTTCAAGGTCATTGGTTCCTTGACGGGAAAAAGTTGAGAGTGGTCCGTCTTTGTTATTTTATCTTTGACAAAACAATACTAGGAATACACGAGTCAAACGACACCCTTCTCTACTCTCTCGTAGACGCAGGAGGAGAGTACTTCCCATTTCAAGAACGTCGGTCCTCTCTCCACCCTGTATAAACTGACCCCTCTTGTTTTTAAATTAGCACATCCAAATGACCCTAAATCAGTTTTTATTCACTCGACACTGTGCAATTTGTTGCATTTCGTTCTGAATAAATTCGAAATGATAGCCCCAAACGACTGAATCAGATTACAAAAACCATAACATCCAACTGTAAAAAGATGAAATCAGGATGAGATATATGTTCCATTTTCAGATGTAAGAGTGTAAATGGAACGGCGATTATTATTGAGACATATATTAATCTCAGCTTACATTCAAGTGTCCAACGTTTGAAAAGTAGTTAGGTAACGATGAAGGTTTCTCAGAAGAGCTTTTAGCGGTGATTTATCTGGCCGAGAGGCCTTGTCATAACTCGGTTGGAAACCTGCACGGGTGGTTATATAGTTTTAAACAGGTGTTTCTGACGCACTCATTCACACTCTTCTTATATCGTTAGGTTAAAAGCATGGGCATAAAAGACCAACTACGAAGAATCGGAGGCCAATTTTTTATTTTATTGTGTTAGTAAAAGGAGAATGGAAAGATATCATTTGAGTAATATGTCATTCGGCGTTTTCTACAGATTTTCCGAACTCGAAAAAGGTTCGTGTACATGTGATGGGCAAATTGAGATTTTCATCCCTTTTCTGGGATGGGTGTAACAGAAAGATCAATGTTGAAAGATAGCCAAACATACAGCTTCTTTCAACAGAATATACCACATGAAAATATTTATGGTGAAATTACCATGAATAAAACACTACAATGTTCATTTATTTATTCAGAAATACACCATTCGACAGCCGCATCCAATTACAGAAAACGAACAGCATAAAAATAAGAAAAAAGAAAAGAATATAATAAAACCAAGTGGGAGATGGATAAATAACAATAACTCAATATAAGAAAGGAGATCGCATTCAACTTCATCATACATTCTGTGAGCCCGGTTTGTAAACAAAAATACCCACGATATTTTCATAAAACATATAGGCAAGACTGGAAACTGGAAAACATTAGATCGTGGTAGATCAAATGTTCTAATAGTACGTACGGGCGATCTAGGAATATGTATGCAGATCAATCCCATCAAATAAGGACAATTTATTGACGAGCACCTTATATTTTGTAGAAATATAATACCTCAATAAATGCTACGACATTCTAGGGAATTAACCTGAAATTTTGTCAAGAAATTTCCGTGAAGTTTGCCACGCTTCGGATGTACACCGTCAATCTTGAAACATAGATACTTCAGAAATCGCCTCTGCATATTCTCTAATCTAGTGACATATACATCATACCCAGGGCTTCAAATCGGGCATCCGTACTCGAGCCTTGACCTCAAAAGTGCATTGAATAGCATAAATAGCGTTTTGGTGTTCCTTGAACTCCTCAGGATGAAACCAAGTGTTTCGACCCATCCTGGAGCGGTTGAATTTATGCGAGGAACAAAACTGAGTCCGAATAAGATGTCTAGGTCTCAAAATTCAACAACTTTACCAAGAATGTAACCGCCGATGTTATAAAGAAAGTCTATTGTAGTTCTTTTTAGGATTAAAGGATATGACACTACATTTTTCAACGTTCAGGGGAAATAAGTAGTCCCTGCAACAACGGTTCAGCCTATCATGTCACCCTGCAGGTACCAACAATCCTCAACAGAGAAAACACGACAATACAGCTTGAAATCATCGACATAAAGAAGATAGGAACAGGTCAGGTACCAAAAAATATCATTTGTGAAGATCAATAAAAGCAGTGGACCCAATATAGACTCTTCAGGAACACCCGAGGAAGCATCAAAATCATTAGACCAATAACCAAAACACTGTACATGCAGTTTTCTACAGGCAAGATATGATTTACAAAAATATAGAAAACCGGGGTTTAACCCGAAAAATAAGTATGCCGTGGTCCAATCTGTTAAATGGCTTTGTGAAGTTCGTGTAGATGACATCAATTTGAGAAGACTTATCCAATGCGCTACCAATTTACTGAGTTGAACAGGCCAAGTTGGTCACTGTTGATCGACCCTTGATGAATCCGTGTTGACAATCAGAGATCTGGCTCCTCACATTTGTATATATCATTGCTGAAGTTGTTCAGAATCACAATTGGTCTATAGTTCTCAATATCGTTTTTTTGCCTTTATTGAATACTGGACTTATTCTACCCTCCTTACAAACAGTGGGAAAATTATGTGTATCAATAAAATAATAAATTGAGCCCAAATACAAAACTCTGACTGAATTCTATTGTACTAATTAAAATGCCAAGAAATAAGTTACATCTATGTGATTAAACTTACTCGGAATTATTCTGATTATTCCGACCCAAATATCGACCAATAGAATTGCACCATTCGACGTCACGTGGTACAACCTACATGGTATTATACTGATTATTTTTCTGACCCAAATATCGACCAATAGAATTGCACCATTAGACGTCACGTGGTACAACCTACATGGTATTATACTGATAATTTTTTGAAAATTTTCTCTGGTAGTTGCTATATATAAACAAAATATGATCCAGTCAAATTAAGCGCACGTCAAACTGACAGGTTGAATTCAATTGTGAAAATTGGAGATTTTGCATGAAAATGAGTCGATTTGGAGTTTGTTCTCTGTCCACCATCGATAAAAAAGTCAAAGGAAATGTTCCCATTAATACGGAGAAGGCAAAAAAAAACAGTTTGGAACCAATTTACTACTTTTTGTACTGAGAGGGAATACACATTGAGTGCTGAAACGAGTGAAGCGCAATTGGCAAACATTATGAAAGATTACGCTTACAATATGAAGAAAATGGATGGAGAAGACTATAAGGAAGGTACAATAAAAACAATGTGGAATCAGACTGCCAAATTATTTCAAGAATAGTATTTGAACGATTTCGACATCAAAATCAACCCATTTTCGGATGCTGCATTCAAGACCGCTCGAGGAGCTCGTGATGCCAAGCGTAAGGCTTTACAATCTATTCCGGAAAAACGGAGGGCAAGTGCAGCAGCGTTGGAGGAAAAAGATTGGGATGCAATGACCACTGTTTGGGACGAGGAAACTCCTGATGGCCTCCAGAAAAAATTATTCATGATAATATCAGTGGAATTGGCTTGGACAGGTGGTGAGGGCAGCATGGCGTCAATACATCACTTCAAGGCAGAACAGCGAAATGACGGGGAAACAACTGGGAGAATTGAATGCAATCCAAATTTCAGCAAGACCACACAAGGTGGTGATAAAAAATTATCAGACAGCAAGTGGCTGGTGGAGAATCGGGAAATCCCTGACAAGTGCCCAGTGAGACTGTTCCAGAAATTGAGAGTGAAGAGAGATGTCAATATCAAGAGCGACAGACTATTCCTGACCCAAAATCCATTCTGGAATAAAGTTCCAGGCGCTAGGTGGTACAAGGATTCCCCAGTAGGCCAAAACACGATTTCAAAGTGGGTTAAGGAGTCAGCACAAAAATTGGGCTTGACCTTGGTAACAAAAAAATCACCAATCACTCCAGTCGTGCAACAGCCGTCTCCAATCTAGCGAAATCGGGCCTGGGAGAGCAGCAGATAATCAAAATAACTGGACATGCCAACAGTAACTCCATCAAGCCGTATCTCCAACTCGACCAGGAACACCACGAATTAATTGTCAAGAAACTGCGAAGGTGTGAGCCTACTGCAGAAAATGCCATCAACAGCATAAACCTCACGCCATCTACCTCTTCTGGGACCATTACCGATAACTCTGACTTGAAGAAAACATGCACCAATGTTTACAACAATTGTATTTTTAATTGCACTACCCTGATTCTTAATTAAATGTTGTTTTATTCATTATGAAATTCTTATTTGTTAACTGTACATTTCGTCAAGTTTTTCAGGAAAAATCACTCGCGCTTCGCGCTCGTGATTTTTTAACCTGAAAAACTTGACTCCTTCATTTGTTTGCAACGAACCTATCGGGAAATACCCGATAATTTTGAAGCTCTTGTGGTATTATAAGTGAATATAATATTGTGAGTAAGGTATTCAAATAAATGATTATAATTATTGTATGTATTTGTTCTAGTGGTCTAGTTGAACGAAGCAGTAGTAAACATGATTAAAAACAGTGAGTTTTCCTAATTGGGCGTGAAATTCGTCTAGGGCGATCGAAACTAACTGATTTTATGCCGTTTTACGTAACGGAAAAATGAAGAAGTGTTATCATGTCATTATGCAATGACATTTAACGCTATGATTCTTCAACCATATCAATACAGATCACACATCTTAGAAAAATTGCAATTTGAATTGAAACCGTGGTGCGTACAAGATGAATAATTTTCACGTCTTTCTCAATGTAATACTTGTATTTTGTTATTGTTTGTGCGAAAATGTAATAGATGTTGATGATTTTCTTTCGCCCGACTATATGCCGACCACGTTGTTGATGTTAGAAAATCCAGTTAGTAATAAAACGTCGAAGTATCTGAATACATCAATTGTGACTGGATTTGATGGAAGTTTAGGCACAGCAATCAGCACTATGGGGTACCATAGGTAAGAAAGATGTATAATTCGAAAAATTAAATCATTAAATGTTCATTTTACTTGAAGTTAGTTGATGTGGAAATTTCTTTTCGATATACTTCAAAAATTGCCCACGTAAACTATAAAAGAAAAATATGAAATTATAAATGAAATAATATTTGAAAACTACTTTTTCTTATTTACCTAATCTTTATTGAGATGAATGCATACATTGAAGTGCTGAAACAGCATTATCTTTAGGTTCGAAAAGTAGTGAAAAGAAAAAATACACAAATACCACTAGAATATTCTATCTTTATGTTTGCTATTTTGATTTTCTGAAACTCCAATAACTGATCGGAATACACTTTGGGTTCATGAATCACCAGTAAATTTTGACATTCCTGTCAAAATCAGGACTTCCTTACTGTAAGGAAATGATATTTCTGTACAGTTGTTAGTGTTCTACATAAATGATAAAAAACACATTGCTTATAAGGAATTAATTTATATTTTGAAAACATCAAGTCATTGCTGAATACATTTTTAAGATCAATTTGTTATATTTATAGTAATTTGACAGTTAGTACAATTATTGAACATTGGAGGAACACTCTTTGAACTATGAGAAACATTTTGGACAACATGCAGGGTGGAAGGGTCATTTTGTTGAATATTTTGTACTGTGAAAATTTTATTTGCCACCTCAACCTTATTGTTAAGCGATTCTTCGATATATCCTTAGATATCCTTAGACAACGTTTGATGACTTCCATCCGCCATGCCTCTTAAACTAGTTATGTCGGCACCAGAGTCAACCAATATTGTTGCAGAAGCAGTGACTAGTATATTCTGTCGGATTTACCAAGTTCAAATAAGTAGCAACTATTTTGGGCATTTATCTAAATTGATGAATTCCTACCACTTGTCTACAACCCTTTCCGCTTTGATATTTAAATTTTAAACATTAAAGTAGATCTGATTAATTACAAATGTTCTTGGTTTGTTGGTTTTCGAATCAGGTATGCTGATTAAAAGCTTAGATTCTAAGTCTTCTATATCGTGTACAGTCATTCGGACTAACTCATCCATTCTACAGGCCCCAGAAATACCAAATATTACAGCCACCTAAAAAATAAATAAAGCTATAATCTAAATAGAAATTAAAAACTTGTAAATTACCTTAATCATTAAATTTTCTTTATCTGGAGCTTTCTGGATAAGTTTTTCAATTTCTTCCTTCGTTAAAATCTTAGATTTCTTTGCCCTATAACCTTGAGCTTGCCGTTTCAATAAAGAACGAAGTTTTGAGTATGTAGATATATCTACATTGTGTTTAAGTGCAAGGGTTGACTTCAGCATTGAATAATTGGCCCATAATGTTGAAGATTTCATCTTTAAACAAATGTCTAGGAAGTATGCCATTACAACATTTTCTGAGAAAGAACTCGTATTTTTACTCATGCGATAATCCATAAAACGTCTGTATGCATTTTCGTACTTTTCTCTTGATTTCTTTGGCAATAATTCTAATGAAACAGTATTCACTGCCTCAACCAGCTCTGGAGGAGTTCCAGGAATGGAAATTTCATCATCACTTATCATTTTACTTTCGAGAACACCAGCAATTAAATTTATAAGCGTCAAGTTTGACAATTCAACCTCAATACGTTTCCATAGTAACCCAAGAAATTTTATTAGGAATTTCAAAGTACCATTTATTTGGGAATAAAATTATCGCGTTTTTTTTTAAATCCATCAATATCTGTCGAATTTTAAACGATTTGCGGAAAAATAGTATGTTTACCTCGTAGGAAAAGCCACATTCCTGGACTCTGTGTTGCTAAGTCGAGGCGCAAGCTGAGACAACCAAAATTAAAAAAACAGTAGCAAAAAGTCGATAAAAGTAACAAAAACAAAAAAATACAAATTTAAAAAACTGAACAACGCGGCACAGACACTTCCAACAGCAGAGACAAAATGTAGTATTCTTCCACACTTAAAATAAGTAAGCTGTTTTTTGCCTACACTAGAAATTACTTATATGGCAAAACAACGTTTGTCGAGTCAGCTAGTAATTGTATAAGATCTGAACGGATCAAAACGTTTTTCAGAGAAATACAGTTTTGTCTGTTTTCTGTTCACTGATTGTCCTATTGGATATCGAAAACATTCTTAGGTTCCGCATGGAGAAATGAAAACTAGGATTTTTGCAGGGAAATGATGAACGAATATCTGTGCAGAAACTTCATCGCAGAGCAAATCGTTCAAGATATGTCAATGTCACAGCTGAATAAGAGAATGGGTGTGGTGAGCCATGGACCAGGAATAACTACTCTTAAATCCACCGAAACCAAATCTTCACAGTCTGCATTACTAGAAGATGAAGGGTCATCAAATTACAAGGATTGGCTTTCTAAGTGAGTTTCTATTATAAAACTTCAATGGGTCATAACGAGGTATAGATTTTTTTTGAGATTCTTCATTAATTTTTTTATTGGAGAACATGAGTGCTATGATCTGACCTGTGCAAGTAGATTATTTCTCAAAAAAATACATTTATCTTCGTTTAATGATAACTGAGTGAAAATTTCTGAAATAAAAAACGTATACAATTTAAAAGAGATATCATCAGTGGTAAGAAAGTTTTACTAAGGTCGACTTTGTCAATACTTCGAAAAACCGCTTCAAGGGCATCAGCATTATTTAACTGAAGGAAAACTATATGAGTGGATAGATTAGAGAAAGTTTTTTTTCATTAGTGGAAGACTTAATGTCAGTACATGATCGTTCTGCATGGAATCGCAACTGCATTCCTATAATAGTCAAGTCCATTCCGATTCATGACTTTAATAATCTGACGTAGTACTTTTTAATTGTTTCATTCATTCATAATCTTATAATTTCGTCACTGTTCAATAAGCAGTCATTAGATCAGTGGTTCCCAAACCAGGGGGCGTGTCCCTCTGGGGGGCATGGAAAAAGTCTACGGGGGGGCGTAACACCCAAATAAAATAAATGAAAATATTACAAAAATCTCCTCAGATCTTTGAAATAAAGTCTCTCTAAGTTTTCAAAATTGTTTCTCTAAAGTTTCAATAAAGTTGTAAGCTTTAACAAAGAAGGTTACAGTTTTCGAAACTACAAAGCACACATGAGTTCAAGGTTCTCAAAACCGTCCCCCTCAATAGCAGTTACGGTGAAATGCAACGGTCGTGAGTAACGATACCACCCCCACCCCCAACGCATCTTCAGTTCAATATCAATAACCTTGCAGATTCTACAGTACCTGCGTTGTAATTAGTCCTTTCTGGCACACTGCTTTCCGTGAATTATCAGTCAGCATGGTTGCTGTATTGTGGATTTTCTATAATTACTGCGATGTTTGAATTGGAGTTATTGTTTTTGTGTTGTGTGAGTTCTGTGTGAAGCTGCAATGAGGCCTAATCGTCTTGCGAGACATTTGTTAACCAAACATGCCTCTTTATAGGACAAATCTAATAAGTTTTTTGCTGCAAAATCTCAGAATTTAAAGCGCATAAAGTTAGATACCATTGGATCTGCTGCTCAGTCATCTCAGAAAGTACTTGAAGCTTCTTATGAAATATCTCTTCCTATTGCTAAGGAAAAGAAAAGTTACACAATTGGTGAAACGCTTGTTAAACCATCTTTTTAAAAGCAGCCTATATTGTCCTTGGAACTGATAGTAGGCCAAAGCTTTCGCAAATACCACTTTCAGACAATACCGTAAAACGCCGAATTGATGATATGGCCGAGGACATCAAAAACCAGGTTGTTGATGCTATAAGAAAATCCCCATTTTTTGCTATCCGACGATACGACACGAGAGTACAGACATAGCACAATGTTCTCATTTGATGGTATATGTTCGATACATTGAAAATGAAAGAATGAAGGATGAACTGATGTTTTCTACTGAGCTATTGACCACTTACTGAAGTACAGATGTGATGGAAGCAGTATCAGATACGAACTTTCTTGGCAAAAACTTATTGGTGTATGCATAGATGGTGCTCCTTCAAAGCTGGGTTGCAAGAGAAGGGAATAGAAATAAAAATTGACTCTGCTGCAAGATATGACTTTGCAAAAATTGGCAAGCCCTCATTTTGTTTAAAATATTCAAAAGTTTACCCCAATGTTTCAGAGAAGGCTGTTTGGATCTGTCAACTTATCCAGAACATGCATGCGTGCCCATCTCACTGATTTACATTTTATGTTTTTCTAAGTAGGAAGGCCTATTGTTTCACCTTCCTTAAATTGAAAATATATCTGTGTTACAATGTTAAATTTTGTATTAGTAATTATATTCGTTTTTCATGTAATACTTGTTTTAATTTTCATCATACGTGCAATTATTGAATCTTTCCATTCTGCGTCACCGCATTCAACGGTGAACAAAAAAATCAACTAATAACCAGAGGGGGGCGTAGTACAAAAAAGTTTGGGAACCCCTGCCTGAGATTGTAATGCCATCTATTAAGCAATTATCTCTTGCAGTACTTAACAAAATCCAGGGGCATGTTTCAAATCCTGAAGCATTTTTGTAACTTCGATCTCTCAGAGTTTTCTTAACTTCCTCAAAAGTAATTTTTTTTCACTACCTGATTTTCAGCTCAGTTTCTTATATTTTACAAATCTTTATTTCAGCATTGAATTGATCTTTAGTTACCGATAATATTTAATTTTTTTGTCTACTTTACCTATTTGCTATAACTTTTTTCATGCTTCTTCTTTTTTTCTCCTTCTATTCCCCAAATAAATATATATCCTCTCAAACAATTTTCTCAATTTCATTTTTACTATTTCTCCAACTAATTTGCAGAAGTACTACATTAGAAGACATATATAAGCACTATGACATGGATAAAAGATCTGATGCTATTAAAGAAACTGGAGAGAAGGAAGATGAAGAATTTGATGAGCAGGTTATTGGCTATGGATATGCTTATCAACCTAAACCTAGTCAAGGACCGTCAAAGTTAGGACATAGTGGTGAAGGGATATTTTTATCATCTGGAGGAGGAGGAGGAGGTTATCATCATCCTCATTCATCGAGTAGCGGTGCCGGATACTTCGGAGGCTCAAGCATTGGAGGACATTCAGGGGGAGGTGAGGAGAATCAAGTTATCATTTCACTCTTGTCAAATGAAAATTTGATTTGCTTCAATCTTTTTAAATGTTTACCTCAATCATTTAGGTGCGCATTAGCCTATTGACGTATCAGAAGTTGGATCTGCTCTTTCAATATAAGATTCACCGAATCTTTGCTCAGATTGATTTGTAGTCATTCATTATTGTACCTACTAGGTTTGTTTTGAAATTCTCTTATTTGTAGCTTTTTCTACCGAATCAGCACATTTATCTATAATTTCCACCAAACAGTTCAATTACTCAGTGGTAGCATAATGGCGTGATATCTACTACAAGATAATATTGGTTATAAATATTGAAATTTCATGATGTAATTCTCAGGAACACAACACAAAATCAGGGGTTGGTACCTACTCTGTCATAATCATTTGACTGTGTATGTATGCTGTACATCAAAAGACTGAATATGTATATATATATATATGTTTATGGAAATAAACTAGAACATTTCTAGTTCAGTATGGTAGGTTTTATTTATAATTGTGATGTTACCTTCACCATGAATGTATCATGAATTCCATTATTAATTTTAAACTCGAGTTACTTCTATTCAGTGCACACCGTGAAAACTAATGAAGAAGTGGGTGCATCAGTTGCTCAGAATCAGCCCTTAAACATTCATAAGTGAAAGCAGGAGTTGAACGCTCTCACATACAATAAAAAAAATACATTTGAGCGCATTAACAATTTACGTAATCCAAGAAATCAAAGAATTGGCTTCGCTGAGCTGAGAAGAATGTTATCATCTACCGTTCTTCAAGGAGCCCAGATCTTAGCCGCTTGACAATTCCGACCTGGAATGTCTTCCAAGTAAAACTCACTTGAATGAAACAAATCTCATATTGCTGATGAGAATATCAAAATTATAGCAATATCTGGAGTTGTATGTCATCTTTTAGCACTCACTTTTTAACCATATCAATTTCCATTTAATTGCAGTATTTTCACTTATAATACCACAAGAGCTTCAAAATTATCGGGTATTTCCCGATAGGTTCGTTGCAAACAAATGAAGGAGTCAAGTTTTTCAGGTTAAAAAATCACTCGCGCTTTTAACCTGAAAAACTTGACGATTTTATTTGTTCGCAGGGAACCTATCGGGAAATACCAGATAATTTTGAAGCTCGTGTGGTATTCAGGGAATTATTTTTCTGTCCCAAATGTCGGCCAATAGAATTGCACCATGAGACGAAATGTACAGTTAACAAATAAGAATTTCATAATGAATAAAACAACATTTAATTAAGAATCAGGGTAGTGCAATTAAAAATACAATTGTTGTAAACATTGGTGCATGTTTTCTTCAAGTTAGATTTATCGGTAATGGTCCCAGAAGAGGTAGATGGCATGAGGTTTATGCTGTTGATGGCATTTTCTGCAGTAGGCTCACTCCTTCGCAGTTTCTTGACAATTAATTCGTGGTGTTCCTGGTCGAGTTGGAGATACGGCTTGATGGAGTTACTGTTGGCATGTCCAGTTATTTTGATTATCTGCTGCTCTCCCAGGCCCGATTTCGCTATATTGGAGACGGCTGTTACACGACTGGAGTGATTGGTGATTTTTTTGTTACCAAGGTCAAGCCCAGCTTTTTGTGCTGACTCCTTAACCCACTTTGAAATCGTGTTTTGGCCTACTGGGGAATCCTTGTACCACCTAGCGCCTGGAACTTTATTCCAGAATGGATTTTGGGTCAGGAATATCTGTCGCTCTTGATATTGACATCTCTCTTCTCTCTCAATTTCTGGAACAGTCTCACTGGGCACTTGTCAGGGATTTCCCGATTCTCCACCAGCCACTTGCTGTCTGATAATTTTTTATCACCACCTTGTGTGGTCTTGCTGAAAATTGGATTGTATTCAATTCTCCCAGTTGTTTCCCCGTCATTTCGCTGTTCTGCCTTGAAGTGATGTATTGACGCCATGCTGCCCTCACCACCTCTCCAAGCCAATTCCACTGATATTATCATGAATAATTTTTTCTGGAGGCCATCAGGAGTTTCCTCGTCCCAAACAGTGGTCATTGCATCCCAATCTTTTTCCTCCAACGCTGCTGCACTTGCCTTCCGTTTTTCCGGAATAGATTGTAAAGCCTTACGCTTGGCATCACGAGCTCCTCGAGCGGTCTTGAATGCTGCATCCGAAAATGGGTTCAAATACTTTTCTTGAAGTAATTTGGCAGTCTGATTCCACATTGTTTTTATTGTACCTTCCTTATAGTCTTCTCCATCCATTTTATTCATATTGTAAGCGTAATCTTTCATAATGTTTGCCAATTGCGCTTCACTCGTTTCAGCACTCAATGTGTATTCCCTCTCAGTACAAAAAGTAGTAAATTGGTTCCAAACTGTTTTTTTTTTGCCTTCTCCGTATTAATGGGAACATTTCCTTTGACTTTTTTATCGATGGTGGACAGAGATCAAACTCCAAATCGACTCATTTTCATGCAAAATCTTCAATTTTCACAATTGAATTCAACCTGTCAGTTTGACGTGTGCTTAATTTGACTGGATCATGTTTTGTTTATATATAGCAACTACCAGAGAAAATTTTCAAAAAATTATCAGTATAATACCATGTAGGTTGTACCACGTGACGTCGAATGGTGCAATTCTATTGGTCGATATTTGGGTCGGAAAAATAATCAATGAAAAACTGTTTTATTTATAAAGAGCTTTCATTTTATTGAATCACAAATACCCGATGGTCATTCTGTTCACCTTTCATATCATTGAATTCTCACATTATGAATTTTTCAGGCTCATATGGGGGAGGTCATCATCCGGTGATACATGAACAAGTTATTCATGTCCCCAAGCACCATCACCACGTTAAATACGTCGACAAAAAGGAAGGTCTCACTGAACTCTTCGAGATTGCTCTGACCGCTCTAGCATTCCTCTCTTTTGGTATGTTCATCGTTCACGTGGTTATGTGCATCTCCATGACAGTAAGTTGAATGCAACCTACCATATTTAAACTCACTCCTTGACTATTACTTTTATTATTATTTATTTTATTTATTATTATTTATTTTATTGACGTTAACTAACGGATTAACGGACTTCTCACCTTTTGTATCCAGTTACTCTCATCTCCTATAATTTTTCGAAATTCGACCGCACTTGGAAAAAAGGGTGGAAATACGGGATTTAAAGTGTTTCTTCGATTTTCTTCAATACATTTCATATTTTGAATTCATCAGTATCATTAGTTTCCAAATAAAATTTTTCATAGAGTATATGGAACTTAACACACACTGTATCAAAGCTGAAATAGTTTGTGATCGCAGGATAATTTCTTTTTTGTAGACTAACACTACAACAACTGCTATGGGAATGATGATGCCAACAAACACAGGTAACGCAGAAACTTCAACGGAGGGTTTAAATCAAGGGGGTGGTGGAAATATGCCAAGTGGTATGACAGATATAGACGGCGATGCTCAAACAGGAGAAGATGGCATGGGTGGAGGAGAATCAGGAGGAGGCGATGGTGGAGGAGATGGCATGGGTGGAGGAGAAACAGGAGGAGACGATGGTGAAGGAGATGGCATGGGTGGAGGAGAAACAGGAGGAGACGATGGTGGAGGAGATGGCATGGGTGATGGAGAAACTGGAGGAGATGGCATGGGTGGAGGAGGAACAGGAGAAGACGGTGGTGGAGAAGATGGTGATGTAGGTGGGGATGATATGGGTGGTGGTGATACTACTCCTGATACTGGTGAGGATGATGTAGGTGGTGGTGGCTCCGATACAAACGGAATGGGTGAAGGTGATGAAGGAGGGAGTGATGTGGGTGGGAGCGAAACTGGGGGAGGAACAAGTGAAGAGAATATGGGAGGAACTGGTAATGAGGATGCTGATGAGGGAGGTGAAAACGCTGGGGGCGATGATTCAGCTATGACAGATACTG
Source organism: Micraspis discolor (assembly GCA_030674115.1). NCBI lineage: Eukaryota > Metazoa > Arthropoda > Insecta > Coleoptera > Coccinellidae > Micraspis > Micraspis discolor. The sequence continues at coordinate 3,165,680 of JARTUT010000006.1, read as the reverse complement.
GGGAAGATATTGATAATCCAGAAGGAGGAAATGACAATGATATCAGTCCAGACGATACTGGTGATGGTGAGACTGATCAACCAGCAGATGGTGGTAATGAGGATGGTATGAGTGGTGGTGGTGAGGATGACGTGGAAGAGATTGAAGGGGGTGGTGGTGATGGTGATGATAATTTAAATATAGAAGACAGTGAAAAGATCAAAGATTTATTTTTTTTGAATGGGGACTTTAGATCACAACTCCTTAGAAAAAAATTGCTTGACCGGCTTGATATGATGAGTGAAGAAAGAAGTATATTGGTAACTGAAAACGGATTATATAATACGAAAACAGAAAAAGGTAATATGTTTGAACACATTTTTATAACATTTCAATTCTACGGTAAACGTTTGAAGTATTGAATTAAGAAAATATTTTATCCAGTTATACTGAGATCAATATTATAGATGGAAGATAATCCTTATTGAGGTTATTTGATAGCGTATTCTACTCATCAGTTAGTTAGTTAAATGCCCATTATAATCTCTGTACAGGTAGTTCAGTCAATCTGTAGAAAAATAAATCGTTTTGACGGTATAATTACCCGCTCGATGAAATTTGGTACACTTGTTGAAAATGGTGTAACTAAGCTACCTTTGCGATGGCCTCGCTGAAATGTTAGCGGTTTTTTGAAAAACTCAAAAAAACTCAAAAAAAGTAAAAAATGCATTTTTCTCGAATTGTATGCATCGTAAAGAAAATTTTATTGAACAAAAAATGTAGAGGACGTTGCGATCTACATTTTTTGTCATTGGTGCAATGCTGCACGACTAAAAGCGCACAAATTAGGTGGCGCTAAAGTATCAAAAAAAGTGTTTTTCATGTTTTTCGCCTTAAAAATGTTGTTTTAATGCAAAAGTTTAAATATAAAAGTTGTTCCTTACATTATTATTAACAACGTGGAAACGTGACGAAATTTTTGAAATTCCCCAATTTTTTTAAAATCTCGATATCTCATAGGATATTTACCGTATCTCAATAAAAATTTGTGCATTTATAAAGATCATTGATATCTTGCCTACACCTGTACTCATCACAAAGTGAAGCAGTAATTTCTTTCATAAGAGGAAGTCACAGAAGTTCATGAAAGAAACTGGATTCTGCAACTGATTAGCTTTTTTGGAAAATTAAAATGATGACTTTTCATACCTACTGAAAAGAAGTCTCCTGAAAAAAAGATTTCGCATTTCGCTTGAAGAATCTACTGCTAAACTTTTCGGAGTGGCCAGAGACTTACCTTGAATAGTGGTGCTCTATGACTCCCATGATTATACCTGGATTTATATAAAGTTATAAGATATCATTTTGACAATATTGTAAAATGCTTTCGGGGCCTTGGGTGTAGGTTGGAAAACATTAGGCTTACTTAAACTTAAATAGTAATTGCTGTTATGGCAATTTTCTTCAAAATAACCTATTAATTGCTTTTATTAGCTTTTTTTATATGAGGTTGGGTTGTGAGTTATTTGATTCGAATTCTTCAATTTTATCCTATTCCAAATAGTTTAATCCAATCATAAACACACAGCTATTTACAACGATCTCCTACAAATGTGTTTTTTTTTTCAAATAAAAACCATAGGATTATCCTCGGCAGCTGAAATTGATTCTTTTTCTTCTCAAAAATATTCAACTTGTAACTGTATTAATGTGTTTATTTCATACTGATACATTACAAAGGAATAAATGCTTAGTTACCGTAACTATGAACATTGTCATAACTCCCTTGGAGGTTGAACAGGGCAGTTATAGATCTTTAAATCCCTCTAAAGTGTTCGCAAAAACAAACCGGCAGTTCTCGAATTTACCACTAAAGTTGTTACTCGAATTGCAAGGATTTTCTATTAAACGGTTGTCACTGTTAATGACTGTATTCAAAGATGAAGTTGTTTCCCTTCTTTCATCTGACATGCCAGCTAACATTCTTGCAGTTTTTTTTTCAATTCCATGCTATCGGCCAAATACCCCTCTGCCACCGTTGAACTTCGCCATCCCCCCTGTCTCTTCAATGTATTCATATTTGCTCCTGCATTGACCAAGGCAGTCGCAGAAGTCCTTCGCAGACAATGTCCTGTGAATGTTTCTGGATTCGGCAATTCCAAAAAACTAGCAATTTTGCTTGGAATTCTCCCGAATGTATTTTTTCCAACCTGTTGAACTGAGCAACGTTTTCCGCGATACGTTCGAAATTCCTCGTTGGACAAACTCAACAAAATCAGAGCAAACCGTTTCAGTCGACCTTCCTGTCCGAAATCCAAGCTGATGATCCGACATTATTGAAAACTTTATAAGGAAATCGCACATTCGTCGATATATAATCTTCTCACTTTGGACAATTGGCTTAAAATTGAGATTGGACGATAGTTCGCGACATCAGCAATGATCTGCTCGTTAACCCACCTGGGATGGTTATCATGGGAAGGTCTTCGAATTCTCAATGGGCAAGAAGCCTCGACTAAAGATTTCAGGATATCGGCAAAATATTTAATATTCTTCACAGTGGACAGACCATGATAGATGATTCCAAAATCGGTGCTTGAAACCAGGTATGAAAGATTATTCAAGTTTCACCCGAAATAGTCCTAGATACGAAGGTTTTCTTGGATGATGTATTCAGTGGTCAAAAAGAAATCCAGAATAGGAACTTTGTGATCACTGAGGCAAGGCTCATCAACATACTCATTAACTCTGTCAACTAGACCATCAGCTACTATATAATCGACTTTGCTAAATGTGGTAACTCCATGCCTATATGTGAATATTCAAGTTGGCTCATGTGAAAACACTTATAAATTAAAACTAATGAACAATTCATCTAACAACTTTTTCCTATTGTCATCCAGGAGAAGATAATCGATATTAAAATCACCACATAAGAATGAACGTGGGATTAGAATCCGCATGATCCAGCATGTCTACAAATACCTGCATCCAATACTGTTTGCGAAGATAATACACCTGTAACGGAACGAGCAGAGCGGCTATACGCTGTAAGCTCAATAGGCTCACCAAAATCAACCAAGCGGTTTCACAAGAGATGCTGAGATCACGAGCTACCTCTTTAACACTGGCATCACTATTTACGAGAGCAATTCCCTTGATTTTATCGACGTTATCGTTAATTGAAGAGGTTCACTGTCGTCATGAACGAGGCCAATCTTCGACGATCTCTCGACCGCCTGTAATTGTTTTGTACCATTTGTACATTCGTGTTTTCATTAAAACATAAGCCTTTTTCAGCATTCCTGACGAGTCAGCTTAATGAACTCCATTCTAGACAAACTCTTTGTTCGATATTTTTTCCATTGTATAATTCGCTGACCATCACCAAGATTGACTGGTTTCAACAGCTGTCGTGAACAAACTAGTAGTCCGACCGTTATCATGTTTGGCAAAGTAATTACGGACATTCTTACCAACATACAAAAACTTTCAAAACTTAAAAATACTCAACGCAGGCAATTTGAATTAGAGTTTCCTGATACTTTTTTGTCAGAGTGTAGGATTTGTATTGGCAAATTTTTATTCTCATAATGAGATTGACTTGATTATTTCATTCGATTTTTTGTCATCTGAACGCCTACTGGTAACCTTGAAAGTGATATTTCCATGCCAAGAACTCGTGTTTAACTCGTGATTATAGTTTGTAGGAAAGTGGCGAGATTAAAATTTGCCTAAGATTAATATGAAGAAACATATTCAGTATCATCTGCAGAAAATTTCATATCAATAATAAACGGACCAACCGTATTTTATGCTTCTTTTACGATTTCTAAACATTATTCGATTGGTAGGTGGCGGCACTAGTACCGGAACTGGTACAGGAACTGGCGGATCGACAACAGGAGGTACGGGTGGCACAACGAATGGAGGAACTGCAACTGGAAGCAGAATTCAAGAAGATGATAGTATTACCGTAGAGACAGAAGAAGCTGCTGAAGTACCAGTAGGACCAGCCTTTGACGCAATGGGTAGTTACAGCAGTGTGCAATATAGAAATAGAAGAGATCTTCCGTCAGCTAAAATAGTTGATCCCAATAATTACGCGTTGAATGAACTAGCAAGAAGAATTCTGATTTCTATAGAAGCAGCAACATTAGCTAATATTGACAATGGAGTTTGTTTGAGGAAAACGTTATGTGAAAACAATAGGTACTCAAGACAGTTAGTTGACACTAATAAGATATGGATTCCTGTTTGGAGGTGAGTATGAATTTATATAAGTGCCAGGTTTCATAAAGGTTAAGCACTTGATCAGTTTGCCTATCGAAAGATTCTATGCCAATCTGAGAAATCTGATGAATTATTCTTTCAATCATTCAATAAACGATCTGTATGAAACCTAATATTGATCCTTTCTTAGCTTTGCCATTCCCATGACTTCCAAAATATGATTCCCATTTGCTCATTGGGATTGTAGATATCTTTAACTTGATTTTGTCTTAATTGTTTTAATAACATTTTTATATTTCAGTTTAGGAATGAGTTGGTTAACAAGCAGACTTGGCGTAGCTGCTCAGCCTGCAACATCTATGCTGGATAGTTTGAAGGCTTCAATTCTAGGACTTGGAAAAGCAAAATGTGAAATACTCTATCAGAACTGCGATCTATCTCAAAGAAGAAGAAAATCAAGAAGGTTCAGGACAGAACACGAGAACTAAAAATCAATAGTGTGATGTATAATTTATTATTGGTAATCAGCTTGTGATAAGAATGTAATTAATGAATTAAAAACACTCATATACAAATGTTCAGCTTTGTTCTTTTGTGCTATAATGATCTTTCGCTATTCGTTTCAATTCAGTTTCCATTCCAGTTCCAGTCTTAGCTACCATTCTACTGAATAGACTTCCTGGATCTTGTAACAGTTCATGTGGCGCTGCAAATTCGTGTACACGACCTGACTCCATGACCATTACTCGGTCAGAATCCATTATTGTGTTCAGTCTATGGGCCACTGTTAATACCGTGCAATGTTTGAAATTCTTCCTTATTGATTTTTGAATCAGTGCATCAGTTCTGAAAGTAAAATAGCTTGAAAAATAAGTAAAAGTTATTTGATATCCGGCGCAACATATAATTATAGGTGATATTCAGAAATTTCGAAATTATTTGCTCAATGAACAAATTTATATCTATCGAATTCATATTTTGAATGATGAAAGGTAATGAAGAAATATACGGTTTTTATTATTTTGATGAGGCACTGCCTCACCTGCCTCATAGGACAAGCCGCCACTGCTAAACAATATTATATAGTATATGATTATATAAAACCTACGTTGGATCCACATTGGCCGTTGCTTCATCCATGACTAGAATTCTGTTATCTCTAATTATCGCTCTAGCTAAACATATGAGTTGTCGTTGACCAACACTGAAATTGGAACCACCTTCTGAAACGTTCATTTCCAGATTCTCAATTCCATGTCTCAATTCCACCTGAAATGATCTTGAATTTAACCGATAATCGATAATAATTTCTCCACTTACGCTGTAAAGCGCTTGCCACAAAGTTTGTTCATCGCATTTTCCAAGTGGATCCAGATTATAACGGATACTGCCTGAAAATAAAAAAGGTTCTTGGGGTATCACTGAAATTCTGGTCCTCAGATCTATCAGTCCAACTTTCATGATGTCAACTCCATCGATTTCTATGGAACCTTCTATCGAGATAAGTCTGAACAAAGCAGATATGAGACTTGATTTCCCAGCTCCAGTCCTTCCAACTATACCGATCTAAAAATTTCAGTGTCAGTGTGCACACAAATGTGACTTTACCCACGCAAGTTATACTTTTTCGCCTGGTTCAATTTCTATATTCACATCCTTCAGCACAGGCTGTTCTCCTAAACTTAGAGTTGAGTTCACGTTTACAAACTTTATACTGCCCGCTTGCGGCCAAAATGGCGGTGGTTTACAGATCGATTCGAATGGACCCTCTTTGTCTAACTTGGTATACTTGAGGACACGTTCCACGCTTGTCATATGGGTAGCAACATCTGCCGTATTTCTTGCCCCTAATTGAAGCACTCCTATTATGATAAGACTCTGTGATACCATCAATCCAACGTCACCACTCAATGCTATAGAACAGTCAAAATGTATCCAATAAAGATGATAAGTAACTACTGACCTTTGTCATCGAACAGAGATTGAAATGTTAGTATGAGGAGAAAAATTATTGTGATGGTGTTCAGAAAAAATCCGAAGGCATCGAAGAGTACTAGCAGTAAATACCACGTAGCAGTGTGTTGATCTTGTAATATATCAAATTCTTTCTTTAGAATTTCTTCGGAGTTCGCTGATCTTATTGTGGTGATACCGTGTAAGGTAGCAGCCACATATGAGAAAACTGGTCCTTTTGCTGAAACAGATATTATGTATTAGTTTATAACGTACTGACTGGGGAAGTTATCTATTAAAACCGAACGGCAAAGTTACATTGCAAAATGTCGGTGCATCGCATCTCGATAGGCTACAGGGGTGAGACGGAAATGCTATACTGCGTTGAAGAATATTCCTTGCATAATGAATCTGACAAATTATAAAATTTCGATAACAGTCACAAATATTTTCCTTGAAGGCAATTTTAATTTTATCAAAATAGCGCTACTTATTTGTAAGCAATCTAGGAGTTCATTGTTTGGGACCATGAAAAACTAGTTGGTCAAACCATAGGTTGAATCTGACTTTGGGAAACTTTATAAGGAGGCCACACTTCCCTGAAAAATAGGTTAAGCTATTTAAGTATGTACGAAACGTTCTTAACATATATCATATAGAACTTAGTAGACTCAACAGTTCCGAAGTGAATAACATTAAAAACATGTAGTCCAATATAGACCCTTGTGGTATCCCAGAAATAACGGGTAGGTCTACCAAGAAATATTCTCCGAATTTTACCCTGTAGATCTGATTTGATAGGAATGCTCTTATTCAAAACAGAATCCCTCTTCGGATGACTAGATGTTGTAATTTGGAAAAATTTTCTTGATTCTGAACCTTACTGAAGCATTTGAAGCCATGGTCCTCGGTTCTCTCATCCATCCAACTCAATAAATTGGTCAGAGTTGATCATCCAGAAATAAAACCTTAATGAAATCCAATATGATCGCAAACCACTCCAGTACCTTATACACAGTCGAGAGAAGGGTGATTGCTCTTAAATTTCTGTGGACAACTCATGCTCCTTATTAATATCAATGCCACCAACCAGTTATGAGAAATCCCTAGGAACATAAAAATATTTCGGTCAGGCGTAGAGCCAAGGTGACGGCACACTGATCCAGCAACGTATGAGATACACAATATAGACAAGGAGCAACATCAGCTTTCTCTCTGCAGATGTCACCAAGAAACTCAACATTTATCTGGAAATTGATGACACCCATTTTGCCACGGTACTCGAATGTCCGGCCTAGCACTACCAGAAAACCAAGAAGTGAATTCGTCGGTCAAAATACCAGCAGCCCTAATCGTATTGGCACACAACTTAGTGAGCTCATTACGGATTAGGAGTATATCGACCTTTATAGTCATGAAATAGAGTGTAATAAACTAACACATTGACACACTGACCTCGAATGTTCAATACCCTTCAAAATATAAAAATAAAAGATTTGAAAATTTAGGGAAATCGGATTACGAGTATAATATTGATTCCTGAAATCAAAATCTATTTCATGCTTCCTTTTGTTATAATAAAACTGTAATTAAATGAGGCATGCGTTGAAACATTCACTGAGAAAGCTTATTATTAATGGGGTCTGACATACTCACAAGACTGCATCTTGGATATAATTCTATGAGATTAAAGACATTTTATATCTAAGGTTATGATAAAATTATATTTTTGTTTATAATGTTTTCATTGCTCCACATCTTTCAGTTATGACAGAAAGCGATCAATACCTCCTTATCTCAAATTTCATACCTTGTATATTATTTTCATAGATATTCAGTATATTTGGTGCCAATATCACCAATTTGTTAGAATTTCAGTGGATACTCATTGGTTCTTGAGTTGAGGAAATTCAAAAGAAGAATTGGCAGAAACTTACGTTGTTTTGAATACTTCTACATCAAAATGTGGTGCTAAAACCTGTTTTCTTATCGATTTTGTCAATACGTTTAAATAATGGGACGTGGTAGAGACATAAAATCCATACGGTAATTATGATGAGATTAAGAACTTGGACAATTGAGTATTGAAAACATAAAATTTTCAAATTACAATCTATATCTAAACATTATATTCATCATGGAGATCGAATTTATGTAGGAAAGGTATATCGGGTGAGTCCACGAGTAGCAGAAGGAAATGAACGAAGATGGTACTTGCCGTCACGTGTTTCTGCTAAAAGCGCGAGGCGCGAAAATTAGGGTACAAAGTGCCCCACGCTTCTTTCTCAATTTTACTAGGATGTTTTATATAATATTGTCATAAATTGATTTTTAAAATTATTCATAACTTTTTCAGCCCGATATTCTTTATAAGCGTGTTTTTTTATTTTTTTAAACAATATTTATTTTTTTCAATTAGCGCTAGTGTACCTTGCACGACTTAATGAATTGAATGAGAGAATAAATAATGTAAGTATAATGAGTTTCATTATTCTTCGTTGTCCTGTATAAAAACCAAGTGAGGGATATTTGGAAAAAATATGGATATACGAGTATGTCTTCAGTATTTTTTTTAATATGAATCCTAATATTCACAAAACTTTCTGATATACAGGAGGTCTTGTGAGTTTTGTGGGTCCTAAAATATTATTCTATTCAACCTCAGTATTCAACTTATTGACCTCAATTTCTATTTGTCTTCCATAAAAGTGTAATAGGCCATCGAACGTGAATCGCCTTGTGTTCTACATCATCAGACTTACAGATTATTTTAAATTTACCTTTTCCTTCCAGTCTTTTCAATGCCTGAGCTCCTTTCAGAAAAACTTTTCTGAACCAGAAAACGAAAATTCCTATAAGGAAAGTTGGTATCGCCATCCAGGGCGACTTGATGATTACCAAAGTTGAAATTCCTATACCAATAAGGATCACTTGTACCGATAGCAGAGTAACACTTGGTAGTATCTCATCAATGGCACCCATATCTTTGGAAAACCGGTTCAAAATTTTTCCTGAAAGAATTTTAACATTATTTTTATGAAGAGACTTCATTTTGTTATGATCTGTGTATTCATTGCAAAAAAAAACTCGTATAACTTCTCGGAATCATACGCTACGATAATGAAATTCCATAAAATGCAGAATACCAAAAATTTCTATATATGCACAAATATTTCAGTTCAGATCTGAACACAAAATCATATATCATATATTGTGGATCTGCAGAGAAAGTAAGTCTGGTTCCAGTCTCCAAGATGTAGATGGCGCTCTTTCTGGTTATGTCTGGAAAGTTCATCACATTCTTTGTTAAGACTGGCAGCCTCCTTCAAGACTGTCAGTGCTACACTGTGCTGATGAGAGGCAGTAACCTCGAAACCGGTCCGCAGTTGCACTTGAGGTCTTGATTCTCTGTGATCACAATGCGTCAATAATGACTAGGTCGCACCACTGGAACGATGGATCTTCGTAATTGTCATTCCTTTCTAACATATTTCAAATAATCATTACTTTCAAACCATTCAATGGATTTCATCCAATGTGAAATTTGGGCGTGCTATTTGGAGACTTGTATTATGCTTCGAATATAAACACTTTAACTCAATTTTTATGAATGTTATAATCGGTTGTATCGGTCGGACAACCGGACATACTAAACTCAATTAGATTTCTCTTCTTTTTTGTTAATCGGCAATGGTTCATACCTAATAAGGAGAATAGGAAAAAAATGGAATTACGTCATGTGGAAGACACGGTTTTCCGGAATCGGTGACGTGAAAGCATTCATAGAATTATGGAAAGTTTCATTAGAGTTCTATATTCGTAAATATCTAATGACAGCGAATGATCGGCTGATGAAAACCTAACTCCTCAAATAATTACTGACTTCCATCACAAAAATGTGAAAATTGAATTCGTGTCGAATCAGAACACTATGATCTGTGTTCCAAACCATATAGGAATGACAAATTTAGAGAGTACTCGACTGGACAGCGACGGCACCCTATATATTCAGAATAAAAACTACTAGTTTCCGATACTTTAAAAACTATCCAGATAAACGCTACAGTTTGAACTGAAAGATTTCCTGGCTCTTTGTATTGCAGGAGGATCTGTGGCTTGAAGGATAGTATGGTATAATAATGAAAAAACTGAAAAATTCTTTTTGCATGCTGGCGTTATTGTTATTATTATTCACCTGATGATGTCGTATCATAAAATTTCATTTTGGCTTGCATTATATTCTGAAACATGCGGTTGTGGAGATTTTCGGACGACTTCATGCAAATTTTGTAGAAGAAGATGGATCTCCAAATCGTCAGAACCACACCACAAATAATGAGTGTAGTATAAACTTGAATATAAAGTTCCCCATTCAAACTATTCGGAATCCAGGACAACACAGTGCCTTCAATTCTGCTCATCATAGTGACGTTCGTAAATTTACCAATATCTGATATTCCTTGAGTTTTGTTTCTTGTGGTCGTATTGGAATTTAAAGTTCCCATCCTTTCCATTTGGTCCATGTTATTCGTCCTGAAACCATCAATATATCACACATTTGTTAGGACGGATATTCAAATATATCACCAATAAGTGATCCAAAGGTCCGAACCTATACAAAAACTTTGTGCTGTCAAAAACAGAAACATCTCAAAGAGAAGAATAAGTGAACTTGCGCCTGACTTATAGTATTCTTTGTATACCGAAAATGAGATTAAACGTTTTTTAATCAACTCTTGAGTTTCCACTATCTTGTTTTCTTCCTCTTCTTTCTCATTCTCGTAATCCAAAGACTAGAGAAAAAATTTTTGTTATATGTTACCAGTTTGAATGAAAAATTTTGTAATCATACCTCTAGTGACAACATCGAATCAGCTTTTTCTTCTAGCTTATTCTCCCTTAGCTCAACATTACTGGTTTGTCTGATAATATTCCATTCGTTTTTCGAGAGCTCGTTGGGTTTCAAGAATTTTTCCACTTTTCCCTGCAAAGTAAATTCTGTACTCGATAATCAATTATTTCACAATTTTCCTCTTTGTTTGGTATTACTGGTGAAAAATGATAAAACTTACATCCTTGAGAATTAAAACCACGTCAGCATGACTCAGGAACTCGATATGATGAGTAACAACAATTCTAGTTTTTCCTTGCAGAAACTCTAGGATACCTTTTTCAACTATGCGATTCGCTACGTGAGGGTCAACAGCTGATAATGGATCATCCAATAGATATACATCGGCTTCACGATAGACACATCTAGCTAGGTTGATCCGTGCCCTCTGTCCCCCACTCAAGGTAACACCCCTTTCACCAATGGTGGTGTTATCGCCATGCAAGAAGTTTTGGAGATCCCTCTTAAGAGCACAAGCTTCTAAGACATTGTCGTATCTCTCCTTGCAAAAGGGTTGTCCAAAGAGTATATTACTCCTGATATCTGATCCAAAAATCCAAGATTCTTGAGATGCATACGAAATCGATCCTCCAACTTCAATTCTTCCGGATGTTATAGGAATCTCACGTAAGAGGGATGATAGAATAGAACTCTTTCCTGAACCAACGCCACCAACAACACAACAGAAGCTTCCTGTAAGAAAAAGTGAAGTAAGTTTATAAGTTGTTGATGACGAAAAATTCTGGATGCTGTTTTGAAAATAGAACGATGTTCTACTAGTTTACTGGACTGGAAGTAGCGCGCAAAATGCAGAAATTGTAGAATATTTATTCGGGCTATATTCACTACGACGGTTTTTCCTTTTTCCGAAGCAGTTCATCTCGTGAACAGTGAGAGATATTTACCGAAACGTTGGTTAGAATCAATAATAATTGGTGAAAACAGACCGTACACTGACTTTTAGTCACTCACCTGGTTTTATTTCGAAGGAGACATCAATCAATGTCCCAATATTTTCCATCCATCTAGCATTAACGTTCACCAATCTGACCAAACCAGTCTGTGCACTGTGTTCAGTCTTCTTCACAGTATGCCTCTCCTCTTTTGATAAGAACTTTTCTATTCGATTAACTGAAGCCTTCGCTTCAGCATAGGCCGATAATGCCATCGGAAACATAATGCAGACCAATAATTGTAAGAAATTTATGGCCTGTGACATTGCAAACACAACGCTTCCAGTGAGTTCATGTCCTGTGAGAACATATGTGACGACGATAATGTAAAGTGATACTCTTTCTGTGAAAACTTGTACAGACGTAGAATAGGCTTTGATGCGGGATGTTTTGGTGATGAGAAAGAGCTCGCTCCTGAAATAAACAGATTGAATTTCTAATATCTGATGAAAGATTTCGGTCAAGTGAGAGCTGAAGAGAAGAGATTGTCCACAATTTTTCCGTTAATGGTCTTGACCCTTATTTTAGCAATTCAAACTATTTTTCGACTGAGAAAATTGTCCAATATCTCAAGCAAATATTCATTAATGATCAAATTGCCATTGTAGAGTAAAGTGAGTAATCTTATGACAGATAATCTTGTTCTCTACAATCAACAACATATAAGATGATTGTATCTCTGTGTCGATAGTAAGAACCCGGGAACCAGTAGCAGATGTGCATGACCAAGTTCCTCTCCAATGGTTGGTGGTAGAATGCATCCGAGAACAACCATGACGATCCTCGTAAACGTTAGCTTTGACTTGTCGAGGGAATCATTCGAGGTAGCCTTCGACGCAAGCAAAGAAAAGAGGACATTCGGTCATTTTCTCTTAACTAAAAATTTGGCAAATGTAGCTAACCCAATGACCGATTTCACTATGGAAATCCCAACTTTAAATGTATATGTTTTCGAAATGATCGACTTTCAACATTTCTCTTGGCGATAGAAAGTTCAAAATGTTATTGAATACATCTTACAATTCCTATTTTGAAAAGAAAATCTGAAGAAACTGTTTTGGTAGATGTACTTAACAAAATTTCTGAATTTTTTAGCGCTCTTGTTCACCCGAACACAGAGCCTATCATTTTGCCCAAATGTCTGTAATTTTGGAATATCGAGCCGAAAATGGTCTCAATCGATTAGGTTCGACTCCCTCATGAAGAATTCGTGGCGAAAGTTGAGTCTGTCCGGCTGGCCGATCGTACCCTCTCTAGCATCCATAAGATATCAGCTAGAGTTTTCATATTTTCAGAATAGGTTAATTGTCCAAATATCTCGGTCAAGTTCGTTATTGGACCAAATCCGTTGGATGGTTCAGTAGTTATGAGCATTTGAAATTTTATTTCCTCAATAACTACTAGAATATCCATCCGATCAAGTTGATACTTGCAGTATTGTTGAGGGAGGCTGCAACAAAACGGGTCGCAAAATTTCGCAAAAATCATTGCACTAGAAAATATTTAGAAAATTCCCAAAAAAATTTTTCAATGCCTACTATCTCATAAGATATTTTTCGTATCTCAATAAAAATTCGTGAATATATTGAAGTGATCAATATCTTACTTATCCTCGAATTTCATTGTCGTAGCTCTTTTCCATCTAAAGATATGATCATTTTTTTCATTTACTCAAGAGAAAAGAGAAATTATATGAAGTCCCTGTGATTTTCTCTGATCGATATACGATTGACCAATGCCGGGCTCATTAATCAGTGTCAGTTGGCGTAATATTAATCAAAATTTTTCATAACGGGAAATCATAGAGATAGAATTCGATCTCGATAGCTGAAACAATATACGTTGTCAAAATTCAGAAAAGCACTGACGTAAGTTTTTAGGGGAAGGGAATTATAGCTTCGAACAAAACTTGGGGAAAATTATGAGTAGCTATTTTTAATTTGAGATATAGGTTTGTTCATATTTGCATCACATTGTCCAATAGTACGAGAAAAGACTATTGTTCACCTGATCAGAGTGCTTATAGATTTGTTATGGTTTGAATATCTACTCGCAAGTAGCTCAACAAGAGCGCCAAAGAAATCTGACTTCACGTCAGTGCTTCCTAAATCTTTTGTATTATAGTATCAGAATTTATTTATTCTATGGCCTTGCTTGCTGCATCCGAGCTATAAGCTCCCAAGTGCCGTAATGAGATCTTATCCATTGATAAATTCCTTAGGCATCTTTCAGATCTGTTGGCCAGTTTCTCTACAAACATAGAATATCTGGGAGTTCAGTCATTGGCCGGATTAGGGAGTTAAGATGGTATTCGTGTTTTGCGTGATGTCTGTTACTTCTGTCCGGGATAACTTCCCACATGTATGGGATCCTCAGATCGGCGTGGAGCGTTTGATTCGTGAAGTACCAGGGGTGCGTTTGCTAACGTTATTGAAATATTAGATTTTCTTGAAGAGCTCAATTCCATAGGTTCAAATGGGTTTAATGATGGTTCTATATATAAGTAGTTTGTTTTCAAGGGATAATATTGATTTTTGAATGATTTGATGAATTTGTGAAAATGAAAAAAAAATTAGGTATTGCTTCACACACAAAACTTATTAGTATGAATTCGCTGTATAATACTGTTGTGTTGGTGGTTTCAACTTACTTTCTGAGTTGAGTTACCATTTTTTCGAATGGTTTTTCCCAAGCATACATTTTGATCATCTGAATGCCCGATATTATTTCGTGCATCAATTTCATTCTGCTGTCAGTTCTTGAGGCAATCTCCATTCTGAATTTGCCCTGCAATCTAGAAAAATAACCTGAAATTAAAAGAATAGCGAAACTTTGACATAGTTATATACCCATATAATTTTCGAAAAGTATCAAATAAATGAGAAGATCGTTATAGAATCTAACTTATATCTTTGGTTGATTATATCTATAGTTAAAAGCTTAATCTCGATTTTAAATAAATTTGGATCAATTCGAAATTTATGTAATATTTATTGTATTTATGAATCACTGTGATTTTGATTAGATGTTTTCATACACCGAACTATCACGGCAATATCAAGCTATTTCTGGACTATTCAGCTAGAAAAATAATCTCACCGTTACTCAGTTTCTTGTCTTACTAACTGAACAAAAGAATTTGCCCGTTCTGAAACCATGTATGAAATAATCCTTTTTACCTTGAACAGGAACCGCTTGCAAAACCATGGCACCAATTCCAACGAAGGCGATTGCACCAACAAAGTCGTACATCACGTATGTACCAATAACAGCTTGAATTGGCATTATCCAAATGAAATGTATGACAGAGGCGGCGAAATCGAATCTATTCACGTCATTAGATAATAGATTAACCAGCATCCCAACATCTGTATCTACCAGTGATGTTTTATTCAGTTTTAATACCTGAAATAGTACTTAGTATTAGAAATTTATTGTTCGCAAAAGATTACAAGAAGTATGATATTACAAAATGAAAATATGAGATAGTCAAAACAATTTACATCACCAAAAGCAGTTTCAACACATGGAATTGTATTTTACAATATTCTTTGTATTCATTCAAATAGAGAAAGTAGTCCAAACTGCCCAGAAAGCAATAAAAAAATTGTAGCCCTGAAAATTTTAATGTATTTCTATGTTTGTGGGTCTATTATTTCCAAATATATTCATGCAACTACTACATAAGCTCAAGTGTTCATGATTTTGGCTAATTTTATTGCTTTATAGACAATAAATAATCACATATAAAAACTATGTATTGATGCCTCAAGACACATAATCATGTATAGGATAAGTCGGTGCAAATACAGCAGCAATGTATTCACCAATACTGTAATAAGAACCCTCCGCCAATAAATGTTCAACTTCACTTCTGAATTTCTTGAGATTTCTTAGAATTATTATTTGGACAATACACGACACTCCCATTTCATACTGTTATTGATTCCAACATTTCGACAGACATCTTCTGCCGTTTTTGAGGCAAAAAATTAGCTTTTAAAAGAGTTGACAACATTTGAAAATGTTTAAATTTTCACTCATAACTGTCAAAGTGGGAGACTGCGAAAACTAAATCATACTTTCACTTCCAGAACTCCGGAACTCAATTGATGGTGCTCTTATGGGATTAAAGCGATATTCTTAAATGGTGCCTCCTTGATTTTTCTTGTTGTGGGATTCGTTCCTTAGATATAATTGATGTATCGTTACATTTTATCAGATTACTTTCAATTACCACAGCATGTAGGACCAACTTGGATCTATCGGTGTCTAACGCTTGAGAAAGCTTCTAACGTTCTTTTATTCTTGCTTTCAAGGGGCGTTTTGTTTCTCCAATATAAGAAAGCATTTCTATGGTATTTTATATATTCAATTTTTCGTTCGTTGCTTTTCATTATCAGATTAAACTTTTTTTTGATTAGCACTGATAGTACGTTGTCTCGTATTGTTGTTATGTCGTATTTATTTGCAACTCTTTTCATTTTTTCTGATGAACCCTTTACATAAGGAATGGAGCTTTTTATGGGTTGTCCCATATCTGCTTGTGTTGTGTCATTATGGAGTTCAAGCTTGTAATGGCCGAATTCCCCAATGGCGATCACTTTGGAAATCTCCGTGATGCGATCTATGTGTTTCTGTCCAACGCGCATGGGGCAGAAGTGGGGTTGATTTCGATCGGCTTTCTTCGATTCTTACAAATTCTTTCAAATTAGGATTTTGTTATGGTGAACAGATTTAATAACGTTCGGTAAGTCCAGTTTTTGATCAGACAGGGTTTATTCAATTTTAAATTGTCGTATTTAATTGTTTTAGGTACAGGAGATGGCAAAGGTCTCGTGCATTCTTTTTCAGATCGCCATATTTAGTTCTTCTCTCTTTCGGAGAGATGTCGGATGAATCAACTCACCTTCCTAATTGTTTCAAGGTTCGTGCTATACTTTGTAGCTCAGTTATTGTTTTCTTTTTTTTTTCTCAGTTTCCAGATTTCTCTGATGAATTTTTTATCGAATTATCTGTACCACTATGTTGTTTTTTTAACACATATTATATTTTTTTCTTCTCTTAAATTATTATCGTTTTGTGAGTACATTAATTCCAAGTAATCACTAAAACACTCAGAAGTGATTGCTATCCCCAAAAAAGATATTGTAAGTAGCTAAACAAATGAAATAAAATAGGCTTGAACCACATAATGATGCATTACAAGTAGATATGAGACAAACCTTGATGTCGTAATTCCTTGAGTGAAAGGTTTATAAGAAAAAATGAGAAGAATTATAAATAAATACGACATAACAACAATACGACAAAAGGTACTCCATTCGAACATAAAATGTGAGGCCACAAGTAAATATCAATGTTATATTTTTCCCGAAATTGAATTTATTTGCAATTATTTTTTCTTTTTTTTCTCTCATATGTAACGGTAATCTAAATTTTGCCGCACCCTGTGAAATGAAAAAGAAAACTCATATATGTCCTTTAGTTCTAAGCAAAACTCCCATTTCCTATTCGGAAATAAGTCAGCTTCACAGTTCTCGAATTATTAAAACTGTAACTCAACCAACCTTATATATACAATGGTGTGAAGTACACCCACGCAACCCCCGCGAAGTTAACCAGGGGTGTTTGGAACAACCGCGCATAACACAACAGATGTGATCCTAGACATCACGAATCACGACTACTCCTCTACAGTAAAACATTTCATCATCACTGTCCGTTTTTTTTATCTGAATGCAAAATTCCAAACCCGTCTCTTTGTCAAGTGAAATTCCGAATATGGGTACCCAGTGAGAGTAATGATTTCATTATAACCATCTGTTCAATGGAAAATCCGAATTCATAAACCTTGCTGCTTGAAGTTTTGATCGAAGAATCACGAAATACAAATGATAGGAATGATAAACCATTGTTTCATTCTCAAATAATTTACGGGTAAGGGGGCGCCACTGTATATACAAATATACTATTCATATTGTTTATACAACATATTATCCGAATTATAGGTGTGATCCAGAGACTTACCTTTCTATAAATCAAAGAACAGCAAGCAACTCTTACTCTCATCCCTAATCTCTTCGTGTATAAATTTCCTTGATGAGCAATGAGGCAGTTCAGGAAATTCATGGAGATTAGGGTGATTCCCAAGTAACATCCCTTACGTATATTTCTCGGATTTTCGTTGAAGATCGCTATAAATTCCGACAGGATCAACGGCATGAAGTAACTATGGAAAAAACTCTTATTCAAATCCGAATCTGAAAAGTTTTTGGTTCAACTCACGAATATATAACTATTCTCAGCATGATGACTATACCAGCTATGAAGAAAGGTTTCCAGAATGTATTTTTGATTGCGATCAGCAAACTTGGTTTAGTTCCATCGAATCTTGATTGTGTGATAACATTCTTCCAATTTCTGAAATTATAACAGCAACTGAGAAATTATACCGACTAAAAATGTAGAAATGACGTAAGGTCTAGAGCTTTAGTGCTCTTGTTTGTAAAAAATCCCCATATCTTCTCGTGGGTTCAGTAAGAGAAGATGACAATTCAGTTTGTGCAATAAATGCATAATTTTTTCTGACGAATATCTCATGAAAAATCGCATGATGTCAAGAAAATATATTTCCCAATATTTATCCTGACGATTTTCACAAAATTTATTTCAAGGTTATTCAAACCAGTTTTGTGTACTTGTAGGACTGCTATCGATTAGCCCAACTGGATGTAATTTCCGAATATCGGGCCGAAAATGGTGTTCATTGATTGGGTGTCAATATCAGAATCTGAAAGTTGGTCGGTATCACGCTAATCCAGTGAAATTTTTACATATTTCTGTATATTTTTATATGCATATTTTTTAATGATATATGATTCCCAAGGTGATTTTAGTGATGAAATATTGTTGTTCATCATAATATGAAATATTTGATGTACGGATGAATCCTTGCTAGGATATTATCTGCTGTAGAAAAATTGCTTACGTACAAAAATCGATACACCATGAACCTAGAAAAATGCTTCAGAATCGTTCACGCTTCCGAAATTTTTGAAAAAAATGGCAACTTACAAAACCTAATCGGAAATTTCAATTTACCTCTCAAGTTCATTCGCCACATACTCGCTTTTATCGGAATTCATAGTATTATAAACATCTTTGATTCCCAGGTTGTTGGAATAACCATACTTGAAAAAAGGTATAACCCACCTGAAACAATAATTGTGAATGAGAAAATGTGCAGCTATTAAGCAAATATTAATGGAAAAATACTCTACAAATTTTCCAGACCAAGAAAGATATTTCTTCATGAATTCACGGAGGCATATTCGAATATTCAAACATTTATAATGAAGACGAAACTCTAAAATACTTACCAGAAAAATAATTTGGAAACCAAATTAGCACTGTTTTCAGGACTTGGATTGCAATATTTCTTCGATGAATCCATATTTATTGTACATTTGTCTTCACCAAGTAAACAAAAATTTCATCGCTCCTTGTGAATCTATTCCTCATGCTCCAATCTCTGTGTCGTTGACCTGTAATGACGGTGAAGTAGTTTCTTTCAATTATTCAATAAACTTACATACGACTTCCTACCTCGAATAAAATCGAGATATCTCAATTATTTCCGGCAAACCGGTGTATTCAAGATAAATTGGAAAATGATCGTGATATGAAGCAAACCAAAAATATTCGGATAAGGAATTGAAAAATGCGTTTTGAAAAATGAGCATGAGCAAAACTAAGAGATTCATTAAAGTTGTTACAATTGGTTGTTTTGTAAGAATTGTTTCCATATGAGAAAGTTTCTATAATACATGCAAAAACAGTACCTGGTGTATTATTCGACATACTGAAATTCATGAGCTCCTGTAATGCTACTCTAGATGTTTACCTAACAATTATTGGTCTCTACGAACCAATTAATGTTGTGATGATTTGAGATTTATGTTGGGTTTTTGCTTTGTTTCATGGAGTCAAGCACGGACTTGGAATTTAGGAGGAGAGGCCTGTTTTTATTGATTAGCAACCAAAGAATCCGGTGGAAGTATAAATTGTCGTTGAAACAGAATTTAGCTTTTCTTTTAGTTGTTCTATGTGCATGTCCCATCTCAAGTGCCTATCAATGATAACGCCCAAGAACTTTACCTCACTTCGCACAGGTATCCTGTCCTGGGGACCCCCAAAAATTCAGGACACTCAATACTAGACCTATTAGAGTAGAAAAACATAGATTCCGTTTTCTGAAAATTGATCTTAAGTCCACTCCCACTACACCAATTAACAACCCTGTCAACTGATTCTGAGACAGTCAGAGCACCAGAGATGTTCGGTGTTCTCATCGAAACATTGGCGTCATCAGCGTACATAATTGCCTTAAAACTCTCACCACAAGAAGCCTCTGGAAGAGAATTTATAAAGAGAAGTGGGACCAATATACTTCCCCGAGAAAAATGTGACCTGCCATCTACTGTTAGCAATACCCTCTGCCTGCAATTTGTCAGGTAACTGGAAATCAGCTTCAACTGATTGTCTCTTATTCCATTAGCCTCTAAGAGATGAATCAACAGCCCATGATCAACCATGTCAAAGGCTTTAGATAAATCGAAAAACAAGCCAACGGGGAGTTCTCCACTTTCAAGAGCAGTGATTATTGAAGCAATCATCTCGTAAATTGCCGTATCTGTACACTTATCCTTAGTGAAGCCGTGCTGGGAGCCAGTAATGACACCGAATTTCCTGAAGAAAGACAACAGCCTATTCAAGAGGATCCTCTCAAAAATCTTCGAAAAAGATGATAAAAGACTTATAGGTCTGTAGTTGTTGGTGTCCTCAACACTACCCTTTTTATGCAGTGGTCACCTTCTGTGAATGATCTATAAATTATAAAGGCTAACGGATCTGGATTCTGACCAATTGATTTCTTGATGACACACATGGGTATTTCATCATATCCACATGAGTTATTTTTCAGAGAGTTTTCAACAGATATCACCACCCTTCCAGAGATCTCAAAAACAAAAAATGATTTCACTACCCTGGTGGCTTCCGATGGGTGGTTGAGAAGAGCTGGTACTGGAACCAGTAGCCATGTTCACAAAAAAATTATTGAACTCATTTGCTAAGTTTTCAGGATAACCTGATTTTATTAAATTTTTTTTTCTATTTTTGCCTGTCAGGGAATTTATGACCTGCCACACTGCTTTTGACCTGTTTGATGACGACATAATATTATTATTGAAATATTTCTTCTTTTCGTTGGAGATTTCTGCATTTTTGAGATATAATCATCTGATGAAACATGAATTGATGAAGTTGATGAATAACATTTTGTTCTCTTTGACACAAAACATCGCTCTAAAGCCAATATTTGGTAGTCCAGTGTTGATTCCAAGCTTCAATGTTTCAGAAACATAAAAAACAAGAATAATTCGTATATCCAATGTGTTTGTCGAGAAATAGATTGACCATATTCAGATCGACGCCTATGGAGCACTGATGTTTCTAATGTTCTAGTTTTACAATACAGAAACATTATTTTCGAACTACGTTTGGAACTGTCGTTGGTTTGTATTAGCTGAACCCTTGTTTCGTACAAGGGATCTGATATCGTTGCAAAACAACAGATCCTGTTTTTTCGGAACGCAATGATAGCAGACTTTTTTTCATCTTGTATGGTGATATGATATATTGTTACCTAGACACAGTAATTCTCCTCATTTGGCTTTGAAGCCAGCAAGTCAGATGATTCTGTAGAAAAGTTCTCCAATAAGATCATTGAGTTTTTGTTGATTGAAGCCTAAATCATCTTTGTTGTGCGTAGGTAGACTGCTAAATGTAGAAATCTGTATTTCTTTAAAATGATGTACCGGTCTTTGAGCAGAATCTAGGTGAGGATAGTAAACCCATTTGTATCCATTATTCCGATCTGTCTAATTTATATTGATCGGACAAAAAATATAGTTTCTTGGTTCACTTCAAATAATTTGTATTCCCAACAAAACCCAGTTTTTCTTTCCAAGACTGCAGCAAAGGTTCGACACACGTTTTACTCATTACCAGATATAGAGCCCAATATATATCCTGATCTTCCAAGTGAACTTCAAAATAAGCCAAATAGGCTTTTTGAACAAATTGTGAAATACCATTTCTGCATTCATTCATAGGGTTCACGCCTCAAAAATAACAAAAGGCGTCAATATGATTTACGCACTAATTTCATCTCGTAGATGCCATTATATTATTTCACATTATTTTATTGATGCTGTCAATGAATTGTGGGAACTGAAATCGACTAAGAGCCCAACTTCATTCAGAAATACACAGTAGCTACTCAGTTGAACCTGATAGGCAGAGCTTTGCAGGACGAAATCAGCTACTAATTAGATCAATTGGTTTCTCTGTTACACAAATAGTGAATTTTGTGGTTAAAGATATAATGGGATGTGAGCTGATACAAAAGAAATGCATTATGTTTTGAAATGAGCACAATAAATTACCGCAAATCTGTTTGTATTTTTTCGACACCAAAGAAAAAATTCTTACGATGACAGTGTTACAATTTCATGATAACAGTTTTGTAAAAGAAATCCACTTACTGTCAGTTTATTTCATCCACAAGAAACTTACTAATATAGAAATAAAATAATCCCAAAACATTGGGTATGAAAATTTTTCACTTCAAACGTGACGTTGAACTGACAGCAATAAATTCAAACATAGACCTATTTTGAGCAAATATATTGAATCCAATTGGAATTATCATTCTTCTTATCTGAAACGATTACGTGTATGAATTACAATGTAAATCTTTGATAAATACAATGATGTAATATGTTTAACAGACAGTAAAATAGGTATAGAAATATGTCGCATACAAAGTGAGCCAAGTTGACATGTAATATAAAGTCCATTTTATTTTATAGGTAGACAAAATATCGACCGAAAAAGGCCCCAAACGGTTTACTGAAGTTGAACGCATAATTTAGTTCGCGTAACTGGTCCTCCGGCCAGATTCTTCGTCATGGAGCCGAAATCAATGTTTCTACACCGCTGGATCGTGAGTGTGATACTGAAACATAAAGATGTGATTATTTTTTTATTTACTTAAGGGAAAAGAGAAAAGAGTCCGTTAGAAGTATCAATACTCGATGCTATCACAGATACGTATTCGATTGACATGAGTCGAGCATATTAATCAGAGTCAGTTGGGGGAAAATTTATCGAAATGATTCATTACGGTGAAATACTGCACGTAGTAAAAATGTAGAATAGCACTAACGTAGAAGAAGGTAATTTAAGCTTGCAATAAAACTATGGTTAGTAATTTTTAATTTGAGATAAAGGTTTGTTCATTTATCGTTTGAAATTGAGTCATATTGTTGCAGAGTAAAGAAAAAGACTTTTGTTTACTTGCTTATAGATTTGTTGAAGTTTACTTACAATATCCAAATTTATAGTTTTTCTTCGGGTTTCCTTCAATCATATAATTGAGATATTGACACGTTATATTATTACAAAGTATCTGAGCTATATACGAAAATTTCTCGAACAATAAGAGACACTTCAAGCTCAAATGAATTTTATAATTTTTCATTCGAAACTACCTATAAACTTCAATTCATGATTTTTCCAATTGTACCATTTATTATTCGTATAAGGTCATGAAAGAGAAATATCTCTTCATAGCTTTATTCTATGAACTCTCTGACTAACAGAAACTCCTAAGTCTTCTTCTTTGTATATATACATTTAGTTATAATCATATTAGGAAAACCGATCACTCATCTAACACGTAACAAATTTTCAGCTCAAGATGGTAATCAGCTAAAAAAAAAATCTAATCAATCATTTACCATTCATCACCCTCTATATGAAGTCTGAAAATATCAAAGAGAGCTCAAACTTTGCAATTTGAATCATACTGTAAGATGCTCAAAATAATCAATTAAATCCATTTGTCCTAGATTTACCAAATTGAACCGCCTTGATTATATTGGTGCCATCTGTCGTTTTCAGGCTGAACCTCATTCCTTTGCCGTGACCCTTCGGGAGTTATCTGTATGAACTAAATTCAATCTAAATGGATCAACGATGTGCGCAAGGAAACCTGAAATACTAAAATGAAGAATTTGTACGAACTAATTGACTTGAAAGTTGATAAGATACCATTGGTGCCAATCCAGCTAACAGATGGCACAACTGGTGTTACTTGGAAATTATTGATTTTTACACCCGAAATTCTAATAAATGTAGATAAATATGAATGGGACGTGGTGCATCATATAATCAATGCTATAAATGTAACTGTTGATGTAGTTCGATGGATGATCAAACTGATGAATATTTTCCTGGTCGACTGGAGCAATTTTGTTCAATGTAATAGGTTTATAGTTTGTTAAACGATCCCAATATATGTCCTTGAATAATGGTTTCACGATTCCTGTCTCAAGATATTCCACAAAACAAGCTTTTTGAGAACATATATTCACTATGTGTGCTAGTGGCCGAGAAACAAAATGTTCTATTACCTAAAGTGTTTCTGATCGAGTTTCGCCTCACAAGTTAATACCTTAAATTTAGCTATCAATGTCTCCTTTCCTTCTTCAGAATCAGATGGATACGAAAAGAAGAATCTATCAAGATGTCAGCTTTCACCGTGAAATCATTAGGTGGAGTGATTTTTTTGAATAGTTTTCCCAAATTTCACATACTTTCTTACTTATCCGTGTCCAAATGTATCTTCTGTCTTTAAAAGCAAATCAACCCAATTCACGATCCTTCGTAAGAATCAAAGTGCTGCTCAGCCAATTGCAATTCATTAAGAATATACTAATAAATCAACAAATTTATTCAGCTATTGTTGATTTTCGTAACAATCCCCTAAATTTATACGAATTTACAAAGATGTCAGATGGGCGGGGCTTAAGGTTCAATTGTCATGGATTTGTTTGAGTCACTGTCACGTACTGAATAACAAGAGAGTAGGAAAATTAGAGATTCTCGTCTTTGATTGGTTCTCGTGATTTCGGTATATTTTATCTTGATTGGATACGTTTTTCATTGGCTAGAATCATTAAATACCTGGATTTTTTATTTTTAGTATTGAGTCCACGTGTTTTCGGTATATTTCATCTTAGAGTTGGCATTTTGAAGTTTCTAATTTCTTGTTAGGGCAATTCCGATAAACGATAAGACATTTTCTTCCCCATGACCGTTTTGAAATATTGGAGTCACGAATGTGAGGTACATAATTGCAATTCATTAAGAATATAACAATAAATCAACAATCATAACCCCTAAAGTTATACGAATTTACCAAGATGTCAGATGGGCCGGTCTTAAGGTTCAATTGTCATAGATTTGCTCGAGTCACTGTCACGTACTGAATAACAAGAGAGTAGGAAAATAAGAGATTCTTGTCTTTGATTGGTTCTCGTGATTTCGGTATATTTTATCTTGATTGGATACGTTTTTCATTGATCGGAATCATTAAATACCTGGATTTCTTTGTTATAGTATTGAGTCCAAGTGTATTCGGTATATATTTCATCTTAGAATTGGCATTCTGAAGTTTCGAATGTCTTATTAGGGCAATTCGGTTAAAGCATAAGACATTTTCTTCCTCATGACCGTTTTGAAATATTGGAGTCACGAAAGTGAGGTACATAATTCAATTCATCGGGAATATACCAATAAATCTACAAATTTATTCAGCTATTGAAGACTAATTCTGGGAGTTATGTAATTTGAAGTGCCCAAACCTATGTTCAAAAATAATTTATTGTTTGATTTTCTTGCACAATATTTTGAGATGGGTTTTCAAATAATTCCTAGAATGATATAGGTTTATTTTATAAAAATTATATTTGTTAAAGTGACTTTCTATGACAAAAATCCATTTTTTCAAATCTAGTAATTTTTTAGAATTGAATAACCTAAACTTAAACGTTTATGTTCTTTGAATATCTTTTTATCACATCTTTCTGCTCATTTTTTAAATTTTTTTCTCGAAAACGGTTAATTTAGTCGACAATGAACAAGAGTAACCATTTTTCAGCTTAATGTTCAAAGTATTCGAATAAATTTTTTTTTAACTCCCCATCATACAGGGTGTTAAAAATGTAAGCAATAAAATGTACAACATAGTCCGCCCCTGATGAACTAAACAAGCGAATTATGTTTAAAGGGGTTTATTTTAAGAGGTCTTCACTACTCTTCATCGTATTTAACTTTCATAAAATTAAATTAAGTGAATTAAAAGTTATTCAAGAAAAATTGATTATCAGTGGCTTCCTCTAGGAGGCCGTAACTCCGTAGGGAGGGACGCTACGAAAAAAAATTATTGGAATTTGTCATCTTATTTTTTCATGTTCTATTAGAATCAGAGAGATCTCCCGTATTTTACCGGACACCCTGTAAATATTGTAGTTTATGATAGTTTAGGAATAAGTCCGAACTTCATCAATCAAAATTTGAAGCTTTTTGCCTAAATAACTTTCTCTTTTTAAATGTTATTTGTACCTCGGTTTTCCTCAAAATCTTGTTTCTTATTTTTGCTCAGAAAATGGCAAAGCCTTTTTAGGTTTTAATAGAAATGTCTGCCTCACCATGAGATCATTCAACAGTTCCTCAACAAAAAAAAATGGGAATCAAGGCCAGGAATGAACTTTTGTGACAATAAAACAACCGTCACAAAGATGTGGAAGTTTTACGTGAAATTGCTCAGAAAAAAAGTTGCTTATATGTGTGAATTATTTTAGGTGTAATATTAATACAATTTTGAATGTCTGCACTCACCATGACGGATCACTTAATTGGCACAGAAATTATGGAATTATCGAGACAAAAAAAAATGTAGGAAAGCGTTGATGTGAGGCCTGGAGTCTTTTCTTGAACTCTGGAACAGTGTGACAATAAAACAACCGTCACAAAGAATGTGGAAGTGTCAACAAATCTATATATTGTATTAAAAATTTTTCTGCACAAGGATTTCCGCGAAATTCTGCTAACATTTTCCTTTAAACTTTTTTCAAGTTACAAATTAATCACAGGAATATTCAGGAACTTATAGCCGAAACCCAAAATCACATGCACATAAATGCAGAACCATTCGATGGATTTCGCCCAATAACGAACTAGACTGAAATATTTGGACACCAAACTATTCTGAAAATATGAAACCTCATCGCCTTCGGCGAATAGGGAGGGAAGTCGAATCTTATCGATTGAGAACATTTTTGGCTCGAATTCGGAAATTACAGACATGATGCTCATAATATTGTTTAGTTAGGGGTGAGGTGTCTGCGCACATGTAATAATTCAATAGAATTCAAGATAATTCAGAATACTTCAGAATCATTCAAAAACCGTATTTCTAATAATCTCGGAAATTCAGAAGAAACTACAAATTTTCAATTATTCTTGGACTAAACTTTATACCAGAACACTAAAATTCCAGGGTGAATGAACCCTCGGAATACTATTTCTCATTTGTCAGCAACATCATATTCAAAGATTGAAAATATTAGGAGATCTCGACAAGACTGATCATGAACCATTTCGCTAGCCTCTATGCATCATATTTCATATCTCATATTCAGGCTCATCAGTCACTTTTTCTACTGACGAAGTTCATCAATCCTTATTAAGTGCACCCAAGAACCTAATTCATTTTGCATGCCGGAAAGTATCATTCATATTTTCATATCCTCCATTCGTTCCAGCAAGGTGACTGGCTACATGGAGAATTATTTTCAGTAGGGCTGGTTTTTGTGGCTTGAACTAGGAAATAACATTTTTGTATTTCAAGGTTATTCATTGATGCAGGTTGCTAATAAAAAAAATCCTATGAAAATTGAATTTTCTTGTTAGAAATTGTCGCAATTTTAATCCGGCAACCTCATGAAGCAGAACACGCAACTCTCATTTATACAGGGTGATGCTCTACTAAGGCCTATCAGATATTCATGGAAAATTCATCACAAATTTGTGCTGGGAATTCACATCTCAATGATTAATTTAGAAAAAGATGCCGGATGTGATTTTCGAAAATCGAGGTTTTTTAATGCGGTTGAAAGGAAACTGTAGGAAATCTGATATTCGAAAATTGCGAAACAAACGAGAAAACGATAAGATACTGTTTCACTAGGAACTAGCCGGCTAAATTTGGGTTATAATTTAAAAAAATGGGTAAAATCTCACGATATTCGGGACAGTGTTTCTGATAGTCAGTACTATTACTTATCGCGGTTCGTTTTACTCAAGTAGTTTTCATTTTTATTTTATCTGTGCTTTTATTCTCAATTAGATTTCTTTTCCATTTCTTGGTTTGAGAGGGAAACCTGTTCTGCATAGGAATTAACATACAATCAAACAATAATTAATTAGACACCTTATATATTTGAATAACGTCGATGATCCCTAAGGGCAATATCCATTTCATTGGTTGTTGTCTCAGTATGATATTTTGAAATTCAGATTTTCCATCTTCCGATAAATAAAAATATTGAAGTGAGATTCGAATGAAATAGGGTTTGTTATGATTGACGATTCGACTGCGTCTAAGGAACTGCCAGAGAAATAAATCGAATCCCGAAAAAGGAGGAAAGAGAGATGAATATACAAATCCAGAAGAAACCGATCATCAATCTAACGAACATGTTGGTTTCTGATGCAATCTGAAGCAGAAGCAATTATTATTGTTTCGATGTGTTTACCATAAGAGCTCAGATTTTTCCAACATAAAATATTATATTATTATTGAAAATGAAGCAAGCTGTGAGATTAACTGTTCACTGAGTAAACTAGATTTATTAGTTTTACACTTTTAGGATAATTTCAGTAATTTTGAATTTGATATGAACTGAGAATGCTCGGAAAATATACTCTAATATTTCTTGTTTATGAGTTGTAATATTGTAAGTTGTTAATATTAAACATTCACCTTCAGAGAGTTTAAATAGATGCTTCCACCATATATGTTCAAAACGGGGCCAAATTTGAAAAAATAGTATAAGAAAAAAATGTTTTTTAGACTTCAAGAATAAATGGTTAAAATTAAAACAAAGGTCAAAAACTCATCCTGTATATGAATTGATAATGTTTGCACTATCTTGAACATAAGAGAAAATTTGATGTAGAAAAACGTTTTTTGTCGAGAATTGTTCCGATATCATTTTCTCTTTTTTTTTTGCGATTCGGCAATCTGTCACATTGCCAACCGATTTATGTGCACCTTCTCGACATCTACCGAAAAAGCTAACTGGAGGGCGTCCAAATAATTGCGTGCTATATATCTGTCATCGTACCCTTGCCAGCTCTGTATGTCAAAAGTTGTAGAATTGATTTCCATAAGATCACCAATATGAATCAAAATAATTTGAAAATTGTCGATTTCTCTTCTAACTAGAATACGGATTCCATCAATTAATGTGAAAGCGATCATAACATTAACTGGATAATACTACTGACGTTCTGTTGGACGGTTCATTCATGATAACAAAACCCATCATAAGATGTGATGAAGGTACGAAAACGAATCCTAAAGACTATGAAAATGTACTCAGAGCTGTAAAACAAGGCTATAATATGTAGCAGAGCACGGATATGAAGACAAGAACTTTTGGACGTATGTTCTGTGGTCTTTTACCGGATTCTCGTGCAGTTGGGATTGCATCATACAGGTCGCTTATGCTTCCTTCATGACAATACGTTAGAGTTTCCACCGACTGAGAGGTCCTAGTGTTAAAGACATAGATTGGTTGCTCACTCCTGATTGTGTACCCCTATTTTCTATTTAGTCCTCTAACCATCTTCTTATTCCTAGGATAACCTTGGCTGACCGCAGAATTACGTGTCGACAAATACCATCTTCGTTCAATTCTTTCTGCTACTTGTGGATTCGCCCAATATACCTTCACTACAAATACAATAAAAAACCCATTTCAACTACAGAAAAAGCAGAACAGAAAGCTTTGAAAGTTCTCAAATCAGATTATGTTATCAAAATTAGTCCGGCGGACAAGGAAAATACTCCAATCATAATAGATGTCGGTTCTCAAAAGCAACAAAATATAAGGAAATATTAGATGCGAGAAAATTAAAAAAACTGAAGAAGGATCCCTCCACCACAGTTGAAATTTATATGCATGCCATACGATATGAATTTGGAAAAGACTATCTTCGTCAAAATAAAAAACTATCAATCCACTTCAGCAAACCACTACGTTCGAAAAATTTAAATAAAGAAATTTAGGAAGATGCCAATCAAAAGTTTGTTCAGTCAAACATCGATTGGAGATGGAACAAAAATTCAGTTCATACGAGTTTTTTCATCGAGAGAGTTCTGAGTGAACTAAAGAGTTCATTTTATTAAAATGTTTGTTTATGAAGCCATTAGATTTTCACTCCTTTTCATAAGAATTATCCCACTTTATAGAGTTCCGACACAATGTTTAGTTGGACATTCTATCAGATTGTATTGATGACTCATTTATTTTGTGGAAATTAATTATAAGTATTGAAAGAAACAAATTTTTCATCTACTTTTTTCTCTATTGATCTTACGACATGACCGATTATCAAACCATCGTCGATGGAAGAATCCCAATCTTTCACCAATCTTTTGATTCCCGAATAGAGATGAGCCATTCTCCATTCATTAAGCATCTGACGATAGTTTGATAACCGAACCCGGTCGTGTTGTAAGATTTCCTTCAATATTGATTGAAATAATGTTCAGAAAACAATTTTTTATTTTATTTCATAGTAATGATAATCAGAAAGCTCAAGTTAATTGTCAGATCTCGAAAGGTTACTCCCCAGGGCCTCACAGCAAATTCGCGACCCAGAATTCACGAACTCCCTTTTGCTTCTCTGACATGATTCCTGCATATCGTAAGGCGTCCGAAAAATACTTGAGTTCAGGAGCCTCCCCACCGACACACCCTACGAATCTGAAGGGCTAAAGTCCTCGAAAGCTCGCAAAGCGTTCACGTCGAAGGCCGAACGCGTTCTAGTTTTATGGGATGCCCTCCAGCATTACGATGCCTTCCACTTAAGCGGACTCAGCGGACTTCGGTTATCGAGGTTGAGATGCTGGGACATATTTTTTGAAAGTTATTAATATTCGTCAACTTCACAAACAACGATTGGATGTATGTTGATGGACTGCTTAACAGGAAAGAGGTGGCTTTTTTGATATCTTTGATGAAGAGTTCCAATTCAAATCCGATTCTGGAAGTGAAAACTGGTATACTAGCTTCAAGGGGCATGAAATATGATTCAATTCATTTGCTGCCATGCTCACTTGATAGTCGAAATCCTCAATGTTTAAAGATGCTGCCATTAAGTTCCTGGGAGTTCTAGATATTTTTTTTTACCTGAGTTTTTTTATGGGAAGAAGGAATAAGTCGACCTTGCTGGCCTTTTTCATCTAATGTAAGATCCTAGTGAAAGAATAGATGACCTATGAAGAATTTTCATCCAACCATTGTTGAATAAATTGAATTAAATGTATGTCATTTTCTGGGCGTAATGGTTTAATCCATAGCATGGAATTATGTGTAGATTCATCTGTTCATGTGTTTTTCCAGTGTAAACTTTAGTTAGTACTTACTCTTTGGGGATAATATTCATCATTTCAGTCCACTGATAAACTTGATACAATATTGTTCTTGGATATATTATTCGTTTAGGTGTAATCAAAACGATATTGGATTCTTCATAATTACATCATAAGTCAATTGTTAACAGGTACATTTCGTAAATCAACTGATCAAGATAATCCTCGTTAATATCCTATTTCGTAGCTACCAAGGAATATTTTTAGGTAGGTCATTACTAAGTAAAGTGCTTTACTAATACACCTATAACTATTCAAAATTAACAAGCTTGAATTTTAGTTGATGACGAGATATTGTTGATGATGGAGCTCGATTTGAATGATTGTTTGGGTTATTACCATCATCTATTGTGGATGTAATGATTTCCGACGTTTCGATAGACATCTTCTATCTTTATCAAGGAGAAAAGTAAGAAACCTTTTGAAAATTATCAATTTTCAAAAAGTCAATTGACAGAAGTCATGGAAGAAAAATGAACGATGTTATATACTCATCTGTGATATGATGATCTTTTTAAGTTGGATCGAACTATCGGCGTCCAAACTTCTGGCAGATCTATAGATGGAGCACT
The DNA here is from genome assembly GCA_030674115.1 of Micraspis discolor. NCBI lineage: Eukaryota > Metazoa > Arthropoda > Insecta > Coleoptera > Coccinellidae > Micraspis > Micraspis discolor. The sequence goes on along the minus strand of JARTUT010000006.1, from coordinate 3,133,463 downwards.
TATGGAATCAGGTGTTATTTTCATAAATGCTGCTTCTTTGATTTTTCTTCTTGCAAGTTTTTCTTCTTTGGATATTATTGATGCTTCATCCCACTTTATACGATGATTCTCATCTACAGCATGTTGGACCAACCTGGATTTGTCGCTGTCTAGTACTCGTAGAAGCTTCTGATGTTCTTTTATTCGTACATTCAGAGGGCGTTTAGTTTAGGTTTCTTACTTTTCTCCTTGATAAAGATAGAAGATGTCTATTGAAACGTCGAAAATCATTACATCCACAATAGATGATGATAATAGCCCAAAGAATCATTCAAAGCTGTAATTAGAATCCAATCTATCCAAATCCTTCACCGCTTTTTATAGTATTACAAATTTATGCGAGTCTACACCCAATGCATTCGCCAATTTGTAACTAATATATGTCATTTCTCAATCAGGTGTTTACTATTTCGCTCTGTAAAACTTCCTTCATGAAAATTGTTTCTTCATATTCGCTAAGGGCTTCTTCTTAGTGTCTCTTCAACACTGCAAAAATTGGGTATTTTTCCTGGTATAATCAGTTTGAATATTCATGTTTATCACACACATAATGTATAATAAGGAAGCAGTTTGTATGTAATTGAACTTATTATGAAATATGTATTTCATTCAAACTTTAAATTGAATAAGAAAATAAACTTCCATTATCCATGTATTGAGACGTTTTCATATTCTCAAGGATATTATGATTACAAACTAAAGTTGTTGGAAAATTGTCTGCAAATTGGCGAACGCGCTGGGTTGAAATTCTCATCTTTTCAGAGCAGACATGAAACATGGTTAGTTGTAGGGGAGCCCAAGAGGGGATTTCAGGAGTTACTAAAGCACAGCAGGTTATCATACAGGGGGATACTTTGTACCCAAGTATGAAAGCGAGCCAGAAGGGAAAGATAATTCTTCTCTGAGAAAGAATTTCTTTTTCGTACTTATCTCCTAAATAGATACTTTTTACCCTGAAAAGTATTTTTGTCAGTTTGATGAGTTGAAATATTTGGAAAGATAAAAAAATATTTACTTCTCAGATTAGACAATTCTTCAAGTATAATCATCCGATTATGGGTCATCATGTCAAGGGAATATAGATGAACCATATATATGTCACTGTGACGTTCTCGAGTATTTCAAAAATGGCATCTAGTTTGCACATTTTCGTAAAAGCCATGAGTTTGAGTTATATCCAAATCGTAAGAATATTATATTAAATTTTATCTTTGGGTTCACTTAGCACACCCTTAAAAATTATTATTAATAGTGTATCACTGGTTCTTAGCTTTCCAGCATTCGAAGGCCAATTACGACAAAAACAAGTTGATTGGGTTCAATATTTGTCTAATAATTTTCATAGTTTAGGACCACGCAGGTTTTTAAACTTATCCAGAAGCTATGGAAACTTTTTTATACCTTTGAAATGATATTTAATGAGTGAAACCAACTACTTGATCACCTAATGTCAAGCCCTTTTTGAGTAATTTCACGAGGCTGACTTAATTTTTTTATTGAAACAACATTCAAGGCTATTATGTTAAAATACAAATTTTTGAAGTCACTAAGTAGACAAGCCTGTATATTCCAAATTAGAGTGATACTTGATTCCGTTTGAGAGTGTATGAATATTTCATTGACTAATCCATAAAACTTCCAATAAAGAATTTATATATGATTGACACAACTGACGTAATAAGGATGATAAGTGAAGGGTAGGTAACAGATTATTCTATTAAAATACCATTATATTTATCAATATCTATTATAAAACGATTTCAAAGGAGGGTAAAGTGTGAACAGGAAGTGGTTCATATTCAGAATTATCCTTTCCGTCACCGAATCCTTTGTTTATGACCCTCGATTCAAAAACATTCCTGACAGCTGAGTATCCCTTTCCCAAATACCGATAAACGAAGAAACCCATCTTTTCAGGTAGACCATACGCAAACACATCGTAGACACGATGGCACACAGCCAATCCCAAGGATCTCCAGAGCCTCCATCTCCCGCTTCACCCTTAAGTCGCTGATAGTGCACCCAACGCCCCACAGTCGGCGGTGGAAAACATTCGCGAATCGACCTGGCCTACTCGGATCAGTGTGGCTCCAGAGTGGCGTGCAAACGCGTCGCGAGATGCGCCCCTCAGCAGCCGATACAATTCGGACCTGGTTGCTCTCGGCCCTTGTGGTACACGGCGCCGTAGCTGGTAATCCGGACGCCAAGCGTCTTTATGACGATCTTCTTTCAAATTATAATAAGCTGGTGAGGCCGGTTGTTAATACAACGGATGTACTCAGAGTTTGTATTAAGCTGAAGCTGTCTCAGCTGATTGATGTGGTAAGAAGATTTGTTCTTTTTGGTTTTCAGGGGGACAGAACTGAAACTGTGGCTTAAGCATCTCTTGAGCTACTCGAGAAGATTACGAATTCCGTTTTTTTCAAGGTTGTAAATCGACCCTTATTATTGAATCATTCGGATCTTGAAAGCATCCTAAGAGCATCAGTGAACATCTCATGAATTTTTTATAACGCTTCAGCACATTGGGTGATTTATATTAATTTAATGGCTTGAACTGGAAAATAATAACCACATGAACCTCATTCACGTGAAAGAATTGTGAAGTTCGGAAATCTCTTAAACATGAACAATTTTGTCTAAGGCAAGGGTGCAGGTTCCTCTAAAATGTTTTTGGTTAAACTTTGACAAGCATACTGATGAGTATGAATGTATATCAGTATTATACACGGTAGGCATTAATATGAAAATGGATTTATCCCTGGCAATTGAAACAATTGATGTTGAGAAATTTGCGATAATTGCTGAATATCATTGTTCTTTATTTAGAATCAAGCATGCTTACAAAATACTACTCTCGAAAAAGAAGATATCGAAAGCCTGCAAATTCGCCGTTCGGAGAAAGTATTGTTAGGGAACTAGTATTATCTTGCCCTTGGGTGCTGACAACAAATTTCAACAATTTTTGACTATGTCAAATTGAATAAGGAGTGTATTTATCGACTTTACATGTGAATAAAATCTTATCCTAGAGTAATTGACACTTACAATCAATAATACTGCATATATTATGACACTGCTTTCTTTTTTGTTTTTGAAAGGAATCAACGATCTATTGTTAATACGATAACAATGCATTACTTTATATTGATATCATTTAAATATCAATTCCGAGGAATTGAAAACCATAGAGGTTATGTGGCTACAGGAAAAAATTATCCTGAATTTCATGCTGAGGGTACTTACAATGAAACATTTATTCAGTAATCTAGTTTTGTTAAAATAAACGATATTTGATAATAATGACAACTAAAAGAAATAACGAAATAACACTTAAGGAAATAAAGTAGGCCTTAGCTACCAATTTCTAATTGCATTCTACGTTCCAGAAAGTATTTTTATTGTGTCAGCAGAATAATATTTTGCAAAAACAATAATAAATTTGGTGTGGTTGTTGTTTAAAGATATATTCTTCATCCTCTGTGAGAGAAACCTGCACTCTTACTTAGGATCCATATGAAAACAACGACTTGAGTCGAGCGTTTGATACTATCGATATTGCCATTTTGATTCAAAAACTTGAAAGAATTGGTATACGCGGTGTTTCACTGACATGGTTAAAATCTTTTTTGAACGGTAGAAAGCAGAGAGTTCGCCTGTGTGAGAGTGGACGGAAGGTGCTCTCGGACGAAGTATTGTTGGAGACAGGAATCCCCCAGGGCAGCACACTTGGACCGATTTTATTCATTGTTTATATTAATGACCTAGTAAAAAGCCTAAATTCATCAACTTCCTCAACAACCTTATTTGCTGACGACAGTTCAGTCATACTTGACGGTGAAGGCAATCGAGATGTTGCTGTTCATGCAAATGAGTGCCTTGTTAGAATGGCAAATTATTGTAATGAAAATGGCCTGATTTTAAATGAGACAAAAACCAAAATTATTCTTTTTTCGCTTGAAGGTGTAGTTCCGGATTCTACCCCGTTGATAAGATCGTCACTTGGAAACAACATCATCAGAATTTCGACCGAGGTAAAATTTCTTGGTCTCATTATGGACGATCACCTGAATTGGAAAATCCACTCATCATACCTGTGCAGGACTCTCGCGTCAATAAATTTCGCTCTGCTCCAATGATGATTATATCGATTTAATTCCTCTCAACTTCACATATCTCAAAAATTTAGGAAAAAATGTAGAATGATTTTATCTCCTAAAAACACTAATAATTCTAGGAAGTAAAATATACGGACCTTTAGTTCAAGTTGTTTTTCATGCAATTTAACTAATCTGTACAGTAGTAGTGAGAAACTCCCAAGAAATGGAATGAATCTATTGATGCCAAAATATGCATGACTGTTATCAAAAACCTTGTACAAGAGATCGTTTCAATTGATATTGTTGTTTGAATATTACAGGTGAAAATGCAATTTTTTTATGTAATTTCAACACCCTATATCTTTTGAAAAGGACCAAATTTGGAAAAATGTTATAGATAGAAAATGTTTTGACGTCAAGAATCTATACTTAAAATTAAAGCAGTGGTCAAAGACTCACCCTGTATATGAATGTATTTTTTAATGGGTCGACCTCTGTCTTGAAATTCAGAAAGTGCATCATTTGAACTATTTGACTCAAAACCTAGGGCATGAGAAGTTTCCATTTGACCAAGTTTATTTTTTTCCATCTGTATCTTAAACCCGTAGTCGCTGATGATTGATGAAAGACAAGTTTCTACATACCTCGAACTCTTTTTGCAGAAAACTCATTTCATGAGCATTCCCAATGGAGATAGATTAATATTTCACCAACATGTATCGAACGAAATAAAATCCTCGACGGTACTCATATCATGATAAAGAATATATAAATTCGTTCCTTCTGCATTTCCTCCGCATAAACATTGGAGCAGCCAGTAGAATTGATTTCGTTTGGATAAGACATTTCGTGCACTTTTATGATGAATGTTCAAACTTTCCAACGTTCTTTGGCCCTTCATTTACACGCTACTCTAATAGAGCTATGCGAGTAACCATGCTTCCGAGATTCCGACAAATACATTGCGTGACTGCCAGAGGTTTCTGAAGGAAGAAGTCAAATGGATTTTAACACTTCAGCCATATCATGGATTATGCAAATACATCGATTTGTCAACAACCTGAATAACTAAGCAGGTCTGCATAACATCTGTAATGGGTGTTCCCAATCAGTTCTCTTGTGGAATAAGTCAGTAACATTTTGTAATGAAGAATGCTGAAAAGTACTGACGTGATGTCAGGAGCTTTTGCCAGTTTTTATAGTAAAACGATCCTAATGCGTACTTCCTAGAACATCGAAGAAATTGTAAAGGGTGAGCAAAACTTATAGAAGCTTCATTGAAGTTGTTACTATATTTAGATCGTTTTCATTCGAAGATTTAGCGTGAAAAACTCTTTCCTGGGGGGGTTTAATTACCTCCAGTACACCCCCCCCAATCCGGTGAAAGTATAAAATTGTCGTACTTGTGTACTATGTTATTGTTGTTTATGTTTTTTCTTCAATTATGATAGTCATTCATTACATTAAATGAAATTTCAAGAGGAAATCGGATAAATCTTATTTCATGAGGATATATAGAGGGTGATTCATTTAGAGGTATTCTTTGTGCTGAGGATTTAGTTTTATTTTGCGCATGCGTCATGTAAACTGTACTGGTATTGTTGTTCAGTAGTGTCCGACATTTCATAATGGAACGACTTAGCCTGGCACAGCGTCAACAAATTGTTCAGCTTTATAACGAAAATGGGCTTTCTCTGAGTATTGTGTATCGAGCACTTAGAGTGACTTACGGTGGACACAATCGGCCTACCGAACGCACAATTCGCTCTACCATTACTAAGTTTGAGACTCTTTATTCGTTATTGGATAATGCTCGACTAAATAGACAACATCCAGCTCGTAGTGAACAAAATATAGCGGCGGTGGGGAAGAGTGTACGTGATGACCCTGAAGTATCGATTTGTCACCGTTCTCAACAGCTTGGCCTTACGTATCAAACGACTTGGCGGATTTTACGTAAAGATCTCTCTTTGAAAACTTTCGGAATTCAATTAGCTCAAAGAACTGAAGTCAACGACAAACCAACTCGTTGGGCTCTTGACAAGCTTGTAGAGAATCCCCTCTTTTCGACAAAATTGTTGTTCACTGATAAGGCCCATATTTGACTTAATAGGTTCGTTAAAAACAAAATGCTTGAATCTGGGTTGATGAACAACCCAGAGAGTCTCAAGAATTGCAGTTAAATTCTGAAAAAAAACTGTTTGGTGCGGTTTCTGGACCGGTGGAATAATGCTACTGTGAATGGTGACCGTTATTGCACCATAATAACAGACTATTCGTTGCCCGAAATTGAAGTCCGTGGACTCGACGGAATGTGGTTTCAACAAGATGGTGCCACTTGCCATACAGCCCTTGAAACCATGGAGTTAATGAGAGATTATTTCGGCGAGCAGATTATTTCACGCTTCGGACCAGTGAATTGGCCGGCTAGATCATGTGACATCACACCTCTTGATTTTTTCCTTTGGGGCTATGTGAAGTCCAAAGTCTACATAGACAAGTCGGCTACGATTGAGGTATTGGAGGCCAATATTACTCGAGTCATTGGAGAAATATCACCCGAAATACGCACACGCGTAATCGAAAACTGTCGAATGAATCTTCTTAACGGTTATTGTATTTGATATTGAGCTGTATATGTTTTCAATTTATTGGTTTCGAACTCTTGACGAATCTATGGTCTTACTTGAGGCCGTATATTCTTTACTATCCGAACGAAATAAGCTAGAATTCTCATATTTTCAGAAGAGGTTAATCGTTCAAATGCCTTGGTTTACTTTCTTATTGAGCCCAATCGGTCAAAAAGTTTTGCAGAGTATCTGAAATTTGGATTCCTCAATAATTTCTAGAATATTCATCAAAGCTGATCGGTTTGAATATTGTAAAAACTTCTCATTTTTTTAATAGATTACTCATAAGACTTCTTCAAATATTCCGCTACGAACTTTCAACTTGATGTTGTTGATTAAATAAAAAATGCACTAGGAAGGAATCACCGCTGCCGCAGATGCCTTAGTTTAACGAGAAAAATTTTGAATATAATGAAAATGAAAATTCAAAAATATACTCAGCATTTTCTTGTGAACATACAATACAGTAAGGTAAGTGTTGTTTACTATATGGGATGTGCTCGAACCAATCTCGAATTATTTTGCCAGCCCTTGCATTCGCTCATGAGCAAACTCGTCATCGACTTGTAAATATTACTTACATCCCTTAGAGCATAAATAACTATTTTGACTTACGTATCATCATAACCACTTCAGATGATGGATAATCCTTAATACCATCATAAATTCAACATATACTTTTCAATTTACTGAAAGCATGATGAAAAAGAAATTTCCTCAATCATGTAAACCCGAAGTTCTGCCACCGAATATTTCCAACTAAATATTCCTCTATCTTGATTACCAGCTGTCAGAAGCAGGCCTATTTCCTCTCTTCAATTAATTGAAAATATCAAACAAAGGGGTGCGCAAATGGAACTAGTCGAAATTTTCCTCGAAAATCATAGTTTAGATAAACGAAGGCAAACGTACTCTTACTCGACTTTCAAGTCGGTACGTTAGGGGTTAATCCTTTATGAGTCGACTATTATCTGGAGGGTTCTTAGGGGCAAACAAGATATATGCCGACTCCATAATTCACAAGGAAGGAAACACCACCGCACTGCTTGAAGTTACAGAAGGATATCCTCCATGTAAATTGTTGACGGGCATGATGAATGTGGATAATGCTTAATCCTTGACTAAATTATTGTAGGTATGTGGTTTCAATTGTTCAACAAAATGTTATAATGAATGTTGTCCTGCTGTGTTAGATGACGCACCGCCATATTCACTCAATGCGACCTCCCTTCATTTCAGAGAGCTTTACCGGATAGGTCTTAAATATTAAATTAGTATTTGATAGTTTGTGTTACGAAAGCAGAATTTTTTATTTATCTTGATTGAATTGAAAATATATCTGCGAGAAATAGAGCCCTGATAAGTGAAAACAAACAAACATTTGCTCAAATGTAATAAAACTAACTTTCAAGGAAGTGTTTGAATTTTTCTAAAAATATTCTCGACATAAATCAAAAAACGAGGATTTACAGATGAATGTGTAAGAATTAACTAATCGTGTGAACTTCAGAAATATAAAAAATAATAAGAATTAATAATATAGTTCATATAGTCGAATTATTACCAAAGTTACTTGAGAGTTTGATCAACATGAGATATACAATGAAACAGTGAAATGATAATTGTGAAATGTATACAAAATAATAATGAGAATGAATTCAAGGTTTGTCATGAGCTCAGGGATAATTTAATCGAAATATAGCGAAAACAATCACAAAAATTCAGAAAAGCAATGACTGAGCTTGTACCAAAGTCTTTCTATGGATTTTTGAACAGTGTGATATTGAAGAAACCACCACAATAAATGAGAATATTCTATTTCTTTAGTCTGAAATAATTTTCTCGGAACTGCCCACCAATATTTTTTTTATTATATTCAAATATCCGTATTGATCGATTCACAGTTTTCATTCAGCTTTGTTCGAAGTTCCAACTGCCTTCTCTTGAAAATGAAAATTCAAATCGGTCGATAAGTACCAACAGAAACGTTACATAGTCAGCTGAGGCATCAGTCAATAACTCTACAAAATCTTGCTTGTCTATTTTCACTATGCTTTGTTTGGATGGTGCAAGAAAATGGCGAAATTCGAGCCAAGCAAGCGTTCCTTGCGGATTCGAAAAAAAATGTAGCTCAGGCGCGTCAAATGGTTGTAAAAACTTATGGAGAATGTTGTATTAGTGAAAGAACGTGTCGGGAATGTTTTCATATGTTCAAAGTGTGTGGAGGACAAGGAACCTCCTGAACCCGTGAAAAAGTTCGAGGATGCAGATTTGGAGACTTTGCTGGATGAAGATTCTTGTAGAATGCAACAGGAACTTGCACATTTATTAGGCGTGACTCAGCAAGCGGTTTCTTATCGCTTAAATTGCTAAGGAATGATCAAGAAACTGGGACATTGGGTGCCGTACGATTTGAAGCCGAGGGACATCGAACGGCGCCTTTTCAACAAGTCCTCCAACGACGAAAAAGAAAGGGTTTTTTACATCGTATCGTGACCGGAGATGAAGAGTGGATACACTATGACAACCCGAAGCGGAAAAAATCGTGGGGCCCCCTGGCCATGCATCAACTCCGACAGCGAAACCGAACATCATGGCTCGAAGTTGATGCTGTGCATTTGGTTGGACCAGCTTGGCGTAGTGTACTATGAACTCTTGCAATAAGGCGAAAGCATTACAGGAGCCCTCTGTCGGACGCAACTAATTCGTTTGAGTCAAGCGTTGAAGGAAAAACGCCCGCAATACGCGAAAAGACACGACAAGTAATAATTCTGCTCGACAACGCTCGGCCACATGTTTCCAACGTCGTGAAAACATACCTGGAAACATCCTACCCCACCCGCCGTACTCTCCTGGCATGATTTCTACCTATTCCGATTGATGACGCATGACGAGGAATTCAGAAGTTACCACAAAGATGGGATAAAGTTCTGGCTAGCGATGGAAAATATTTTGAAGAATGAGTATGTAACGAGTTTTTTTATAATAAAACCTCAAATTATGAAGTAGAACGACGGTTCTCTATTTGTACGCCTATGTAGCTATATCATCTCCAATAAAAACTATTTAAATATTTCTTTCACTGAGCTCTTGACCTGTAGAATACTTTACATATTCGAGTCCAAATTTCATTCATACGAAACAAAACTCTCCCAAAGTACGATTTTTGGTCAGATTTGATAGAAAATAACAACCGCCAATATACTGAAAAATATCCATCTATTCTTTTGCGGCTGAAAATGAATCAAGCGGGCAAAACTCCTTTATCTTCTTGTCACTTTGATCTGCGATGGTGAAATTTGGGACTGCTTAAGATACTACTAACGTCCGTACATGCACGGAATTTTGTTCAAGTCCTACATATACCTCGTCAGCTATGTGGTATAAAAAAAAGTTTAGAAATTTTTTTCTTTATTTTCTAGCATGTTCATTTCTTCGAAATTTAGTGAGCCTATTTGTTTCAACTTCATTTACACATTTTCCAAGTTTTAACTCGTTCCGACGGATATTGAAGGAGTTATTGAGCAAACCAAATTTTAGATGATCATAACTCCTGAAACATTCGACGGATTTGGCCCCAGTACGAAATTGACTTCAATATTTACAGAGTAATCAGTTTCTCAGTTCTTTCCCCTCATTTATTATGAACCATTCATTAATGTTTACAATTATCAAATAGTTCATATCCATCATCTGTTATAGTTTTTCCTCCTACCAACGTTTATTGTCCTTAAAGCGGAGTCGCATCAGTAAAATCTGACATTACTTTGAAATTACATAATATCTATATATATATATATATCTGTGGTTTGAAGTTTCCTTCAACATAGCTAGTTTGGAGACAAATTTGTCGAGCTAGCATGAAGTGATTTGGGAATTCATGTAATATCAAAGTGCTGCCCTCTTGAGAATGCGTGAGAATTGAAAAACCTTCGCAGTTTCTTTGCAGTCTTGGAGCAAATTCACCTTAAGAATGATAGAAGACTTCTATCAAATCACTGGTACGAAGAAAAACTGTATAGATGGTGGATATAGCCCAAATAATAATTCAACACGAGTTTCATCATCCAAAGTTTCTCATCATCAATTAATATGGTTTGTTGAAATCAGTTCATCAAGGGGATTTCCAAAAGTTTCAAATATACAGGGTTTCCGATTGAGGAAAAGGACACCGAGTATGGCACACTTGCGCCATAGTTTGGCTAATGCATAACTAAATATAAAAGTTGAAGAGTCTCAGCATTTTCATAGTTTCCTAAAATAATTTATTCCATAAGTGCTATCCACGCTGTATAAGATGATTTCTATCGAATTGAAATTACAGTTAAAAAAAATCATAGTTGATAGAAAAACTTAATTTCATATCGGATGTTCCCTATAAACTTTCATTCAGAGAATGAAATGGCACATTGAGTTTGCTAATGAATATCCCACAAAACAATTCCAGGCAGATATTCTCAAAGTTGGATGATGGGTGACTGACTCACTTAATGCGCAACCAGCTTATTGGAGTGTTTTCCTGAACAAAGTTTCCACAGTTTTAATGCCAGCAAGTTTCCCTTTCGCAGCATTCTCCTTCAGAAATTAAGAATAGGCTCAGGAACAACTTTGGATTTTGAAATAACTGTTTTCACACCAGAATCAAGGGGAGGGTTCACCACCATAATGTTCTATTTCAATATACAGCATGAGTCTCTGACTAACTATATTCTCGAGGGAAAGAACAATTTTTTGCAAGCTTGTTCTGGTTTAAAATCAGTAAAACATCGTGCTATCGTTTTACCCAAATGTGGAGCTGAATATGGTCTCAACGATTGAATTTGACTTTCTGATGAGGAATCAGGTTCCAAACTAGAGTATGTCCGGCAGGTCCTTTGGCCATATATTTTATATCATCCGAAGGAGATGAGATTAACCACAATAAAGTCAATACTTATACTCAATTCATTTTCTACATTCTTCATTGTGAATTTTATATTCGTCCAGTATATGAATCTGATTATTATCATTGCTACTATATTTATAATATATATCGTCTAGGCTTGAATATGAATCCTTCCTTTCCTTGGCAACGATGTACGATGAAGTATAGGGTTGCGATGGCATGCCACCAGTCAGTGCCACCAGTTGGCCTCCTCTACGTATCATATTCGTAAGAATGGCATAGTTTGTAATGTGTGATCAGTGTTGGTTTTCAAGTGCAATCGATCCTTTTGTAGAAGGATATTTTGGTGAGTATTTACAACTGTATCATATAGAAGATTTACATTTTTCAATTGTATAGGTATATTTTTCCAGAACTGTTAATGTACCTCTCATATAAATAGATTAACCGAGCTAGTCATCGGCCAATTCAAAAGTCCCAGGGTAGGGTAAAAAGCCATTGAATAATATTAATATAATAAAAATTTATAATATAGAGATATAGTACAATTATATAGAGATATGTACAATTAATTGCCACCCTTTTTATGTCAGAAAATAATTGTTCACTTGGAGATTTCTGAAAATACCCACTATACAAGAATAATGAATAATGACACCAAAAACCTGAATTACTTTTTCTCTAGCCTAATTTCGTATATCTGATATAAAGAATGTTCTCATGAAGAAGAGTGTTATCCTCCAGCTCCAATACGAAAACGCAATGTTACGATGAAATTCGCACAACTAGTAATGAAATGTATGATACGCCTCAACTAGTCACGCTAGGAAATCTTAAAATAATTTCTGGGTGCAAATACTGGATATCTCGTAAGTTTGTCATCTGATACTCAGACTCTCAAAAGAATATTAAGGTTACTGATATCAAAGAATTCCCATATCTCAGCTTTATCGTATCTCATTTTGAAAAGCCAGGTTTCTTCAATATATTAAGACATTTAACGATAAATAATTTGTAATGTCATAGAGAAGCCTAGATCACAATTACCATAAGTTTTGATTAGAGATTGAAAAAACAAATATTCTAGAATCGTTCAGAAAATTTGTCAACAAATTGTCAAATAGAATGGAAATTAGTTCACCCAAATAGAGCGCTTATAGATTTGCCCAAAAGTCTGTGGTTTTCGAATATTTGGGTGAAAGTGGTGTCAACCATTTTGTATGGACTAACTGAAGAAGAATTCGTGGTCGAAATCTATTCTGTCCGTCCGTCTGTCCGATTCATGCTTTGTTTAATGAGCACCCATAAATATACTTGAGACTGTATTTAATCATATAATTAGTGGATATGGGATCCCCATCATCTAATTTATTCAGTGAAATATTTATGACAGCCCTTGAAAAGAAAATATTTTCCTCAGAAGACATTGGCTTGACGGGTTTTGTGCTACTCTGGAAGCGATATGTGGATGATGTTTTTTGCGTATGGACTGGGTCGATATCGGAATTGACGGCATTTTTGGAATTGTTGAACTCCATCCATGATTCCATCAAATTCACATTAGAAATAGAGGATGATAATAGATGTCTGAACTTCCTAGATATACAGATTAAAAGAAAAAATGAACACCTTGAATTTGATATATACAGAAAATCCACCTTCTCTGATATTTTAATAACAAATAGTAGTTCACATCCTTATAAAATCAAAATGTCAGCATTTCAAGCACTAACCCATAGATTAGTCTCGATTCCAATGTCAAAAATTAACTATGACAAGGAGGTTCGCACACTGAAATTTTTAGCTGGGAATAATGGCTACTCTCCGGATATAATAGATCAACTCCTTTTCAGAAAGCGGCAGAAGAAATTGTTACATTCAATTTATCCACCAAATAATGAAACCGAAACCAAAAAATACGCATATATCGACTACATCCCATCTCTGAGTGATAAAATTTGCAAAAGACTCAGACATAATAATATTAACATTAGTTGTACTAATAAGAAAAATCTGAGATCAATGTTCTTTAATGGTAAGGATCGAGCGAACAACACACAATTAAGCGGTGCATATAAGCTTCACTGTAATGAATGCCCTGCATTTTACATAGGTCAAACTGGTCGTTCACTGGCAAAAAGAATTGATGAACACAAAAAATCAATCCTCCAAAACAAACCCACTACTGGTTTCTCTAGTCACTGTATCACCTCAAACCATTTTATTGATAATATTGCACAAATGTAATAAGGGTAAACGCATGGACCTTTTAGAATACTTAGAAATAACATCAGCTTTTAAACAAAATCTTCCCATTGTAAATGATCAGTTAGATTTCCGTCTATCACCAATTTTAACATGTGTTACTTGATATGTTATGTAGATGTGTACTGTATTAACCGATATTGTTTTATATTCAGTTTTGAAAATGGGATGAAACCCGAAACATGCATGTCAACGATGCTTTAAATAAAATTTGTGAAACGTACAGTCAAGTGTTTTTATTCAATTTTTGTTAATTAATATCAAACTATGTTTCACCATGGGATAAGAGAGGAATCAATTACGATATAATTAGTATTTTATTCAGATACACAAAGTCGATATCAAATTGAAAAAATGTCAAAATTTGACTGAAATCGCATATCAATATAGCGGAACGATCCCATTTTTGTGTACCTATATCATCTCGCGACTATTCTACCTCGATGTATGAGATCGATTCTCACGAAACAACAGAATTTCATTATGAATGAAACAATTTCAAAAATAAAATTAATCGAGGATTATTGTCAGTGCAATCAGCGAGTATTAACCGTTTTTTGGAAAGCTGAAACTCATTTCAGTAAATTTCAGTTGGCTGATACTTGTTTTATTCCATACAACATTAATCAATCACAGGAAGTGATAAAATTCTTACTTTGCTATCAATCAGATTCATACTATGAGACGAGTGTTAGCTTCCGAAATTTCCTGAGTATGAAGGGTTCAATGAAATCGGATTCAAAGTTTTAAGAGTCAGGTTTAACACCATCTGAAATGAAATTCGGTTGGACAGCTCTTGAAGTTTACAACTCGATAAGGTCCTAATTGGAAATTCAGTTGATATCCAATTCGAATTCTCTGTCCAACAGACTCACTGTGAAGTTTGGATGTAAACAAAACTTTTCGTTGAAGATGGAATGTTATTTTGAAATGAAAATGGTATCCGATTCATTGATCTTGAAGATTTCGGCTTGGTTTGTTTTGTGCCTAGAGAAACAGCTATCATTTCGCTCAAATGTCTGTAATTTTCTAATATCGAGCCGGAAAAGATCTCAATAGATTGGGTTCGACTTCCTAATGAAGAATCTACGGTCAAACTCAAGAATGTCTGAAAATTCGACCGGCCATAAACTCTACCTTCAGAAAGATATGAACTAAAGTTTTCATATTTTCAGAATAGATTAACTGTCTAAACATCTCGGTTGAGTTCGTTATTGGGTTAAATCCGTTGAATGTTTCAAGAGTTAGTAGCATCTGTAATTTAGTTCCCTCTATATCTCCTGGGATATCCATTGGATCAAATTGAACCTTGAAACATATTTTCAATGATATTGAGACAAATAGCTTGCAGCTTCGTAGACATCGACACAAATTGTTTTGAAATTTCCTAAAAAAAAGTTGAATACTTTATACTTCATCAGATATCCATCGTATTGAAACAAAAATTTCCACTTATATGAACGTAATTAATACATATTTCCAAATTTCATTGTCGTAGCCTTCTTCCAATAGAAGATATAATTTGTTTTCATACCTAAGGGCATGCAATCACTGAAGAAAAAGTTAATGGAATTCTTGTATTAAAAAAGTATAACTTAATGCTCGTAAGAGTAATGTTGAGGTTTCAGAAGATTCGATTCCGAAGAATCTCTGCTTTGTTTAGTTTGGACGTGAATATGTGAAATATTTCAATAGACAAGTGTTTGCTCATCCGAAATTCAAGTACGATGATGAAAAAAGACGTTGTTTACAGACAGTTCAACTGACTATAATAGGTATTTACATTTTCTCACTAGGGAACTTCTTAGCGGAAAACCTATTATTTTTCAATTCGCCCCCGAAGAAAGAACCTGCTCAACACAACTACATTTAAGCTTCAATTTCTGTTCTTGCTTTCTTTCAATAAACCACCTAAAAGCGCTTAATGGTGTGGAGTGGGATTAATTCCAATCAATCAAGCTGCGAGGGCTTTATTGCAACTTTTGCGGAAAATATTGCCTCGCACGGTTTCTACCAGTTTCAGCAAATTCTCATATGAGGGGGCGGTTCATGACGGGCTTTGTTTTATTTATTGGTATCCCCATTTCGTTTCCTCTTATGCCCTTATCGTACAATCGCGGCAAGCAAGTACGAAAATACAATAACAGAAATGTAGGATCATATAACGCTATTCCTGATTTTCGGATGAACCGATTTCAATTCTTCTCGGCCTATTGTTTTCACAACAAATCGATAGAAATCGAATGTATTTTGTTCTACTCGGGAAATGAATATTTCGCCGATACATTTTTTTTTTTGTTGTGTTGAAATGTTGCATCCTCAATTCAAGGACGCAATCCATCGGTAAGTAAGTACGTAAGTAATTTATTGGTCATAAAACTATTACAATAGTATTGACACGACAACAATGTACATAATATACCATCATATTAATATCGTAGCATTATTTCGGTGAACAACACATACAAAATTCAATTTTAAAATCGCAATCACGAAAAATTCTTCAAGTAAGTAATAAATAGAATTGTAACAGAAACAGGACAATGAAAATAGTAATAGTACAATTGAATTCCGAATACGAAACAAAAATCAATAATTTGAGCAACTCTCTCTACAGTATTGAATGAACTCAGCAATAGAATAAAAATTATTATCTCTCAACATGGACCTCTACTCATTTGTAAAAATTCATAGCTCTGCTATATTCTTGAAGGCCTTGAGTAATTGATTTAAAATATAAATCCCAGTATTATTAGGCGATTCTTTGAATGCTTCTAGTTTCTGCCTTTTCAACTCCAAGTCATCCCTGTTTTTGGTCCCATAAATGTTTTACAAAAAGGTTGGATATACATAGTTACTATCTACTACCTATAGATAGGCAACTCTGGCATGAATTTTGGTCCCGGTTTCGAGAGCTCAACTTACAGCGCCATCTTTAGTCATCGCCTAGTTGATTACAGATTCCATTGGCACAACGTTCCGTCTCGTGGCGCCCTCTAGTGCATTTTATATGAGTTATCATAGGATTCCACGCAAGCGCAGGTTGAATCCCATATTTTTATTGATTTGAAAACAAATACATTTGAAATGACCATAATTCTTTTAATCTGCTGAATATTGTCACAATTTCAATAAAAAATATCATTTGATCAGAAAATTGTGACAATTTGCAGCAGATTAAAAGAATTATGGTCATTTCAAATATATCTGCCCTTCAAATCAAAGAACATCTCTTTAGAGGATGAAAGGAAATAAACAAAAAAGAAACTTCAGAAAAATATATATATAATGCAGTAAATAATCAATATCGAGGGAAAGAATAAACGAAACAACAATAATTATGCAACAATTACTCATCAAGTTATGAAAATACATTAAACGAATAAATTAGAATATTAGTGACAAATATATCAATTTAAGCATGAAATGCATTAAGTTTCATACTTTTATGAGAGAAACAATTTCTAAAAGTCCTTCTTTTAGATACTTTTTCGAATGCCATCTTCATTATTGGATCATAAGATCTTATTTTTTTTTTCCCGATAAAATTTTATTAATAGTTCTGTCATAAAAGTACAGAATTAATTTCATGGCAAAATCAATAAACTTATTAACTGAAATTCCATGAATTTGGCGTTTCAACGGTAAATCTCACATATCCGTTGAAGTATTCTAGGAATCTTCTGATAAACGATTTTTATGAAACCAACTATCAGTGGAATACCCAAAACTATATTCAATGACCATGAGCAGTTCACTTATATATAAATACCTTGTTGCCTCAAAGTTTCTTCAGGAGTTCTGGAGGGTAGAAAAAATATGTCATCATTATGAGAGCGGCTTACATAATCTGAAAGATTATTGAAATTACAAAAATTATAATCATAGGGAGTAGAATGAATTACTTGGCATATGAAGTGTTGGTAGAACAAATCTTTCCATGTGGGTCTATACAATCCATATGAAAATGTTTTATGCAAATAACGTTTTTGGATGAATGAAGACTTGGATTTCCGATTCTTTCCAACCAAACATTTCTAACACCCTCAACTTGTGTAATGAAAAACCTAGAAAGAAAACAGTGTTAGAAACTGTCCCAAATTTTTACTAATCAGAAATTACTACACGAATATGAAATTGCTACAGAAAATATTAATTCACAGTACATTTTTAGTGAGTTATAAGTTAATCTAAAACCATTACTTATATGAATGCAACACATACATTTTTTTGACATTACTATCACTGTAGCAATTGGGAACGCAGTAAGAATAAACCATTTCAATTAAATTAAATTGAATGAATTGAAAATGAATACCTCTCTAGCAGAATAACACTACTTTTTGAATTAAAAATAAGTAGTCTATGTATCGAATAAAACTAGAACACGACATAGGAAAAAAAATGGCGCTGACATAGATAACATGAAAGTTCATGCTCGTCAAAGAATAGTTCATCACGACCGAGATTCGATAAAATCCGTTTTTACCGATCACTAGGTACTGAGAATTCCTAATTTATCGATCCGCTTTGGAGATGACTACAGATGTCTCTGCCGCTCGTCGAAGAAAAACGTGACCACCTTTGTAGTAGGCGAGTTCCCACCCACTGCAAAGGCTTGCGGTAGCTTACTATATCCACACGAGCAGGTACAGCAGATCCACCTCCTCCCGTCGAACGGCAGAAAGAACTAATGGTCATGTAGCCCTACATCCGCAAAAGAGTAGCCATATTCTCATCAAAATGGTGCTCACTCAAGCAGATGAATTAAGGTTGGTATCGATCCAGTAGAGCCTTAGCCAAGGTCCGCTTCAATGTTGAGCGACCCTGAAAGCAGACCAATTTTCGGCTTTGTATAAATTCTCCGTCAATGCTATGTTAGAACCAATTTCTGATGCTATACTGGTCGCACCATCCCGACAAGGCAACTCTTCGACCTGGAAACTCGCACCTTTGAACTTATTTTTTTGATGAGCCTCAATTTGGGTAGGCTTGACATTCTTATCAATTATACCTATATACAACCAGGTTCATTTCAGAGCACTGCAGAAAGTTACATTATTGCTATCACTTCCAGTTACTGCGTTCATTTCCTTTTTGCTTGAAGGGTTATATTTAACTCAAAATGACTCTTCGCTCCCTTGGGCTTCCCTTTTTTGATAAATTTCAAATTTCAGATTCATCTAACTCGTATGGCCGAAGGATTTGACCTAATAACGAACTGAAACTAAAGCTTGTGGACGAACTGGTTTGTTCGAATGATCGTATTTTCCTTCAGAAAAAAAAATTGGCCTAGAACTTCTTCAAACTCGAAATCAACAGGTATTTTTAACAAAGGAGACTTTTCACATCTATATAGATAAACAACAGTTTCCTTTAAATCGATTGCCATCAAACGATGATAAAATATCGATTAAATGAATATTCTTATAAAAGAATTTCGGTACAGAGGAAATTGCTTCGATGCTTACCGAAAATCCCAAATTATCATATAGCAATATACCTCATCTCCAAGAAAATCCCTTTTCATCAATCTTCGCGGACATGATAAAATTCTGGTTCACATCGAGCTGTATATGGACGTTTCTGAATATATGAATAATGCATGTGCAAGCATATTTTGTGGGAAGCATTCTCGTGATTTTTTAGAGTGCCCATAACAGATGGATAGTTGAATAGTAGTTTATTGAGAGTGATCCTCTGTGTACATACATTGAATTTTCATTCGTTTATGTTCTTTTATCGTCATTTGAAATATGAATGTGATGAAAATTGAATTGTCTATTCGGGTAGAGTCATTAGTTGGACAATATGCACCATATTCCATTGTTCTTCTTGCTTTCTTCTAGCTTTCGTAAGCAGTGAATGTGCGAATGTTTTTCAATTTTTACTTAATTGAAATTTGCGAACGTTATCCAATGTTTTTGAACGTAGAAAATTAATTACTTTCGCATTCGGTTCCAAAAACAACAAAAACTTCTTTAAAGAAAATCGTAAACCAAAAGATGCGGATGACATTATCGATTTTCATGGATGAACTTCCCTTTGAGGTTTCTATCAAGAAATGAAGGCCTTATGATTGTTATGAAACTTTGTGTCGATTTTAACCTTTTCCGCAAATCGCCAGGAAATTTTGACATTCCTGTCAAAATTTCTTGAAGAGAAAGTCAGGACTTCCTTACTGTAAGGAAATGTCATTTCCTTACTGTAAGGAAATGATATTTCTGTACAGTTGTTAGTGTTCTACATAAATGATAGAAAACACATTGCTTATAAGGAATTAATTTATATTTTGAAAACATCAAGTCATTGCTGAATACATTTTTAAGATCAATTTGTTATATTTACAGTAATTTGACAGTTAGTACAATTATTGAACATTGGAGGAACACTCTTAGAACTATGAGAAACATTTTGGACAACATGCAGGGTGGAAGGGTCATTTTGTTGAATATTTTGTACTGTGAAAATTTTATTTGCCACCTCAACCTTATTGTTAAGCGATTCTTCGATTCTTCAGCAACGTTTGATGACTTCCATCCGCCATGCCTCTTTAAACTAGTTATGTCGGCACCAGAGTCAACCAATATTGTTGCAGAAGACCGACGAAAGCAGTGACCAGTATATTCTGTCGGATTTACCAAGTTCAAATAAGTAGCAACTATTTTGGGCATTTTTAAATTGATGAATTCCTACCACTTGTCTACAACCCTTTTCCGCTTTGATATTTAAAGAAAAATCGGTCACTGTTCATATTTTCGGGTCTTAACGAAACATACTTTCGATAAATA
Source organism: Micraspis discolor (assembly GCA_030674115.1). Lineage (NCBI taxonomy): Eukaryota > Metazoa > Arthropoda > Insecta > Coleoptera > Coccinellidae > Micraspis > Micraspis discolor. Next base: position 3,112,753 of record JARTUT010000006.1, on the reverse strand, counting down.
TTCAAGTAGATCTGATTAATTACAAATGATCTTGGTTTGTTGGTTTTCGAATCAGGTATGCTGATTAATAGCTTAGATTCTTAATCTTCTATATCGTGTACAGTCATTCGGACTAACTCATCCATTCTACAGGCCCCAGAAATACCAAATATTACAGCCACCTAAAAAATAAATAAAGCTATAATCTAAATAGAAATTAAAAACTTGTAAATTATCTTAATCATTAAATTTTCTTTATCTGGAGCTTCATGGATAAATTTTTCAATTTCTTCCTTCGTTAAAATCTTAGATTTCTTTGCCCGATAACCTTGAGCTTGCCGTTTCAATAAAGAACGAAGTTTTGAGTATGTAGATATATCTACATTGTGTTTAAGTGCAAGGGTTGACTTCAGCATTGAATAATTGGCCCATAATGTTGAAGATTTCATCTTTAAACAAAGGTCTAGGAAGTATGCCATTACAACATTTTCTGAGAAAGAACTCGTATTTTTACTCATGCGATAATCCATAAAACGTCTGTATGCATTTTCGTACTTTTCTCTTGATTTCTTTGGCAATAATTCTAATGAAGCAGTATTCACTGCCTCAACCAGCTCTGGAGGAGTCCCAGGAATGGAAATTTCATCATCACTTATCATTTTACTGTCGAGAACACCAGCAATTAAATTTATAAGCGTCAAGTTTGACAATTCAACCTCAATACGTTTCCATAGTAACCCAAGTAATTTTATTAGGAATTTCAAAGCACCATTTATTTGGGAATAAAATTATCGCGTTTTTTTTTAAATCAATCAATATCTGTCGAATTTTAAACGATTTGAGGAAAAATAGTATGTTTACCTCGTAGGAAAAGCCACATTCCTGGAGTCTGTGTTGCTAAGTCGAGGCGCAAGCCGAGACTTAGCAATCTTCACAGTCGTCCAGGAATGTTAAGCTTTTCCTACCCGGTAAACAATTTACTATTCTTAAATTTTTGAAATAAAATAATGTTTATTTTTGTCAATTGTTAAAATTGCGATAAAGAATCCAAAATTTTGATAGGATTCATCTTGTAACGGTGCTTCTGGAACAATAAATGTAGTTACCAACCAATAACAACCAATAACTTGGTTCGAGAGTAATTGAAAATTTTAGTCATTTTCTTGATAGTTACACTCAATAATTTTTTCCACTGCTGAATATCTTCGTGTTCATTAATGTGTTATTACGTTGATCTTCCTTCTATCTCGAAGCTGTGATATAGAGAATTTGAAAAGTCTGATATACTTCTTTCACGCGGTCTATTCATTACTTATACCGATGGTAAAGTTTTTGTCATTAACACGCTGCTCATCGATTTTCACGGGCAAGCCCTTTCTTCCTGAGATCCTGTCCCTCTTTTCATTTCTTCCACATCCGAAGCGATTTCTTGCGTTTCCAGATAGTCGATACGGATCGGATATGACATAGAAATGCCTTAGCAAATTGGAACCCGTTTCAATCCATCTTCCTCTGCTTCGCACATAAGTCGGATTACATTTTTCTCTCCCGAATTGCATGAAAATAAACATGGAAAAATACGACGCTACTGGTGATAACGTTTGGAGTTTCGAATGAAAATATATAACAAGGAGTACGAAGAATGAATGAATCTTCCCTTCGATTTGTTTTATGTCTATATTTTATTCGTAATATCTAAAAAACTGTTCAACAACTTTGACGTTATATTATACAGAATTGCCAGATCCTATTCCTGAAACATCGTCGTGTTTATGATATAGTGTCAACAAATTCGGTGGCGCAAGGTACACCCCCGCATCCACCGCGGTGCGGGGGAGGGTGGAGATGGGCGCCTTTGGAACAACCGCGTATAAGACTACAGATGTGAGCATAGACATCACGACTGCTCCTCAACAGTATAACATTTTATTCTTGTTATCCGTTTTTCTTATTCAAATGCGAAATCCCAAACCCGTCGCTATCTCAAGTAGAATTCAGAATTCAAGTACCCAGTCAGCGTGATGGTTTTATTGAAACCAACTGTTTAATGGACGTCGATCTGAAAATCAAACGACAGAAACTTTGGGCTCTTTGGTTTATTTCGAATATTCATAATATCCAGTATGTCCATTGTTACACTAAGAATTGTCGACCACTACCAGATAATTAAGGAGATGTCGAGTGTTTACATGGAAAAGTCTGATGCATTCTTTAGAACGTTTCAGCCTGGCAACTTACACAAAACTATAATCGGGTTAGATCTATTCGACAATAGGTTTAATACATCCTAGACCTATAAAAGTATTATCACTTATAATACCACAAGAGCTTCAAAATTATCGGGTATTTCCCGATAGGTTCGTTGCAAACAAATGAAGGAGTCAAGTTTTTCAGGTTAAAAAATCACGAGCGCGAAGCCTGAAAAAAACTTGACGATTTATTTGTTTGCAGGGAACCTATCATGAAATACCAGATAATTTCGAAGCTCGTGTGGTATTCGGGGGATTATTTTTCTGTCCCAAATGTCGGCCAATAGAATTGCACCATGAGACGAAATGTACAGTTAACAAATAAGAATTTCATAATGAATAAAACAACATTTAATTAAGAATCAGGGTAGTGCAATTAAAAATACAATTGTTGTAAACATTGGTGCATGTTTTCTTCAAGTCAGAGTTATCGGTAATGGTCCCAGAAGAGGTAGATGGCATGAGGTTTATGCTGTTGATGGCATTTTCTGCAGTAGGCTCACTCCTTCGCAGTTTCTTGACAATTAATTCGTGGTGTTCCTGGTCGAGTTGGAGATACGGCTTGATGGAGTTACTGTTGGCATGTCCAGTTATTTTGATTATCTGCTGCTCTCCCAGGCCCGATTTCGCTAGATTGGAGACGGCTGTTGCACGACTGGAGTGATTGGTGATTTTTTGTTACCAAGGTCAAGCCCAGATTTTTGTGCTGACTCCTTAACCCACTTTGAAATCGTGTGTTGGCCTACTGGGGAATCCTTGTACCACCTAGCGCCTGGAACTTTATTCCAGAATGGATTTTGGGTCAGGAATAGTCTGTCGCTCTTGATATTGACATCTCTCTTCTCTCTCAATTTCTGGAACAGTCTCACTAGGCACTTGTCAGGGATTTCCCGATTCTCCACCAGCCACTTGCTGTCTGATAATTTTTTATCACCACCTTGTGTGGTCTTGCTGAAAATTGGATTGTATTCAATTCTCCCAGTTTTTTCCCCGTCATTTCGCTGTTCTGCCTTGAAGTGATGTATTGACGCCATGCTGTCCTCACCACCTCTCCAAGCCAATTCCACTGATATTATAATGAATAATTTTTTTCTGGAGGCCATCAGGAGTTTCCTCGTCCCAAACAGTGGTCATTGCATCCCAATCTTTTTCCTCCAACGCTGCTGCACTTGCCCTCCCTTTTTCCGGAATAGATTGTAAAGCCTTACGCTTGGCATCACGAGCTCCTCGAGCGGTCTTGAATGCAGCATCCGAAAATGGGTTGATTTTGATGTCGAAATCATTCAAATACATTTCTTGAAGTAATTTGGCAGTCTGATTCCACATTGTTTTTTTTGTACCTTCCTTATAGTCTTCTCCATCCATTTTCTTCATATTGTAAGCGTAATCTTTCATAATGTTTGCCAATTGCGCTTCACTCGTTTCAGCACTCAATGTGTATTCCCTCTCGGTACAAAAAGTAGTAAATTGGTTCCAAACTGTTTTTTTTTTGCCTTCTCCGTATTAATGGGAACATTTCCTTTGACTTTTTTATCGATGGTGGACAGAGAACAAACTCCAAATCGACTCATTTTCATGCAAAATCTCCAATTTCCACAATTGAATTCAACCTGTCAGTTTGACGTGTGCTTAATTTGACTGGATCATGTTTTGTTTATATATAGCAACTACCAGAGAAAATTTTCAAAAATTATCAGTATAATACCATGTAGGTTGTACCACGTGACGTCGAATGGTGCAATTCTATTGGTCGATATTTGGGTCGGAAAAATAATCATTGATATAAATCGCCACATTATTCCATCTCGAGAATGCTTATTAAATGATATCGAAATTCCCTACATGAATCCAAGACTTATACCCGCTTACATGAATTGTATGATTCATTTCAATTCTCATGTTGATGTGAAATTCAAATAGTGAACTCCTCCCTGACATTTTAGGAACATGAACTACTGAACTCAGCACACGAATAGGCACAGAAGTGAATTCAGTAGGCACGATTGAAATCCACTTCAGATCTATTCAAATAGTTGAATGACCTGATAGTAATTGGAATTAAACTTTCGGTTCAGAATCTAGAAACGGAAACGTTAAACTCTATAATTTGATTGTTAATGACGAATATAAAGCCTGGTTATTGTTACTCGAAACTTATAATTTATCCGACAAGTTTTAAACGGGAAGTTCAAGTGAAATATTTCGTGAAGTTCGGTCTTTAGGAAGAGACCCGGCGTGTGCATGTCGGGAAGTTCAAACCAATTAATTTGCTAGTCAGAGTTTGTACCTATGAAGTCTGAGGATATTTTCTAAAACGTTGCGAGTTAGGCCGATAAGGAAGTTGGAGTCAAGGAATGTTCTGTTCCGGATTGGAAATATAACCCATTGAGGAATCCATCTCTTGCATTTGAAATCGAAGAAAAAAAATATTGATGTTTGGAGAATTTTCACCATTACTGTTCTTCTAATAAACTTTCTGGTAGACAATTCTTACTCCGGAAAAAGTAATTTAAGTTCATTGAGAAGTTACATTTTACCAATTTACCAATTTACTACTTTTTGTACTGAGAGGGAATACACATTGAGTGCTGAAACGAGTGAAGCGCAATTGGCAAACATTATGAAAGATTACGCTTACAATATGAAGAAAATGGATGGAGAAGACTATAAGGAAGGTACAATAAAAACAATGTGGAATCAGACTGCCAAATTACTTCAAGAAAAGTATTTGAACGATTTCGACATCAAAATCAACCCATTTTCGGATGCTGCATTCAAGACCGCTCGAGGAGCTCGTGACGCCAAGCGTAAGGCTTTACAATATATTCCGGAAAAACGGAGGGCAAGTGCAGCAGCGTTGGAGGAAAAAGATTGGGATGCAATGACCACTGTTTGGGACGAGGAAACTCCTGATGGCCTCCAGAAAAAATTATTCATGATAATATCAGTGGAATTGGCTTGGAGAGGTGGTGAGGACAGCATGGCGTCAATACATCACTTCAAGGCAGAACAGCGAAATGACGGGGAAACAACTGGGAGAATTGAATACAATCCAATTTTCAGCTAGACCACACAAGGTGGTGATAAAAAATTATCAGACAGCAAGTGGCTGGTGGAGAATCGGGAAATCCCTGACAAGTGCCCAGTGAGACTGTTCCAGAAATTGAGAGAGAAGAGAGATGTCAATATCAAGAGCGACAGACTATTCCTGACCCAAAATCCATTCTGGAATAAAGTTCCAAGCGCTAGGTGGTACAAGGATTCCCCAGTAGGCCAAAACACGATTTCAAAGTGGGTTAAGGAGTCAGCACAAAAAGCTGGGCTTGACCTTGGTAACAAAAAAATCACCAATCACTCCAGTCGTGCAACAGCCGTCTCCAATCTAGCGAAATCTGGTCTGGGAGAGCAGCAGATAATCAAAATAACTGGACATGCCAACAGTAACTCCATCAAGCCGTATCTCCAACTCGACCAGGAACACCACGAATTAATTGTCAAGAAACTGCGAAGGAGTGAGCCTACTGCAGAAATTGCCATCAACAGCATAAACCTCATGCCATCTACCTCTTCTGGGACCATTACCGATAACTCTGACTTGAAGAAAACATGCACCAATGTTTACAACAATTGTATTTTTAATTGCACTACCCTGATTCTCAATTAAATGTTGTTTTATTCATTATGAAATTCTTATTTGTTAACTGTACATTTCGTCTCATAGTGCAATTCTATTGGCCGACATTTGGGACAGAAGAATAATCCCCCGAATACCACACGAGCTTCAAAATTATGTGGTATTTCCCGATAGGTTCCCTGCAAACAAATAAAATCGTCATGTTTTTCAGGAAAAATCACTCGCGCTTCGCGCTCGTGATTTTTAACCTGAAAAACTTGACTCCTTCATTTGTTTGCAACGAACCTATCGGGAAATACCCGATAATTTTGAAGCTATTGTGGTATTATAAGTGAATATTCACATCATAAATAACTCCTGGAATCCATTCAATTTATCAACTTATGTTCAGGAATTACAGCATCTGAAAATGGCTTTTTAAGTTTTCGGTAAGGGAATTCGTAACTTTAAGTATTGAATTTTTAATTACCTTACTTTGGACTGAAAACACAACGTATTCATCATTAAATTCGAAGGATTGTATATATAATAAACAAGAGTACCTTTAATGTCTGATAATTCAACAAGTCAACAGCCAAAGTTCGGAAGTGAATTATTTAATAGAGCAAATTCCCAGCCGGGGTCAATAGTTACGCTATGCGTCCTCAATGGGTCCACTACGCGGTAAAACTGTGGATGAGATCCGATGCTGTATTCAGAGTCTTACACTCACGCCTCAACATGTTGCAGATCAGTGGCGAACGTAGTAGATTTATAAAAATCATATCAAAATCCAATTTATTATAACGTTACTGATTTTGATAAGTGAAAAATTATTCATTGCAGATTTTATTTTCTATTGTTTCACTAGTGCAATGATTTTTCATTATCATATTTCTATGGTGTGGGACGGTAGTTTCATTATCACTTCATGAATTCCAGTTATGAGGTTGTTGCGGTATTATTTTTTTAATCGATTTTGTTTGCCTGCCTCCAAGAAACAGGAATTCTATCTCAGATTTCCCAATAGCTAGCTTGAGTGACGTGTCTCCCAGCAGGATTGCGGCATGGGAATTGTAGAAATTATATGGTTCAGAAAAAAGATAATTTCATCACACGCCCCACCTAACCTGACATGTTTGGTCAACTTTCCTGTGATAAGTATGTGAGCACACTCGGGAACACATGTCGGATACCACAAACGATATTCTACGTGACGTGAGAATATATTTCTTCATGAGATTTACTGCCCCTGAAATTTCACGTACGATTTCCTCTGCCTTGATTCATTCCTCAAACGACTTTTTACGAATCAAACTGCTGCTTTTTACGTGTTCGGAACCACCTTTTCGTTCCGAATACAAGATGCTGAAGGCACTCCGAACACAATAGTCCAAAAAGAGCCTAAAGGCTCTTCGTGAAAGCGAATAATTAAATGGAATGGCGTTTCGATAGTCGTTAGGGCATTCACTAGTTTGCGATTAATTGAATTGGGTTATTATCAAGGAAATTGAGTTACCAATAAAAGGACATTTTTGCCGACAGGATGAGTTTCCGACGCTTCATCAATATTGATAGGAGATTCTTCTCTCAGAATATATCGTTTCGTTCACTCCATACGTGAATGATCATAACGAAGGACAGAAATGAATGCTATTGAAATTTTAGAACTGAAACTTTATACCTCATCAGTTTTTGAATTCCTTCAAAATCAGGAGTTTAAATCTTTTCTCATTAGTTTTCGAATCAGTTCTCCCAGTATTCAATGTTAAATATGATGAAATCATATTTGAAAAATGAAAAATTTTCTAGTATTCAATGTTAAATATGATGAAATCATATTTGAAAAATGAAAAATTTTCTATTAAATAGCTAGACATTTTCAGCATTCATTTAGAGGTACTCTTTTTGGTGGGGGTTTAGTTGCAGATCACACATGCTTCATATAAACTGAAGTGGTATTCTTGTTCAGTGACATTTCATAATACAACGAATTAGATATGTGTGAAGTTGGCCCCGCACTTTTTGATTTCCGAAAAAATTTTTGTTGTGCTGAATTGTGCTAGGTTTGTGCTGCTTTAAGCTGTTCGAATTTTCTAATTCTAATTATTTCAAGTAGTTTTCGAGATATTTCACTAAATGCATAAAATGGGAGGTTTTCTGAAGTTTTTTGTAGAAAGTTAGCCAGCTCAGCCGTATTCTTAGCACTTTCTGAAAATTTGAGAACTCAAATTTTCAAAAAGTGCGGGCTGGCCCATTTTAGTGAAATATCTCGAAAACTACTTGAAATAACGAGAAAATTTGAACAGCACAAAGCAGCACAAACCTAGCACAATTCAGCACAACAAAATTTTTTTCGGAAATCAAAAAGTGTGGGGCCAACTTCACACACATACGAATTAGCCCGGCACAGAGTGTACAAATCGTTCAGCTTCATTACAAAAATGGGCGTTCTCCTATTGATGTGTATCAGGCACTTAGAGCTCTTTACGGTCCACATAATCGGCCTACAGAACGCACAATTTGCTCTACCATCACTAAGTTTGAGACTCAACCAGAGCTATTGGCTAACTCAAGTTGCTATCGCCGTGGCTATCCATTGCAACTCGTATAACAACTTTCGATAGCCACTGCCAGCCTTTTTTGGTATTCTCTAACTGACCATTAACAACTGTTGTTATCATAAAAACTTTTTGTGAAGAGAGTCATGACAATACTGCAGAATAGTTCAAATATCCGTTTTCTCGATTCAACCACAGACAAATGACATGGATTTGTCTGTGGAATAAGCAAATGAATATATAACCTTCAAAATCACGAGAAATGACCGTCAAAGTAGTGGAAAGATTTCAATTATTTTCGAAGCTGTAATATAATTATGGAAGAAAGATGAGGTTATATAAAAGACAATTTTCGGTATTTTTAATTCAACATCTCTCATTTCAGACATAAAAGGCTTAAAAAGGCAAGCAATAAAGATATCAATTTATGAAGAATTTCCTGAGGAAACATAAAGTGAAGATGAAAGTAAAACTATGGCCAGCTGAATCAGTAAAAGTTGGAGAACTGTGAATGCAACTCACAAAAGAGTTGAATAATATGAATGCAGCGTTAAACCTTTGCAGCAGTGGCGCATTTACCCTATAATACTCTATATTAATACCTTTGTAATTCCTGATTAATTAAAAAGTTCATTTGCACTATAAATGCCATTCTTATTCTCTTGAGGAAAGAACTCCCTCAAATATATTTAAGCTTATTTCTGTACACTAAACAATACTTATACGGGGAGCCAGGTTTTTTTTTACTGAGGGTTTTTCCCTTGGCTTGTATGTTATACGCCGAATTGTTTGTCACCCCGTCTCCAACCTCAGCTGACATTTGTTTGTAAGCCAATATTTCAAAAGAATATATATTATATATATACGAAAATAAAAAAAATCGCAATTTATTTATAGAGTTTATATACTAGTAAACGGACAAATTATTATAACTAACGTCTAGAGTCTAGATCACTATCATACTCTCAATTTGACCTCGAATTTTTCATCAAGAATTCGAACCTAATCGATTGATGTAAATCTAGGCTACTATATATTCGAAAATCACAGACGTTTGAGCTAATCTGAAGCACGTAGTTGCACTTTTATCAAAAGCACAAAGAACAAAAGCTCGCTGTCCACTAGTATCAGGCGCTTAAAAAACAAACATCTTTTGCCAAGAACTTCGAATCTTACTGAAATAATCAATTATATGCTACCATTTTTCAATTCCCGGGGATAAAATTAATTTCGCCTGATGTATTTAATGAAAAAAATTCCAGAAATGAATGACTGGCAGCAAAGAAGTCTCTAGAGCCTCCTCGAATTGAAAAACAAATCAATTCACAATGCCAAAGAAAAACAACGTGATCCCGATTGTCCGGAAGAAGTGATTAGCAGACTATCAAAGCAGAATAAGTGGATGATGAACGCGAAATGAGCACTAAATGAGAGACAGGTGAATAATGACTGAAAATTTGGGTCGCCCGGAGCGCAAACACAATTAAATTTTCAAGAAGGTCACGAAATGGAAAAGAGCATCCAGCGGAAATTTATTTAAGGGGAAAACTGGAAACTCTTTCATTTCAGAAAATTACTCAATCAGAGAAACTTTGAAGGGTAACTTTCTCGGAAAAACTAAGGCAATTTTCATGTTTTGGATATTCTTCAGGTTACAAGGCCATTAAGGTCATAATACATGGTGCGGAAAAAAAGATTTCAAGTAAAACTAGGCAACTTACGAATTTTATCAGTATAATTGTAACAATTAATTATTTTATTAATGTTTAATTAGGTTCGGTTTCGGTATTCAAACTATTTAAGATGCTGAAAACAAACTGAAATATCTTTTCTTCCTTAGGTCTATGGGATAGTCAATAGTGGTGAACGGATTTTCTCGAGCAGTATATGTTAAGTGGGGACAGATTAGGGTTCACATACAGATTCGTTTCTTTCATTGATAACAGCCAGCTCAATTCCAGTTGTTTGTGGCATTTGCCGATGATTTTGAAATTATCAGTTATGCAATGATGTTTTCAAGGGTAATACCACTAGAAGTGAGAATTTTTTGAGAACATTCTAGTTTTTTGGGAATTATGCTTTTAAATTTCACGAAACAAAGTTATCCTTAAAATACCACGAGCCGAAGGCAAGTGGTATTTCGGGATCACTTTGTTGAGTGAAATTTGTATAATTTTCAAAAAACGACAGTATTCTTAAAAAAAATTCGAATCTCGTGTGGTATTTGGAAAGATCATTCAACAATATAAATCAAACGAAATATAAAATAACCAGATAGAAGCATAACAACAAATTAATTCATCTATCTTTATACTCAAAATAATAATTATTGATAGTACAATTACTATACACATTACGAGCATTATTTTCAAATTATGAAGTAGATACTGATGTTGTTTCTTGAAGGACATTTTTTTCAATCCTTATGGCTGTGATTATTTTTTTGTGATGTTGTTGGTCCAGTTGGAGATACGGTTTCACTGACGCTGCAGAAGAATGGCCTGTTATCTTTATCAGCTGTTCCTCGCCAATCCCTGCTTTGGCTAATTGGCTGACAGCAGTAGCTCGATGCGAGTGGTTATCTTCGACTTGGTTGAGATGATGCCAATGAGTTCTGCCGATTCATTTGTCCATTCAGCTATCGTATTGGGACCGACTGGGGAGTTTTTGAACCATGAACCATATTTCCAATTCTTATGTGGAGTAAGGAATAGTCTTTCAGTGGTTATGTTTGCAGTTCTTTTGGATACAAGTAGCTTATATAACCTCACCGGGCAAATATCTTCTTCAATATTGAGAGTCAGCCATTTCGTTTCCTCACATTTTTGGGCACCACCTTGTCTTGTTTTAGAAAACAACGGATTGTAGGCAATTCGGCCCGTGGGATTACCATCGTTTTCAATTTCGAATTGGAAATCGAAATTCGGCATGATGAACCCTCTCCTCCGCGCCAAATATGCTCCAATGCAGCAATAAAATAAAATTTTTTGTTCAAACCGTCTGGATTATCATCTTTATATAAGTTGACCATCTTTTTGTGTTGCTCCAAAGACAGCGCCTTGGCACTAACTTTTCTTTCCTCAGGGTCCATTTGCAAAATACGCCTCTTGGCATTTCGTGCATCCCGCGCCGTTTTGAAAGCCACGTCTGTGAATGGATCGAACCTAACGCCCCATGTTGAATAGAATGTATTCATGTGAATTACAATAACTGAAAAACTGTTGCAGTACGAGTATAAGATATCAAGGAATGCCATAATGTGCTTTGTTCACTGTACCGCAAACTGGTGGAAATATTTCAAAGTTCTGCTATCTCCGTGATATACACGAATTCTGCTTTTTCCAAATTTTCAAAATGAATTATGAGTTCTTGGACAGATTCTGCCCAATATCGAAATCAACCAAGATATTTGGACTTTTGATCTATCCTAAAAATTTTCAAGCTCTATCTAAACATATACATATTCAATAAATTGTTCAGGTTGAAAATGAGAGATAGAATGCTGCCAATAAGTCTTCGTAACCAGAAATCAGACTTGGGCTACACTCTTGAGGTTTGATTCGATTTCAAAAATTCTTGGATGAATTATACTTTCCTACATTTATACAAGTGGTCTTGAGCATTGATGGTACACTAATGATTCCAAATTCTAGAGAAACGAGTCTGTTGTGAATCCTGGAGAAAGCATAGTTTCCAGATTACACAAGTAGGGTTCTGGAATAATTATAATCACCAAGGCGAGAAAGACAACGGATTTTTTTTGCGTTTTGTGGGAAATTAGTTTCGGCCCCTCTGATTGCTGAAACGACCCCAAAAGGAATATGAAAAACAGTTGGACCCATCTGTGATTACACTGAATAAGAACCAAGTTCTGTTAATGGAGCTTTCTGCCAGATACCGAATTGAATGAAATGGGGTGTGGGTAATAATTACACCCCATTTCATTAATCTTAACCTGAATGACTACTCACAATAAAAAAAAAATAATTTTTCGAAGCAAATATCTCGAATACAGAAAAAATATATATCACAAAATTTAGTTGATAAGTTTTAGGGCAATTACTAAAATGTATCTGAAAAATACCGAAGTGAATATACTTACTTTCAAAAATAGAAGATCCGGTCTGCTTAAAGAAACTACGGGCCGATCAGTGTAGTGTCCTCTATTATGTATCTCTACTAACGAACTTCCTGACCTAGAAATTCTTATTGCTTTACATTTTTCCGTTTCGAAAGCAAATCGGAGCTAAGTTCCATGTCGATTCGCATGAAAATGATTTAATTTTTCAGACATGTTATAGGAATAAAGAAATGAAGGAAAAAATCCATATTATACAAAACCAAATTATCTTTGAGTAAGCTTTATTAAACAGATTACTTTTTGCGCGCTCTTTCCTAGTGGAATTACTAGCTATCGTTTCGTTAAAATGTCAGTAATTTAGGAATACCGCACCGAAAATTGCCTCGAAGTAAATGCATCGAAATGTTCCCAAATGATTTGCAATTCCTCAAACTGCATTGAAACTGTTTCAATTAGTTCTAAAACTTCTCCCAACGTTTTGGAATTTGTCCAAACATACTGCAAACTGCGATGAAATTTTGCCAATCTTTCGAAATTTTTCTAAATGCTTTGAAAATTCGTCGTTTTGTTTGTTATTTCTCCAGGTACTTCGACTTATTCCGACTGGTTTGCTAAATTTGGAATTACTATTTGGGCAATTACTACCATCTCTTATTGTACTTGCTTCCAACATTTCGATAGATATCCTCTATCGTTTTCGATGCAATAAAACAGCTTTTGAAAATGCTGATAATATTTGAAAATTTTTGCTTAATGTCACGATTGACAGAACTTTGAAACTAGATCAAATTTGATCTTATCTGTGGTTTTAGGATATCTTTAAGTCATTTCAAACAATTGGCCTCCAAACTTCCGCAAATTCAAATGATACAGCACTTATGAGATCAGAAGCGATGGTGGATATTGCCCAAATAATAATTTTACATGAGTTACATCATAAGAAATTTCTCGTCAACAACTGAATTGTGACATGTTTCGAAAATCTTTTTTCTGTTTTAAAATGTTTCCATTTAGTTTTGCTAATTGCTTTGATATCTGGCCGACTGCTTCGAAATGTATTATTCAACTTCTAAAGCTATTTCAGCTGCTTAGCGAACTGCTTTGAGCTTTTGCTTAGTGTTTCGAAACTTTTCAACCCACTTACGAATTATTTCGACTTCTTTGTTATTTTTCCAGTTGCTTCCTCCATTCTCTTTGAAATTTTTTCAACTATCTTCACCAACTTTTTTTAAATTTTCCTCTTGCTTCAGGATTTATCCAATCGCTATTGAATGTTCACAACTGGTAGGCGAACTGCTTTGAAATGTTGCTGAGTACTTTGTGATTTTTCCAACCACTTTTGACATTGACAACCAGTTTATGAGTGCTTCGAAAACCCTCCTCATATTTCAAAAATATCCGACTATTGAATATACATACCTCCAGTTGCTTCAATTTTATCGACTGGTTTGCAAACCGCTCTGAAATATTTCCAACTCGTTTGCGAACTACTTTGAGATCATACCAAGTGTTCCAAAATATTGTCAACTGCGATGATATGTTTCCGGTTAATTTGTTATTTCTACATTCTTCTATTCGGTATTATTCTATCGTCTTTGAACATTTTTCAACTGTATTGCGAACTACTTCAAAATTATTTTAACTGCTTTGAATTTTTCGACTATTTTATTATTCATCTAATTGCCTTGATTTTTTTGGGGTATTGTAAACTGTTTTCAAATTTTCCCATCGTGTTGCAATATTTTCAACTGTTCTAGGATTGCTCTAGGATGTTTTCATCGGCCTTGAAATTTCACAAACTGATTCGCTAGCTGCTTTCAAAATTTGCTATCTGCTTGATTTTTTCGGACTGCTTCAATATTGTCACAACTGCTCTAAAAATTTGCCAATTCTATTTGACATTGAGGATTGATTGTTCCCACTACCCTCCTTCCCTAGACTATCCCTGGCATATCAAAAGAATAACAACATATTGGATGTTGGGCTCTCAAAATTGAGGACAGCGGACAGTGAAGGGGGTGGCGCTCATCCAGCATTGGATGCTAAGGGCTGATTGATGATGATGATGATGAAGTTCGTAACACTTTTTTCATAATAAAAAATTTGTCAGTATCATATACGTGTTCATTCTGTATTTGTTTGTGCGCGATAATGTCGTCGTTTGCTCATTTCCTGCACAACAAATAAGGGATTTTCCATAAGATAAACGTGATTGATGGATAAGAGGAAGATCCAACACACATACGTTCACACTATAAAGTCCAAAATATCCCATCAATTCCTGCAGATAAATGCTTGTCAACCCACATATCTTTTATAATGACGGGTAGAGTCATTATACGAATTATCGATCAGCATTAACCCGGATACTGAAGCTACAACACACGATTTCATCGGAAAATGGAAATGGCTACTCAGAAATTCCTGTTCCTAATCATCAGCAATTCATATCCTGTTGAATCTGGTTGGATGCGATCGGGTGCGACTGTTCGCAATTTCATTAGGACCCTACTGTCGTCGCCTCCAATTAATAATTTGATGGAAATTTAATGTTCCAATTACGCTAACACACGAATCACTACTCAGTTTGTATACCTTATTTAACTTTGTGTTCTTCGTCCGGGGTGTTTACGGAATGAAAATGCCGGAAGTGTGTTGGAATTTTGGTGTAGACAAATGCTCTAACACGATTCTGATAGGCCATTTTACTGCGTTGAAATGATCTAGATCGTGTACTTGGAAATATGACGAGATCATTTTTGAGCCCTTGTTCGTAGTGAAACAGACCGAAATTATTTCGCCAAATGCTGTGATTTTTGAATATCGAGCAAAAACTGATTTCAATCTATTGGGTTTGAAATTCCAGAAGAAGAACTTGTTAGCGGCTGCTAAAATTTGATATTTTCGGAATAGGTTTATTGTCCTAATATCTAAGTCATTGTTGGGCAAAATTCGTCTAATAGTTTAGCAGCTCTGAGTATTTGAATTTGGTATACTAAATAACACCTAGAGTATCCATGCAACAAATTTGTCCCTTGAAAAATATTCGAAAAAGAGAATCACGGAATTTAATGAATATTCATCATATATGCAAGAAAAATTGAAATGAAAAACAATTATCTTCATTCGTTTATGAAGATCCTTCGAGGAAATGGACTAATTTAAAATTTTTTGGAATTTTTTAACTCCTTGAGGACCTATCATTTATGACTAAAAAAAATCTTCTTATATATGTATTAATCATTTAATCAATTATATTTCATTGTTTGCAATCGTTTCTATCATATTTTTATTTTTGAAATAATTAGTTACGGAATATTTTTTCTGGATCATTATTGAGAGTTCTCTGCGAATTTACGAAAAAAAAGAATTTTTCATTATTGATTTCATTGATTTATTATTTTATATGAATTCTTTTGATTTTCAGCGTAGAATTTTTGATAGCAAATAGTGTTAGCTATTAACAAATTTTTATAAACAGATGATTAAATTTTATTAATTTTTCTTTCTGATAAGCACTTTTCAAGTCAACAAATGCAACTTGTAAATAAAAAACAAACCAAATGAATTTTTTCTGGTTATTTTCGTGAATTTTCAAACTGTCGTGAATGAAACAGAAGGAAAGATAATACCTAGAGAATTTGTCGATAACACATTTATACATTTTTCATTTTTCAAATTGTTTTCTATGTAGATAACCGTAAATTATGGAAAAAAAAATCCAACTAATTATTGAGACAATTAGATTTAAATAAACGTTAAAGAATAATTAAATAGTATTATTAAGACTTACAAGTGTAACAAGAATGTTTGAAACATTGAAATAGTTTATTTGATTATAACATATCGAAACATATTTTTATTAAATTAGAGATAAATAAAGTCAGTGATGGAATGTTGTTGAAATAAAAGGCGTTTGAATGTAAAAAATGAACAAAAAAGTTTTTCATTACATGGATATTTTTATGTTAACTTGGAGAACTTGTGATAAACAAAGAATTGAATTAAATTGTACTTTAATCACGCAATCTTATTTAAAGGGTAAACAAGGAAAATTTCTATGGAAACAATTGAATTTACATTGATTGAGGAAGTTGCGGTAAAAGCTGTTAATTCTCAAAGATCTTTTTTAAGGAAGATGATCTTCCTTTGGAAAATCCAACAGAAATCAGTTCTTTGAAGTTTTTAGAGAATATTATAATTTATTAGATTTTCAAGTTTAATATTTATAGTATATATATAGATCCTAAAAATTGGTGTTAACTTCATAACTTGCGTCGCCCTTCGCTAAATTAAATTATAGTTATCAATTATAGAGGTACAGTTTAGATCGAAACTTTTTATAGTGAATTTTCTCCTATTCAACTCAATCTTTTATTTGGATCAAATAAAAATTAGTTTACTAATATAAGTAGAGAACTGGAAACCATCCTCTTACCATCTGTAATTACTTTTAATTCTTGATATTTTCAATGTTCTAATGAATTAATTCAGTATGAAGATTTACACATAATTAAATGCAATAATCAAAAACACATAATATTTATAGAGGTAGGTACTACTGATGTAATTCCAAGCTCTGTAAATCTCTATGTGGGTAATGACAATTGTAAATTCTTTCTCAAATGCCACCGAGACCTGAAATCTTACTTGATTGCATTAATGGAAGTTACGAAACTGTTCAACAACTCCTATCTCTGACCATTTAACACGCATCTAGTAATAAGCCACTTTTGAATATCTCACAGATTCAAAAACGAAAATATCAGCACCTTATGATGGTTTGAAAACCGAAACCGGCAAAGTTTCAATATTCATAAAGTGAAAATAAGAGAGAATACTTACTTCATTCACCATTTATGGAACCATTCAGTTCGTTCATGGCGGTAAAAACATTCAGAAACCGAGAATTCTTATATTTCCAGCTGATATTCAGTTTGTCTCCTAAAAGGCTCCTAGAGCGATCGCAGTTATAAATCTGTAACCTGCCAATAATAAATTGTGAAACTTTTCCTCACTAACATGCAGAGCTAGACTGGAATTCCTCCTTGTTATTCAAGCTGATTTACGAGAATTCATATCATTTTCACCGAGGAGTTCAGAGTGAAAAAAACGTAATAAACATTTTCTCGGAAAAGCTATATTTCAAAACTCCTAAAACTGTAACTGTTCCCCCAGCTACAAATTACAAGCTTGTGTAATACTTCCTGATATATTTACGAAAATTTACGATGAAGCTATCTCGACTGTAAGTATGTTCAGGGTTAATGAAGAGCTATGCTGCCAGGAGAAGAAAGTTGTGAAATTTGAATAGACGTTCAGTCTGATTTACATCATCCAAATTGATATGAATGGCCATTTCCTTATCGGAATTATCCAACTATTCACTATTTCAGTTCCGTTATGAAAGTTTGAACAGAATTCTTATAAGCTCATTTACTGTAGGAAAAGAGACTTAAATGAAAAATATATGAGATTGTCAGTAATTGGATTGGGTTTGACGACCTAGCTATATGATTTAGTGTTAAAGTGTTTGAGAGGATCACAGGTCTGTTTTTGCGAGAAACATAGTCAAAAAAAGCTGACGTTTCGATTTATTTAAAATCTTCCTCAGGGCAATTATTGGTTGGTCTCTCTAGTTATTGTATTAAAAATACCTTTCGATATTATCAATTCTAATTTGATGGATGAATGCATATGGGTAGTGATACAGCAGACCATTGATAAATTCAAACTTAAAAAATATAATTTTAAAGCAATTTAGTACCAAATTTATTTGTCATCACGTACCATCGTATCTGAGAAAACGAGCCATGACAAAGCCTCTTTCATATAATTTAAAAAAAAAATTGTTATTGAAAATTTCTGCACGTTTGTAGAGAAGAACCTGCTAAAAAGGTACCTCATGACCCACTTTCCGTATTCAAAAAATTTAGAGGGTTCATGGCGATGCATAGGGTGCAACAAAAATACTTCAAAAATGCATAAAAATTTGGTTAAAGTTAAACAAAAATTGATCTGTTGTCACCAAACCCACTCGGCTCCAGAGAGTGCACAAAGTATCTCCTCGGCTAGCTCTAGAGCTGAGACTACTTATCTCTTTTATGATAATACAAAGAAAAAAAAGAGGAAAGTACACTAAAGATCTCAGGGTCTCAAAAGAGAGAAAATAACGAACGCACTCTCAGGATGCCAAACGAGCCCGATCACACAAGCGGGAGGTAGTGGCTGGTAGAAAGAATATAGAGCAATTATTTAATAATATAATGAGCCCAAATGAAATACACAAGGTCCCTCAAACGAGGATATATCTTACAGAAGGTAGATCACTAACTAGTTCTTACTTCACAACTCGAATATTTGATATAATGCTTTATCTCTTACTAAACAAACAGTAATATCACCCCAAGGTATATACTTAGAGCCTCGATGGTAATCGTTACAAATAGCTCTTTACTTATATCTAAGCGACCTTCTCGATAGGTCGGGTTTTATGTACTAAACAGTATTCACTGAATTGGGCCTCTTTGATACTAATCAATCTTAACTAAATTCTACAGACTAACCTTCTATAACAGTCTAGGTCGTGGCTTGACTGAAGTACAAAAGGATATAGTTTCTCAACCCATAATTATTCTCACAGTCTCGTAGATGGCAACTGGGCTCAAATATATTGCTGGGCCAACGTAGTACAATTTCTCACAGCAATGCGCCCTGGGTAGATGACAGGTGTGGTATCTTAGATGGCGAAATCTGGTGGAGGTCCCCAAAGACAGCTCCCACGGCAGCTCAACGGTAATTCAAAGACAGCCTAGACAAACAGCTCGAAGACTTCAAAGACAGTTCAGATTGTGCGGTACCTCGCAACGGTACAATAATAATTCCCAATTCGAAGCAGAATGATGCAATCCCACGTCGTTTTTCCGAACAAATACGCCACTCCGCCAAAGCGCAAAAATCTCACCAACGAACAAACCAAACCAACATGATAAGATTTCTCTCAGGGCTTCAGTTAAAATCCTGTTCAGATCCGCAAAATTGCGATTAATTACTCCAGGACATTTCAACCAAATATGCGGGAAGAACGATGTAATTGACAGCCTACGTCACATGATGACAGAAAAGGACCACCGACAACGGCGTCCATCGAAACGTACGAGATAAGCTGGCAAACTACTGCGACTAACGCCACCAGTTCGGTTTGCAGGTACTAACTGGAGCGGGAATTTTGAAACCGTGACACTGTTTCAGAATTTTGTTGCCCAATGAATTTGTTCCATAATTTTAACACGCACTATATATAAAATGTCAATCGTTTCTGCTGTCATTGGGAAAATTATGGATTTTAAATATTCATTAGTTCCAAACTTCCCGCTACATTATTCAAACAGAATGGCACTTAGTATTCGCAACTTGCGCATATTCCTAAACCAGCTGAATATTCAATTATTTGTGCATCTAATCGACCCCGTATCATTCACTGTTTATCTTTTAGCACCTCTTGAATAATTGAGTGTTTTCAGCGGAAGCCAACCTCATCGGTTCGGAACTGGGAGAAACTTGGCGAGTCTGAATTTCAGATAGTTCAAAGGTGTTCTAAGTCGAATGGCTTTCTAAATCTACAACATACTTGTCTGATGGTAGCCTCAAAATGCTCACCAACAAAATTGATGAAAATAACTCATTTTTGAATACATTCTCACTTGAAGTGTATACAAAAATGATAAAGTTATGTCAGTTAAATCGAAAAATTGGCACATTCATACCCAACCGAATAATAAACATTAATAAACAGCAATAGTCAATTGAAAAGTGAAAATATTCACTCCTACTTGAATTGAATAATTGACTTGAAGGTCATTCAATTGTGTAAAATGAATAATGACATAGAATCATCAGTCTTTTTTGCAGATAAAATCATGCTTCATCTTTTTTCTTAAATTGCGCCATTTTTGAGATATTCGAAGATGAATGGAATTAAATCGATGTAACCATCTGATGAAATATTGAGTGAGTGAATCATTTCTTAGAGGAAAAATAATGTTTTTAAACAATTCAGATTCAATTGTGGATTCTGTGGAAGGTAATGTTCATTCAAACTAAACTGGACTACAGAGGGGTATTTGCCCAATGTAAAAACTTAAAATGCTTATAACCTATTGACGCATTTTTGATCTCAAGAACCTATGTTTAAAATTAACTCAGTGGTCAAAGAAAAAGCATAATTTTTCCAGAAAATTCTGATGATCCTCAAATGAACAAGCACACGTATACTACGTATAGATTTTTATCTCTATGAGCACCATTGAGATTACGACCAGACTTCCTGAGACGAAAGACTGATATTATCATCAAAGTAATTAAATTTTATCGTTGGATGTAATCGGATGACTGAAAGAAGAAGGTGAGACAACATTCTCGAATCTCACAGTGTTGATGACTCTGCAAAACGTCCTTCGTGAAGATGGAGCCAATTAAGTGGGCAGATATTTCAAACACCCTACCAATTTAAGGAACTGAGGGAAAATGTTCTGAACGGACAGTGAGAAAACTGGGAAAGCGGTGAAATTAAAGAAGTATTCCTTCAACTGATATTTTCTTCATTTAAGCTCGAGAAAAAATATTATATTCCGATAATCAGAATCATCTCTAGATTCCACCTGCACTGAATTACGTTTTCCAATTTATGAGTGTTTTGAATAGCATTTTGTTAACGCAAATACTTTTAGAAGCGAAATAGATCGTAAAGTGATTATACAAAGGCTTATTTGTTCTGAAGAAGATGTCCATCAATACATTGGTAACAAGGATAATAAGAGATGTTGGATATAGGCCAAATGATAATTCTAGCACTTTTTAATTGTGACTTAAAAATTTTTTGAAATTATCACTCTCAAACTGTCGCGCTGCTGAAGTTTTGCGCCTTTATTGAAATACCTTTTAGTTCTACTTGAACTATTGAATTTACCTCAATAACTAATTCGCTTGCCAAGAAAGCGAAACATTTCAAGGATAGCGCCATTCCACTCGAAATATTTCCCATCTCAGAAACAATTCAAGCAACTGTCAAAGTTACAAGTAAAATTCAAGGAGAAATACTCGAAGAAATATTCAGTCGTGTTCAACACAAGTTAATTCTTGGAGCCATTCCACCTGCCACTTGACTTGTTCAATAGAGATCCTTGTTTAAGACTCAATTCATGAAAGACTTCTTCAACTTCTCACTCGCAATTGATCTCTGTCTCATACCTGTTTGCTGAGAGCTGTTGCTAAGGTTTCGGTCTTGAAATTCCGATTTTATTGTTGCAACTTCGTCTGGAATGGAGAGATTAATAGTGCTAGGGAATTGTTCACTCCGGTTCACGGAACAGAACAAATGAAACTATTTTATGGAATATATATAGATTCACTGAAGAATCTCCTAGTCCTCATATCATTCGAGCTGAATTGAATATATTCACTTGTTGGATCTAATGAATTTTTTCGATTTTGAAATTAGATAAAATGGCGAAAATACACTCTGACGATATCTGAAGTATTGCCACTATGAGTATTATTAAGCATTGTAGATTACTTATGTGTCTGTAATTACCATGTCAAGCTTGCGCTCAGTTCAACTGGTTTGTTCATGACTACTGATGAAACCATCCGACCTCAACGGTAGTCTGCGAATGTTATAATGGAAAAAAATATTGAACAGAGGGTGCCCCAATTTTTTTGAAGAACTCTTGTTTGCAGACTCTTTGCGAATACTAGAAAAAGCGTATGGAAACTTTGTTTCATCGAGAACCTGAGTGAATAGAGTATGAAATTGTTCGCGTCTCGATTTATGCGAGATTTCAGAAGCTTAGTTGATCGATCCTAGTTCAAATATCTTCTGAGTTACAACTTGATCTGATGGGTATCCTAGGAGCTATAAAGTACACTAAATTTCAGATGCTCATAACTCCTGAATGATTTGACGGATTTAGCCCAATAACGAACTTGGCCGAGATATTCTGAAAATGTGGAAACTTTAGCTCTCCTTTGGATGATAAAGAGTATAGGGCTGGCTGGCCGGCCGTCTAGGAGAACTCCCTCAAGTTTGACCTTGTATTATTTATGTGGAAGTCCACCCAAATCGTTTGGGACCATTTTCGACTCGATATTAGAAAATAACAAACGTTTGGGCAAAACGATAGCAAGATGTTTTACTAGAAAAATTTTTGCAGGAAACAATTAAACGTATTTCAAATTTCAATGATTTTCTCGAACTTTCTTCTATGCTGTGTAAATGAAAATAAACGTAAATTGGCGCATTCACCATCTTGTAGCCGATTACTATAACGGGTGATTTTTAAGAGCTGTATTTTATACGGTTTTACACTCTTCCTATGGAAAGAAAACCCAATTGGGCGACGAATCGACATTGTTTTCTAATATTCTCTTGCAAGAAAATGCCAATAAAGTAAATGAGTGCATTCCCCATTAATTGTTTGCTCATGTGTTAGTTTCGACTGCAGCTCTATTCAGAGCATAATATGAAGATTTGTAAATATTTGATGGAATTCAATTCTTTATACTATGAATGTATATTCCCTTGCAAGAAAAGCGAAACAATGAGCTAGATATGTGTTAGTTTCGACTGCAGCTCATAGTGGAGGAGGACAATGCTTTATTATGAATGAATAACATATAAAGTGGAGGAGGACAGATCAGTGAAAATAAACCTATCAGAAAATAGAAATATATTGATCTCAGGATGTGAATACTCTTCGTGAAACGAATTCGATCAATAATTTATCCATGTCACGAAATTAAAATTTCAACTACCTGGCACATTCACCATTTTGCCTCATGTAAGATTTCCAGTTATATTATTTTCTATTCTCAATCTTTCTGTAAATTTCTTCATCCTAAGGTTCAGTAAATAATGAAAACAATAAATATCTTTTCTGAATAGAGGCAAATTCTGAAACTAAGTGTATGGAACGAAATTATCAAAGCCCTTCACTAAATGTTAATGATCGTATTGTGTAATTCTCCTGGGAAGTTGTGAAACGCGAACATTCAATAAGAAAAATGAAAATGAATTCCCTATATCATTCATATGAACAAGTCAAAACGAAACTTCGTATAACCGCTCTTTAGAGACTACTATGAATTTTTTCTACAAGTGATACCTTTTTCTCGATGTGGAAATTTTCTCATCAAATTCGGATATTCGGTAGTTTCATTTCATTTCCTCTAAATTGAAGAGCTCTCCTGAGGGAGATTCGTACCGTCCCGTATAGTATTCCTGGACACTGCAGTAAATTGGCGTGTATTTTTCTACGAGAAGAGCCCTCAACCGCGTTGACGAATTTATTGTTCGTACAAATGTTCTCCTGTGAATTCAGTTCGGTTATTTTCCGAGGGTTGGTCGGGACGTCGTTTCTCTGAATGTCCTGGTCATTAATGTTCGCCCTTTTTTGATATCCCATGGAGACTGAATAGTCGAGTATTACTCAAGGCAATTTCTTGAATAGGGCAATAATTTGCATGAGAGCTTCATATTTGTCAACGCGTGGTCAGTTGATGACAACAAATAATCATAACACAAACATTTTTATTAGAAAATAGGATTGAATGTAAGCAACTGAATCACAGAGCCCGATCTAAACATATTGTTTTGATCTTTATGAAACTTAATATCATGTTCTTAAGGGCCTCACTCATTAGAAAAGAAGATTGCGCAGTTGAGTCTCTGCACGTTCATTCTGAAGTAAACGTGTACACTCATATTTCCACACAAAGACACTTTTACTTGTTGACAAGCGTGATATGACTGTGATAAAAGATTTTATGCAGTGGCGTGTGTTGTTGCTAAGGAGATGTGTATTATTATAATAATTATATAATAATATTGAACTGGTAAAAATACGAAACTTGCAGAGACTTGTTGCCCATAGATTGTCGTTCTTCCCGGTATGGTTTTAACTGCATACGCTAAAAATGAAGACAAGCCTGATTTCGTCCAAGCAGATTGCGCATTCCAAATTTCGAACGACGCAACGCAACATACAATTTTAACTCAATAGTATCTTGAAATTAACAAAAAATTAATTTTCAATCCAAATTCAACTTTTTTTCTTTGTTCTAAATTTTTCACAGAGCTGAAAAAATACGACATTTTCAATAACAATATGGCCGTGTCGGATATTTAGTCATGCTCAATACTTGGACTCATATAAATTATTTCACATCCCTAATGTAAATACACTGCCTTTTTGTTCTATAATAATTTTTGAAATATTCATAATCACCAATTTAAGTGATAAAAATTACTGAATAAAAAAAAGTAGGTGTTTTATAAACTTAATGTGATTTACACCACCACCATCCCTGTATTATAACTGATGGTAACTCAAAACACCTTGAAATGACCAGTAGTTCTCACGCATGCGAATTAATCCGGATGCGTGAGAACTACTGGTCATTTGAAGGTGTCGCTCTCTGAATGAAAACACAACCTAATATTCTTGACGCAAGTTTTCACTCAAGATATTGTATACTATTTTAAATAATTGTGTTTAGGTGTGGACATGTCTTTCAAAATAGTTTAAACCGAAGAAACAGAAAGAGATATTCCTTCTCTTACAATTGTTCCTGAAGCTTGGGAACAAAACGGCATTCTTAATTGGCCCAAATCAAGAAATGCAGCGAGTCCAGTACGAAATCCGTTTTCAAAGACTGAAAACAGTATCCTTGTATTAAGAAGAGAGACAAATTTTTGTTATACAAGGTTGCAGAAGAAAAAAAATCTGCAATGCTGCAATATATGAACAGTGATATAGATCATTCAACGAATTTTCCTGGAAAAAGGATTAATTAGAGAGAATTTGAATCACCTTGCAGAAAAATTGGATAATAGATATAATATAAATGAATAATATCAATAAGGACCTGAAGAAATTTCTTTCCCGATTGTTGGGTGTAAATTTAATAATTTTTATAGGTTACTAGCTGACCCAACAGACTTAGTCCTGTCAAAAAGATTTGTAATGTGGCAGTTTTTGTGCCTACGTATTTTAAAAAATTCTCCTGAACAGAACCGTCACCCTGGTGATAGGGCGTTGTAAATAAAAAATAATTAAATAAAACATATAAGGATTTAAAAGTAAGTAATCGCTTTTTTGTTAATCATGTGAATCATAATTATTATTATTATCATTGCAGTGCTTTGTGGTATACGATGTTTTTTGTTTGATTACCTGGCGTATAGATAAACAAATCTGATGGTTTTCCAACACGGGAACAGGCAACATATAATTGACGATGTGAGAAACATGGGTTTTCTAGATTAATACCACAAACACTTAATGATTGCCCCTGGGACTTGTTTATAGTCATAGCAAAAGCAAGCCGCACTGGAAACTGTAGTCGATTAAACTCAAATGGCACATCAGTCGAAATCAGTGGGATGCGCGGTATGAGAACATCTTCTCCCAGTTTCCCAGACAGCCCACAACCCCCGCATGAAAGACTAATGATAATAAAAATGCGATACTCAACTTTCAAAAAACATATCAGCCAATGAATGATTATACCGCAACCTGAAATCTAACCTTACAATTCATAAATCAAAAGTACTGATAACAGAACTCATCAATCTGAAATAAGCGGAGGCACAGATCAACCAGATGCTGATAAATTTCAATCTGAAAATGAATGAGAGAGAAATCGGAACTTGGAACATCTGGAGAAAGAATTAATTAGACAAAAAAGCGAGAGGATCAGTGACAAAATTTTCAGTGACCAATGGAACCCTAGACTCAAGCAACATCTTCATTATAATCATTGCCATCATTACATTCACTGTTTGTCATATGATATACAGGAAACGACGGCACACTCCATGTTCAGCATACACAAATAATGGATTGGGTAATCCGGAGGAAATCAAATTACAACCAATCAATAATGATCTCAAACCACCAGTTCCTTAGCATATGGAAGCCAACGCACAACCACCCCTTCATCACTTCTGTTTTGAGACTATGTTCGATATGGAATACTTGTTCGAGCAATAAATATCATCTATTATTGTTCTTCTTCCTAACGTTAATTCATATGTCCTCAAGTCAGTGCCTTCATCAGATATCTGAGGCGTTAAATCGAATAATCAATAATCGAAGGCCTCTAATTGACTTGTTAATATTCGGAGGCATTTGCCAAAGAAAACAACACAATTGCCAATTAGAATCAGGCTTTTTTCCAATAAGATGACGACCAATCAAGTTAGATCATTAAATGGAATAATAAATGCTACGTCTTTTCGATTTGAATTAAATCAAAATAATTTATAGCAGAAAGAAAATCAACAGACGATGCAAATAAGGAGGGCGTTCCGCGAACCTATCAACCAATCCATAATTCACAAATAAGTACTTCGCCAACTTCATGGTAATCTTGTGGAAGTCTCCCAATAAATATGAGGATAAGAAAAAGATCCTCTATCACATATTCTCCAGGATAGCGAAGTTAGGAAAGTTTCACACCCCATTCCCAGGTTATTACCGGAAGAAACGAAGTCACGTCAACACGTAACTACTCGCTATCACATAATGATGCGTATAAAAACAGATTCTGAGGAACGTATTTTTAACTATCAAGCTAATGGAAATGATGATATCATCTGTTACTGGAGCTTGGCTAGGGACGTCGTTGCCTAGGAAACGTGGATGGTGCTCCATAGGCGCTCACGCTGCCTTATTACTCTCGCAATTTTTTCAAATTTATGATCCTGAAGCACTGATACAGAAAGCTGTGACCAACGTTCAGCTCGTTAAAGTCCGCATATAAATGAAAAATTTCGTACAATGTAGATACCAGATGTATTGTACTACCAAGGCCTGATGACACAATTTTAGTTCGAAAAAAACTTAATCATCCCTTATTTGTTAGCAGCACATAAAAATTCTGAGAGCTGATGAAAAATAGATGTTGATCATTGTGAAAGCTAGGCCTCTTTTGTGTTCTTCGAAAGTGAGCTTTTGTCATTTACCGAAGCCCGGACGGCTCCTTTCTCAGTTTGTTTTGTGGTTTTAACGAATAGAATTATAGAGACTAGACTCCGAAGTACTCTTATTCATTAGTTAGAAATAAAATTTATAGAAGAAATTCGTCATAGTACAATTCACTTAATTGAAATATGTGGAACTATAGGATTATTGAATTTCCAGGGTAGCAATATAGGAATATATGAAATATAGGAAGGAGGAAACATATAGCTCCACTTCTTTTGCAGATGATGCAGCGCTCTCATGTTGACTCGACTAAAGGTGACCTACTTGAATGTGTAATAGCACCCCTACCATAAAGCCTTTTGTCCCTTTTACTTGACGCTCAAAATCAAACAGAAGTTCACGTCATTTTTCATAACATTGTCTTACACTTCTTTGGCCATCATGTGCACTTAGGAGAATCGAGATTCATCAGAAAAAACGAACTAATACCATTCCATATTCTAATGTTGACATTCGCTGTGCCACTGAAATCATTGTCTAAAATATCATATTCGGTGGTGAACCTTTCTTCTAAATACAAGATAGACTTATCCTAACCAGTCATATGTCAGAGATGAAGATATCGAAAATTGGTCTAAAATAGCCATAAGTCTTAGACGTCCATCTTGAACTTCGACGTCCGGTGTCTACCTTTTTTCGACTTGGGGCATTATCAAACCATTTTTGATAGGATTTCTTTAAGGCAATTGTATTTTCCTTGGTACCGTGAGAGATTTCTCGAAATGAAACTATGCCTCTCGTAGATAAATGATTTGACCTTTCTCAAATTCACATAGCTGGCGTTAAATTTCGCGTACACGAGCTCTAGGCATTTGAACAACAACTGAATATTGACTTTGGATCTCATCGAACTGCTGGATTTTTGTGAGATTTGATAAATTTACAAAATAAAACCACTATATCTAAGTACCAAAAAAAAGACCTCTGTTCAAAAATCTGGTTGTTGAGATTTTTGGCAATTACTCAAAAGTGGACTGTTACCAAATGATTGAGTCAGAGATGTTAAAATAAAATGTTTATTGTACAAAGTTCACATTCACATGATAAGCAGGTACTCGCAGGTAGTTGAAATATATACAAAATTAACAACATCTAAACAGAGTAGACCTATTTACAAATATGAGAGTAATTATAGAGAGAATATTGAGTGTTAGAATAATTGAGAAGTTATCTTGAGAAAATGTAGAATCATATTTCACAATAAAAGAGTTATAACGTTGTGTTTACTTGAGAAACAGCGTTGTCTTCAAGACTAGATCGAGTAATGTGTGTTGCCGAAATTATTCAAGTCATGAATATCGAGAGTAGAGGCGCCATCTATCAATCAAACACAAAGTTTACAGTGATAGAGTTTGAATTTATTTCAAACTGTCTACTATCAGAAAAATCAAAGGTGTTATTGATAAACTGAGATGTTGAGGTGTGTAATGCAATAAGACAGACTTTCAGAGTCATTAAAGGAAAGGAATAATTACGATTCACAACGTTTACAGTGATAGCCTGTCGAATCTATCAGAAAAACAGAAGTAGAAATACATAATAATCTGTGAAGAGTTGAACTGTATGAAATAAGGCTTGAAATGAGATAAAGTTATATAAAATATAGAGCAGTTGAGGAAGTGATTAGTTTTTAAGAAAGCATCTGTATCATACTAACTTAATTGAGAGATTTATCATAGAATGATCAACGCTTACAGTAATAATAGTTATATTAGAAAAGCAGAAGAATTCCTATAATAATTCAAGAATTGAGATGAATTATTTGTACAATAAGAATTATGAGATGTAGAGAAAATTATCACAAACTTGAACTAAAGTGACAACACTATTATTTGAGATTATATAATATGATTAGTTAAGAACAATGATATAAGGCAATATAAGTACTGAGAAGTTGAAAAATGAGTCATTAGAGTGTATACTTAAGTATTCGAGGTGCAATATCAATGTAGAATCATCAGGTGATTTCTCCAACCAGGTCTAACGAAGGTTTTGGTAACTGTATTTCTTATCGAGAAGTCTTGAATGAATATTGAGAACATCCTGGTTGAAGAATCCCATGATGATCCCAGCATGGCACGTACAGATATCTGAAACTTATAAGGCCTGAGAAGTCTAATCATATAGAGATGAACATGTCTAAAAGTTGAGTAAAATATATGTGAGTGAAAATGAGTAACTTACAAGTGAATCTGGCAGTAAATTGAGGAATTCAGTGTTAACGTAGGGGGGTGATTTGCAAAAGAACAGATATGAAAAGGATAGCTGAAATTGGCACGTGGTTGGATGTAGGATATTTTATGTATGAAAAATATGATTGAAAACATGAATTAGAGGTGTCGAGAATGTAATATGGAGTGTAACTTGGATGAAAAAGCAACGAGATGAACGAGATGTTTAAAGGACATATAAAGTCATGCAGTTTCCCAAGTACATGTGCAGAAAATAAGTCATGTATTCGAGAAAATTGTACTATACCTTTTAGAGAGGATTATAGGTGTCTTGAGCAGAGAAAAAATGATGTAAGATAAAAGTAGAGACGTCTTGAAAAAGACTGTGAAAAAGCAATATAGAGCACTAGTCACTACCAGGTTCACTTGTAACGAGGAGTTCGAAGAGAATCTGAATTGAAAAAGGAACTCGAGCAATCAAAATTGAGAGAATCACACATGATTTGTTATAATATTTTTTTTGAACTGATTTTTTGGCGCTCTTATTCACTCGAACAGAGTGCCTATTATTTTGCCCCTGTAATTTTGAAATATCGAGCCGAAAATGGTCTCAATCGATTGGGTTCGACTCACTGATGAAGAATTCGTGGCGAAAGTTGAGTCTGTCCGGCCGTATCCTCTCTAGCATCCAAAAGGAATCAGTTCTCATATTTTCAGAATAGGTTAATTGTCCAAATATCTCGGTCAAGTTCGTTATTGGGCCAAATCCGTCGGATGGTTCAGTAGTTATGAGCATCTGAAATTTTGTTTCCTCAATAACTACTAGAATATCCATCCGATCAAGTTGATACTTGGAATGCTATTGAGGAAGGCTGAAACAAAACGGCTTGCAAAATTTCGCAGAAATCATCACGCTAGAAAATTTTTAAAAATTCCCAAAAAAAAAAATTTTCAATACTCAATATCTCCTAAGACTTCATTTAGATTTAAATAAAAATCCGTATATATATTGAGGTTACCGATATCTTACTCATCCTCAAATTTCATTGTCGTAGCTTTTCCCCATCTGAAGATATGATCATTTTTTTCATTTACTCAAGAGAAAAATAGAAATGTCATGAAGTCCGAGCTTTGTCATTGAAAGATTTGCCATCACAGATCGATATTTGTTTGACAATTTGCGGACCTAGATATCAGTGTCAGTTGGCGTAATATCAATCAAAATTTTCATAGAATTCATAGAGGTAGAATTCGATGTCGATGACGTTGTCAAAATTCAGAAAAGTACAGACGTAATATTAATCAAAAAATTTTTTATCATAGAGAAAGAATTTGATGGCGTTGTCAAAACTCAGAAAAGCAATGACGTAAGTTTTTAGGAGAAGCATAGAACAAAATTTGGTGAAAATTATGAATAGTTATTTTCAAATTGAGATAAAGGTTTGTTTATTCATTAGGCTTTCATATTTGCATCACATTGTCCCATAGTACGGAAAAAGACTATTGTTCATCCGATCAGAGAGCTTATAGATTAGTTAAGGTTTGAATATTTACTCGCAGGTAGCTCAACAAGAGCGCCAAAGCAATCTGACCTCATCTCAGTGCTTTCTAAATTTTTTCATCTATCGTAAGTATCGATCAACTGTCACACACATCATGAAGTTAGCGATGATACATGAGGTAGACAATCCATGAGCGTAGAGTAGGTTGAGTTGTAGGGTTAAAAATTCTTGCAATTTTTAACAACCTCCACGATTCTTTTCTTTAAATTTCAATAATTTACTCCATACTTTACTATCTGTTTTTTACCAAATAGAAATTAATATATGAACAGCTCCTTTTCATGACGGTTAATGCACAAATAATAATTTTACAATATTGAGGATTCGATAATGTGAAAGGAACCCACAGAAAAAAAAACGACTACCTACGGACCAAATTGAATTCTTTATTATTCCACGTTGAATAAGAGCTCCGAATACTCCACCACTTGAATTAAATGTAGCAACTCTCAACCTGCCAAAATCATTTGTGGCATCACACTCAACTTAATTCCTGCCAGTCAGCAAGAGCTTCAGGCAATTCATTCGATATGAACTCGATGAAAAACGTCGCTATGAACATCCAGAATCCAGTTGCTACTCACATAATTTCTGTCGTTCCTCCTTACCAAAGCCGACGTCTCTGGAATTCCATTTTTGTGGGTGCTCATTCGTAATCGACGCTGTCAGGTGATGTCTTTTGATTCTTTTCGCATTTCCGCATGTGTGAATTGATGTGATGCCGGAAATATGTCCGACCAGGAGGTCTCTGACTGTCACATTTCGACTTTATCGGAATTAATGAAAATGGGGCGACGGCGCAGAAGGATTTGTCGTGAATCTTCATGTTAGCACGCGACTTCCATAATCGAGCAGATCAGGACGCAGGCACGTAACTGATAGGAAAATCCGTCTCCTGATAAAGTTTTTATCTTTTTGGGGTGTTGTCAGATGATACATTGTCTATCGTCATAAGTCTATCACTGTTGTTGCATTGGGTTTGAGTCTCAATTTTACTTGGGAATTCGAAAGATCGATAGAATGATGAAAATGTAAACGATCAGAAGAAAAATTAGTAATTAGTAGTTAAGTACTTGAATTTGGTGAATTCTTTTGTTCAACGTCCCATTCCTGTTGTAGACCGTAGGCCTGTATTTCAAGTTTCATTCATCCTGAGATGTTGAGCTTTATGCTCGTTGTATACAGCCTCCTCTACGCTCTGTCTTATGTTTGTGTATTTATGCGCTTGTTTATATTAGAACGGCGTACTATCGTTTTATCCAAAGTTCTAATTTTTCAGATATCGACCAGAAAATTACCTAAATTATTTGAGGGGCAACCGTAATTAAATTTAGGAATACCCGACCGGTTAGCATTATACTCTGTATCTTTCGAAGGAAATGAGCTAGAGTTTTGATAACTAAGTCAAGTTTCATCGAATAGTTCAGCAGTTAGTTAGCATCTGAAATTTAGTTTCGTCAATAATTCCTAGAATATCAGATCGATTTGAAACTTGAAAATATCTATAATATCAAAAAAAACCTATATAGTGAATCTATAAATAAAAATGTCGTTGTGTAAGCGCATAACTCAACAACGCCTGGACCAATTTGGCCAAATCTTTTTTTAAAATGTTCGTTGAAGTTCAAGGATGGTTTTTACTGCGAGAAAAATTAGAATTATTGCTGGAAAAACCCTAAAAATAGCCCTTTTTTTTTCCCCATACAAATGATTTGTAACTAAAACGTAGTCAATTTGAGCTTTATTGCTATGGTATAAAGTTCATATTAAATTACAAGCACTCACTGTTGTCTAAGCAATGTGGGTGTGTTCCTAACGTCAAAGATCATATGTTTGCAATTGCTTGAAAATTACGCTCATTGGGATCAAACTCTCAATGATGCTGTAATATCATCACACGCTCATCAAATACGAACATTGTTTTCTATAATCATATCTACATGCTTCCCATCAAACCCAATTGATTTGTGGATCAAGTACAAAGATTATATGTGTGATGATATTTTGTATCAAATACGGAATAGAATGGGAAATCCAAATATACAAATCAGTGAAGAAATTTACAATGAAGCATTGATTTCAATTGAGGACATGTGCTTGATAATGTCAAACAAACTATTAATTCAATTAGGCCTGACCGCGCCCAATCGTCCAATGCATGACGCTTTTAACCAAGAGTTGCATCGAGAAAAACTGTATGATCTCAACGCTTTGAAAGAATTAATTCAAACAAATCTTCCACTGTTAAATGAACAACAGAAGTATGTATTTGAAACTCTTATGAAAGTAACAAATGATGAAACTGGAGGGATTTACTTCTTAGATGCACCTGGTGGTACAGGAAAAACTTTTTGATTTCATTAATATTAGCAACAATTCGCTCACAAAATAAAATTGCACTTGCACTCGCTTCGTCGGGAATCGCAGCAACTTTGCTTGAAGGTGGTCGAACAGCCCATTCAGCACTAAAATTGCCATTAAATATGCAAAGCAATGAAACTCCAACCTGCAACGTTTCGAAGAACTCTGCAATGGCAAAGGTTTTGCAGCAATGTAAATTGATTGTTTGGGATGAATGCACGATGGCACATAAAAAATCTTTGGAGGCTTTAGACAGAACCTTAAAAGATCTACGGAGCAATAATAACCGATTTGGTGGTGCAATGATTTTATTAGCAGGAGATTTTCGTCAAACATTGCCAGTGATTTCACGATCAACGCCAGCTGATGAACTCAATGCATGTCTAAAGTCCTCCAATTTGTGGAAACATGTCAAAGTACTTAAGAATATGCGTGTCGAGTCGCAAAATGACCAATCTGGAAACATATTCTCTAAACAACTCATTGACATTGGTAATGGCAAATTTCCTATAGACATGTTGACTGGCTGCATTAACTTTCCTCAAAGTTTTTGTCAGTTAACTCGATCAAAAGATGAACTTATTCAGAAGGTGTTTCCAGATGTTTCTCAAATTTACAGAAACCATGATTGGTTGAGCGAACGAGCTATACTGGCTGCAAAAACATAGATGTAAATGAATTAAATTTCAAAATTCAAGAACAAATTACAGGCGAATTGAGGATATTTCAATCAGTTGATTCGGCTACTAATCAAGATGATGTAGTCAACTATCCACCGGAATTTTTAAACTCGCTGGATTTGCCAGGATTGCCACCTCACAATCTTCAATTAAAGGTTGGATCGGTGGTTATAATGTTGCGAAATATCAACCAACCGCGTCTTTGCAACGGTACACGGTTAGCGATAAAAAAATTACTAAACAATGTGATAGAAGCAACTATACTCAAAGGAAAGTATAAAGGAGAAGATGTTCTCATACCGCGCATCCCAATGATTCCGACTGATGTGCCATTTGAGTTTAAACGACTACAGTTTCCAGTGCGGCTTGCTTTTGCTATGACTATAAACAAGTCCCAGGGGCAATCATTAAGTGTTTGTGGTATCAATCTAGAAATCCATGTTTCTCACATGGTCAATTGTATGTTGCCTGTTCCCGTGTTGGAAAACCATCAGATTTGTTTATCTATGCGCCAGGTAATCAAACAAAAACATCGTATACCAAAAAGCACTACAATGATAATAATAATAATTATGATTCACTTGATTAACAATAAAGCGATTACTTACTTTTAAATCCTTTTATATGTTTCATTTAATTATTTTTTATTCACAACGCCCTATCACCAGGGTGACGGTTCTGTTCAGGAGAATTTTTTAAAATACGTAGGCACAAAAACTGCCACATTACAAATCTTTTTGACAGGACGAACTCTGTCAGGTCAGCTAGTTAAATTATAAGTTTACTATGTCTGAGTTTCTATACGATAATAATAAATATATAATAATAACCTGGTATGAGGATGATAAAAGGCCCTTCTTTATCCATTAATCAATATTCCTGATTATGTTGCCATTTGTATCGGATGATTCAAGTGATTTTAAGGAGTCAAAGTTAAGATTATAAAATGATTCACTATTGAGAATTAGTTCCAAATATCAGTTTGATGAGGAGAATGAATGAAAACTGCAAGTTGGATTATTTGATATTCAAGATATTTGCTCGTTGGTTCTTTTATATTTTCTATCTTTGTTGTTTTTGTACCTCATTGTTCCAAGGTCAAGAAAAAGATCTTAGAACAAGCACGTGAAAACTCACATCAGTGATTCTTCTAAATATTTTTCTTTCTTCCAATTTGTAACCTTAGATGTTTCTGAGTAGTTTAACTTCCGATGTAAGAAGAATATTTCGCGTTCTTTAGTTGTCAGCCTATGATAATATATTTAGCAACAAGCTATGGAAATTTTGCAAGGCACTTCCATTAACCAAACTCTCTCAAAAGTACTGAGAAGCCTAAACAATAATTCCACATGGACAGTTGAGACAGGAAATAAATTCTCTAGTGGGTTCTATGTGACGAAGGGGCTTTGCCAAGGTTACTACTTGCCTCAAACGCTTTTTATGGTAAAACAACCTCATTGCAATGAAAAGAAAAATGTTCAGTGGGTAGGTATACATATAGCAGATACAGATAACAAGATTTTAAACTTTCAGTTTCCCGAGAATCAGTCACTACTTCCAGGAGGTGAAGAGGATCTGAAATATAAGGAGATAAAATTGAGAGAAACTTTTTCCCAAAATATTAGAAGGCTCAATTCGATTGACGAATTGTTAAACTCGATAAATGGGCAAATTATTCAATATTACTCCCAAACCCAACCCCAAATATTCACAATTCTTCATATTATTTGAACTATCCAACCGAATCTATATACATGAACAAACTAATCATGAGACCACTGAGGGTACATAAATTGATCATATAATGGCATCCTCTGCCTATTTCGGGTTGAGTTTCTGTTATTGCATTTGCAGTTGAACCGTCATGACATGGAACGATTACTGTTATCTGGGAATTATACATTGCTCTCGATAACCAAAATCAATTATTCATATGCGTTAGCAGAACGAATGGATGCAGAATTTCAACTTATTCATTTATTCCTTTGATCATGAGCTTTGCAGAATAGCAACTATTTATCAAAGGATATTGCCTGTAAAAATTGAAGGCTCAACCAGAAGTTTATATCGCGGAAATTCTACGTATCTTACGGAGAAACTGCGTTTTAGAATCACCAGCTCTCTGTAGGTGCAGTGATATGTAAATGTGTTATTTGTTGATTTGGCATTTCCCTTCAAATATTTGAATATTTTATGAATCTCAATTAAAGTGCAAATAAATGCATAAATACTTCAGATGATATGAAAAATTTAAAAAAGCACGGACGTGAAGTCAAGAGCTTTTGCACGCTAGCTCTAGAGTCTTTCCTGGTACTCTGGAATAAAGTGATACTAATAATATACTGATACTACTAATACTGATACTAATAAACCGATCCAATGAATGAAAAAACCAAGTTCGTTATGGGGCCAAATCCGTCGGATGGTTCTGTAGTTACGAGCATCTGAAATTTTCTACTACTAGAATATCCATCCGATCAAGTTGATACTTGAAATATTGTTGAGGCAGGCCTAAACAGAACGGCTCGCAAAATTTCTCAGAAATCGTCCCGTTAGAAAATTTTTAAAAAATTCCTAAAAAGGAATTTTTTAATACTCAATATATCATAAGACATTTTTCGGATTTCAATAAAAATTCGTGAATACATTGAGGTGATCGATATCTTACTCTTCCTCAAATTCAATTGTTGTAACATTTTTCCATCTAAAGATATGATCATTTTTTTCATTTACTCAAGAGAAATGGCATGAAGTACCGATGATTTTCTTTGAACTATAGCCATCACAGATCGATATTCGGTTGACAAATGCCGGGCTCATTAATCAGTGTCAGTTGGCGTAAAATTGATCAAAATTTTTGATTACGGTGAAATCATAGAGGTAGAATTTTATCTCGATGAGAGAAATAATATACGATGTCAAAATTCAGAAAAGTTTCGAATTAAGTTTCTAAAAGGGAATTTAGCTTCGAACAAAACGTGGGGATATCAATCTCCTATCTCAATTTGAGATATAGGTTTGTTCATTCATTAGGCGTTCATATTTACATCACATTGTCCCATAGTACAGGAGAGACTATTTGTTCACCTGATCAGAGTGCATATAAATTTGTTATGGTTTGAATATTTACTGGCAAGATGCTCAACAAGAGCACCAAAGCAATATGACCTTACGTCAGTGCTTTCTTAATTTTTTACATAATTGTCGGACACGATCTTTCTTCTCTCCATTAGATACTATGGTGTTTAAATTTCAATCTGCTTGTATTGATCGCTAACTGAAACTTTGATTAATTCTCCTGGATAAATCTTGAAAGTTCATATGGAGTTGAAGTGTACAGAATCACGCGAAAACAGCAAACTACTTCCCAACTTTTTTATGATCTTAAATGCTTGTTCTGCTCGTAAGAGCTCCCTCGGTTAGGCCTGAAAGTTCATGAATCATGTTCTCTCCATGAACATAAGCTGTAAATGCTAAGTGTAAAGGTGAGATTCGCTCTCGTGAAAGATGCCTCTGGAGTATTGGAATTTCGTTACTTCTTATGGTCTGAGTAAGTTAATGGTGCCTCTGCTGATATAGAAAGCAGCAAGGGAGCCTTTCGTTGTTTGGGATTCTCCGGAGCCATTCCCCCATGCTGAATTGTTTGCCGTTGTGCCGTAACAAAACGAAGGTGGTGAATAATTTTCCATACCATTTATTGGAACGTTTCAGAGAAATTTAATAGACAGGCGTCGAGATGTTCAAGATTTGAAATGGGTTATAATGAATCTCATTGAACGAATAATCGATGATGAAAATTTTTGTGCGCTTGCTCTTAAACGGAAAATAAATTGAAGAGCGTTTTACCGAAATACCTTTCATTTCAAGATGCTCTCAAACGTTGGGGTTTGGCTCTCTGAAAAAGAATCCATGGTCAAACCTGAGTAAGGCCGACCGGTCGTACATTATTATTATATCGTGACAATTTTCCCCCAATCGAAAGTTCGACTGATGTCAATCGAATATGTATCTATGAGAGCATCGCGAATTGACATTTCTGACAGACATTTTGACATCTCTTTAAGTGTAATTTAAATATTAAGAACTTGCCCGGCTTTTGATGAGAATTCTCCCCATTAATTCTCTATGACAGCGAAAATCTTCAGTAAATATTTTTCAAAGTGTTTAGAACGAAATAAACATCATATGGAATATGTGGCATAATCTTTCATTGCATTGATTTTAGTTTCATTCAGAAGTTTCCACATTTTATAATTATAATCAATAATGAATAATCAATTTCATGTATTTTACATCAAATTGATGATTTCTCATTGATAAATCTACTTTATTTCGTTTTCTCGAATAGACTTTGAAACATTAAAAATTTTCATTGGACACGCAACATTTTCTAGCATTCAGAGTGAATAAAATGTATACTGTTTGAAGCTATGGTCGGAATTGTATTGTCCATAACTGAAAGCTCACAATTAAAAATTAAATTCCATTATTAGTCTCATTATTTAAATAGGAACGATTCTTGTCGTCAAACCGAAAAGTAAAATTGAAGAATTATTACAGGACTTGTCACTTGTGAATTATTCATGGAATAATTCATCCTCTATGGTCACATATTATATTAATTTAACTATATTTGTCTCTACGTACAACGGAATTCCAGAAAATCTTGAATAACTCGGAAGTTACTGTATTTAGGAGCCAGATTGTCTCAGAATAGGTACCGTCCTTATTTCCCTTCGCAGAATCCAACACGACTATAAAAACATAGGGTTCTAATTTGAACAACCGCCTTTATACAGCCAATTTGAGATCACGATTTCCAACACAAAATTTGAAACCATGTGCTGATATTTACGAAATTACACAGCTGAATGACCTTTCCATATTCTCCTACTTTGAAATTATGAAAACAGTTTTCGCTTACTATGTTGAGAATAAGTAAAATGAAACCAATATTTCGTAGATGATTTTTCAAAGTTTAGGCCAATGCTATTCGACCTCACGTCAGTACTTTCGCAATTCTTATATTATTTTTTCGCTCCTTCGTGACTGCTTATAATAAACACTGCATCTATGTATACTGCAAGGGCGTATGTACCTATTGAAAGTTGTAGATGATAATTCAGTTATCATGAATAACTGGTTATACTTTTGAGTATGACAGAAATGGTTGATTTAGTTAGTGATATTATTAATGTACCGAATGAGTTGATGAATATCCAGTATAATAATATATTATCACCTTTTGTTCTGTGGTTCTTGAATATAAATTGTATTTGATTCCACAGTTACGACTTCTCGGTAATTGAAGAAATATCAACCTTCTACAATCGTAATTTTTTTGCTCTTCAACACAAACAGATATCAATTGAAGCCATATCCGATCTAAAATTGAACAGATCCGACGAAGACCAGTCCTAATATCCTTTTTATATTTCCACTTCAACTGAACCTCTATTTCCCTAAATTGAGTGCGGAAGATTCCCATATAATTTATCGCATAATTCAATTTTCGAGATTGTCAAGATGGAGGAATGAGTTTTATTCCTGACGGAACAAAAACATATTTTCATGAGCAGGAACATAATGAGGGAATTTCCCCCCAACCATCATCTGAGTAATATGATTGAAAAAGTTTTGCAGATGTATTTTCGGAGACCCAATGTTAATATTAATAATCATGAAAAAACTTTTCGTGGCGGGGAGTGAGGTCATGGATGTTTTTAGTAAGTTTTTGTTGTCTGTCACGAGCCCGCCCGGTTCCAGAGAGTGTACCAAATACCTCCCGGA
Organism: Micraspis discolor; assembly: GCA_030674115.1. Classification (NCBI taxonomy): domain Eukaryota; kingdom Metazoa; phylum Arthropoda; class Insecta; order Coleoptera; family Coccinellidae; genus Micraspis; species Micraspis discolor. The sequence continues at coordinate 3,072,659 of JARTUT010000006.1, read as the reverse complement.
CTAGCTCTCAGAGCTGAGACTATTTACTAGGGCGCCACTCTCTTTTTATGATGTTAAATAAAAGGGAGGTATCACCACAGATCTCAGGGGGAAAACAAAGAGAGAAAACGTACACGAAAACCCACTCTCTAGAAGCCAGAACAAGCTCGATCACACAAAATGAGAGTAGTGACTGGTAGGAAGAAAAAAAAGAATCAATTGTTTAACAATTTAATCTCACCAAAAATGTGGTGATAACACTACAACTAATCAATGTCCTACCACAAAATATCTCTATCGAACTTACTAGTCAAATATCTTAATATGCGTTTAACTGAATTATATTACTAAACTTATCACCCAGAGGTGAACCTCAAAGTTAGATTAATACTGGCCAGCATGAATAAAACACCTATGTAACGGTCTATATCTAGGTGACTGAACAACAGGTCAACTGTTTATCGCTATATCAATGTCTCGACCTAAGTCGTTTATATTCTCAGATAACTTAAATGCTACGGACTAACCTTACATAACAGTCTAAGATGTACAGTGACTGTGAACAAAAGGATATTATGGGTTCTCAACCAACATTCACTCTTCAACCCTCGTAGAAAGGAAATTGGGTCAATACGTACTTCAGGCTCTTCGTAATACAATAATTCACATTACTTCCACAAGGCAAATGGCAACCAGGGTGTCTATTGTTCGATCTTCCAAGTAGAATGTGTTCAGATAGCTAGTACAGATGGTTTGTACAGAACGTAGATCCTACGTAGACTCACTTATTTCAGACAACCTCAAAACCGCCTCAGACAGCTCGCAGACAGTTTGCAGATAGTTCACAGAGTTCACAGACAGTTCGAGATCCGCAGCACAACAAATATAAGTACTCTCAACATAAAACGGAGCTAAAATAAAAGAAGTTGCAGAAATGGGCAACGTGACCGAATATAGGTTATCTTACCTAATCTTCTCCATCGAATATCTTCCCTTTATAATCCGCATTAAGCGTTAACCTTTTCCATAAACCAAATAGAAACAGGTCTCTATTAGGGCTTAAACCATAAATCTTGTTCCAATCCGCAATCAATACGATAAAAATCCAAGAGTTTAATGGTTTGATACTCGCCAGAAAACGGAGAAAAGCAAAGTGACACGCTCCAGCTGATTTGCGTCAACCCGACATATACGACCACAGACGCAATCACAGAGCGGAGAGCATTCAGTAACGCTACCATCAACAGTAGTGCCACGGGTCGGAAAATGTACTATCTAGATAGCGGCGTTGCCAATAGTTGGTCGGAACTAACGGAACGGAAATTTTAAACCGTGACAACTCCCCTTCCTTCCACAGGAGGTGAGCATAGGTCACCGACGACTCACATAAGAACCATATTGCGCACTCGCCAAACAAAACTCAACGCCAAGATGGCAAAACAATCAGTGAAAGATATCTAGTCACTGAGGGCGACTAGATACCGGCTTGTCCAGCTGGGTATAACGGAAAACTACAAGAAGAAGAAGAAAGCAATCGATTCAACCAAAAACAAAACAATAAGCCAAAATGGTCGAAATGTCAAATTTTGAAACAAAAGAAAACTTAACCGGAATCCGAATCGAAGACCACGGTTAAGGTGCTGAACAAGGAGGACTTGCTTTATCGAAGGTCGCAACCTCCACGACCCCATCACATCCTAGAGAGGTGATGTCCGAATCGGGAAACTCAAAATCGGGATAATAATTTACTCAAATATAGGCAACGTCAAAGCCGGAAATTCCAATGGTCCTCGTGGGTAAAGTGCGCTGCGACAATACACGACCACTGGTGTCACTAACTCGTCGGGAGTTTCTCGAAAAAAACACAATAAAAGGAAAATCTCAATCAAGACACGCGCCTTCCAGGCAAACGCAAAGAAAAGTCACAATCGGGTATTTCACGTCATCAACTCGGAATCAAAACGCCAAAGTCGCCACATCGGCACAAAAATCCAATCGCCGACACGGCAAAACCACAACACTTCCGCTCCAAGGCAGCCAACAGTGTAAGCCAATACGAAATCAAATCATCCCCACCATAATCGGGATCCCAAACTCACAAAGCGAAGGCAAGGCACAACAAAAAAACAAAACGAAACGGACACGTCAGATGTTAGACGGTCATAATCCCGAGCATATGACGGTCCCAAAATATATCCCCACCGTCACCGGGGCTAAAACGTACAGAAAAGGCAAGGTACGAACGACATTTACTTACTGAAACGGACTCGTCAGATGTTAGACGGTCATATTCCCGAGCGTATGACGGTCCCAAAATATCCCCACCGTCACCGGGGCTAAAACGTAGAAACAAAAGGCCATCTCAAGCCGGAACGCACTCATAAAGCACTAAGCCACCCGACAACTCAGAACCACCAAAACTAGGTACTCTCCTCCAAACAGGTATCAGGATATCGTCTGAGATCTTTAACATGCCAGACACCTCTATCACTTCCATCCCTCCATTGCAGTTGATAAGCATTATGGCCAACTCTCCGACGCACAGTGCAGGGTCCGACAAATCTGGGCGCCAACTTGGAGGCAAAGCCCTTAGAGGCATCAGATAAAAGTTTATTGCGGGTCAGGACAAGATCTCCTCTCGGAAAGTGACAGGACGGCGGCGCAAATTATAACGTTGACGATTACGCTCCTGAGCGCGAGCCAAGCGCTTCTGAATGTCGGCAAACAACAGCCGGTAGCCAACCTTTTTAGCGTCCACAACCTCCGAAGGACGTCTAGGGTCCAACTCTACCACAGTGTTATAGGCATCTCCAGATGGGCGATATTCTCTGCCAAAATTAGCGAAGTATGGGCTACAACCAATAACCTCATGACGACCAGTACGAACGGCGCAAGTAACAGCAGAAAGGTGTTTACTCCAAGTTTTATGGTTATCCTTGACATAACAGGAGAGCATGGTCTTAACTATACCATTGCTGCGCTCGGTAGGATCACAGTGCGGACTATAAACTGGAGTGAATATGATGTTGACTTTATATTTCTGACACAGCGACGTGAAAGAGGTACTGCGCATCTGGGTGCCATTATCGCAAATGAGCAAACGAGGAACTCCGTAAACAAGAAAAATATGCTGCTCCAGCAGATGACAAAGGGAAACAGCAGTAGCATTGCGCAAAGGAAAGGTCAAAACATACTTGGAGAAATAATCAGTAACTACTAAGATGTACTTATATCCGTTGGACGATGGCAAGGGACCCACGAAATCCAAACTTATCATCTCCCAAGGTTCGGTAACAACCGGTCGGGTTCCCATAGTTCCAGCAGGAGCTTGAAGGTCAGGTTTATGCTCCAGACACACCGAGCAACGACTCACATATCGGGCTACATCGGCACGCATCTTAGGCCAAAAATAGCGTTGTCTCAAGCGCCAATAAGTCTTAAAGACACCAGGATGTCCGGCGGAAATATCATCATGATGTTGACGAAGTAGGCTCTTCCTGAACTCCCTAGGTACCACCAATTTCCAACAATCCCCGCATCTCCTAAACCAGGATAAGGGGCGGAAACGTATTTCCAAAGTAAGCCATGCTCCTCCCTCCAGGTAGGGTATTTGTCCGGAAATGTGTTCAAGTCTTCTCTCATCTTGAGATACCAAGGATCCCTAGACTTATGGAACAGCTGGCGATCATCAGAGTCCAGCACCTCGTCCACAGACACTGGGACGGACCTGGACAACATATCAGGCACGACATTCAGTTTACCCTTGCGATGGACAATTTCAAAGGTGAAGGGCATTAGGCGCAAACTCCAACGAGCCAATCGACCCTGTGGGTCCTTTAGGTTATGCAGCCACAGCAAAGAGTGGTGATCGGTAATTACCTTGAAGAAGGTACCCTCCAGGTAATGGCGTAGTTTTTCAACAGCCCAAATCACGGCAAGGCACTCACGCTCCGTGGTCGAATAGTTGCGCTCTTGTCGAGTTAACGAACGGGAAAGATAGCACAAGACTCTCTCACCATCATCAAATTGTTGGGTGAGAACGGCTCCGAGTCCGTAGGCGGAGGCATCAACTTGCACAATGAACTGGCGATCAAAGTCAGGGCAAGTGAGTACAGGGGCAGACGCTAGCTTCTCTTTTATTTCACTGAAAGCTAATTCACACTGGGGTGTCCAATTCCAGCGGACATTTTTCTTAGTCAAATTCGAGAGGGGTTCGCTCAAATCGGCCAAATTAGGAATGAACCGGCGATACCATGCGGCGGTTCCCAAAAAGGAACGGATGGCGGCAACATTAGTGGGAGTAGGAATACTCAAAATAGCCTCGACCTTTTCAGGATCCGGGCGAAGACCATGTCTGTCGACAACATACCCCAAATATTTCAGCTGAGGGCGACAAAAACATTTTTCACGCTTCACGACAAAACCAGCCGCTATAAGCCTATCCAACACCTTACCCAAAATTTCTAAGTGTGTGGCGAAATCTCCACTAACGATGACAATATCGTCCAAGTACACAAAGACGTACGGCTGAAGATCAGGACCAAGAACACCGTCCATAATACGTTGGAAAGTAGCGGAGAATTAGTTAGTCCGTAAGGCAAGCGTCGAAACTGATATAAGCCGCGACCAGGGACGGTGAAAGCCGTATATTCCTCGAGTTAGAAGCCACCTGAACGTGGTGATAGGCCGTTTTTATATCCAAAGTGCTCAACACACGAGCATCGCGCAATTTGTCTAGTATTCCAGAGATATATGGAATAGGATAAGCGTCCTCTTGGTGACGGCATTAAGGCGCCTATAGTCGACGCAAAAACGATAAGTACCGTCCTTCTTAGGGACGAGACAGACTGGTGAAGACCACGAGCTACCAGAAGGTTCAATTATTCCCTTTCTCAACATATCATCAATTTCCGCGTCTATGATCTTTTGTTTGTGTGGGGAAACTGGATACCAACGTTGTTTGACAGGTCGGGTATCAGGAAGCAATTCAATCTGGTGCTCAGCAGCAGACACACATCCAAGGTCATCGCCCATGCGAGCAAATTTTTCTTCAACATTCTATCCAGCTGCATCCTCTCAGCAGGTGAAAGGAATTCCTTAACGCCATTCGAAGCCTCGAGTTCATCCAAAGCTTCTACAGGGGAAGCAAAGTGCCAGACATCATCTCTTATATTAGGCACTATATCCATTTTTCTCCAAAAATCTATCCCAAGTATCAAGGAATGCCGCAAAGATGGAACCACCATTAGGTTCAACCAAATCAGCTTGTTCTTCAACTTAACAGGAGCCGAAATATAACCAGGACTCTCGCATATATCCCCATTAGCCACAGTACACGATTTAAGCGATGGAGTCAGTTTCAATCCAATCTCCAAAAGTCTCTCATATCCCTTACTACCCACAAGCGAAACACTCGCACCGGAATCTAACAAACCCACAAATTTAAGCCCCAAAATATGTACAGTAAGGTAAGGTCGCTTGTCTCCATCAGCATGGGACAAAATGTAATCAAGAACAGCTGCTCTTCCTATGACCGCACTATGATCAGACGAGGACGACCCGCGGTCATCTAGTTTCCTCGTCGGGAGTTTTCCGAAGGCGGAGGAGAAGCAAAGCGTACAGATCGAGAATTTACCTGAGGAGAGCAATCAGGGCATGTCCGAACAGTAAAACCGGTTTTTCCGCAGCGATTACAAAGTAATTGTCTTGGTGACGGACAATTGACACGTCTATGACCAGACTTCTGACAGTTCCAACACACGACAGCGGTCGACGTCGTCGGCGGTTCACGAGGACTCACCTCAGAAAGAGAACTAGACCGAGAGCTAGAAGAAGCACAAGGAAGCGACACACACGCTAGTTCGGAGTCAACATAACTCTGACGTTTCCTAGATGGAGGCACATAGCTATCAGCACGATACTTTTTAACCTCGAGGCGCAGGCACACATCCTCCAGTTCCTGTAGGCTATCAACAACAGGCAACTGCGTCGCATAAAAAGGCGCCAAATTTCTGGTTATTATTCCTAACTTTATCTGTTCATCAACTTCCCCATATCTCCTAAACATAGAGTTCATGCATGTCAAATAATCCACAATTGATTCTGAGGGATCTTGCGTTCGGTTCAAGATATCGGTGAACAAACGAGAACGATAATCTGGAGGTTCGTAATGCCTAAGAAGCAGGGAGGACAAGCTCTTCCAGTCCTTAAATTTATCACGATTAGATCGATACCACATTAACGCTCTACCGGAAAAAGATCAACAGCTGAATCGAAAATTTGACTCTCTGTCACTCCACGAGCCCTTCCCAACTCTACAACACGTTCCAAGAAACTATGCACCGTAATATCCTTCGGATCACCCGTGAAAGTTAAATTCCACTTCTGTAAATTCAAAGAACGAGGGAGGTTCCCAAAATTCGCATGAGTGCTAGTACGAGCAAATGGTGGATGCGCGGAAGCAACCGAGGCTTCATCATCAGAACAGTCACCCTCAGAGGAGGAGCAATAAAAACAGAGGCAGGATCATAAGCCGGAGGCTGAGCGCAAACATCAACTAAAGTACTCTTACATTTTTTAAGCATATCAGCAACATTCAATGGCAAAGATTCTTTCGAACTACCAGACTCTAAACGTTCCAACCGAGAAACGACATGACACAACCTAGTAAATATCGCCTCAAGGCATGGGTCAGGTCCCCAAACAACGTTAACAATTCATCATACTTGCTCATACAAATATTAAATTCTGATACAGTATCCAACTCAACTATAGGATACTCAAAAGACCTATTACCCTTCTCTACTTTCAACAAAGGACGCAAACAGGCACGCAAATCCCGAACTGTCTGTGTATCCGAACATTTAAAACCTCTTACACGCAATTCATATTGTAATTCATCTTTCTTAAGCCTATTAAGATTATTTTTCAGAACCATACTTGCCAAATACCTTTACAATAAAATCAAAATATGATCAAAATCTGAAAATCAAAGTAAACCGCACAAAAAATTCAAATGAACCTTAAAAATAACAATCTATTTTCATCCAGTCACCACCTCAGTTGAACTTGTATAAATAAAAACAATCTCAAAACAAGTTCCCTCGAAACCACTTCGGGCCCCACGTTGGGCGCCACTTTATGTCACGAGCCCGCCCGGTTCCAGAGAGTGTACCAAATACCTCCCGGACTAGCTCTCAGAGCTGAGACTATTTACTAGGGCGCCACTCTCTTTTTATGATGTTAAATAAAAGGGAGGTATCACCACAGATCTCAGGGGGGGAAAACAAAAGAGAGAAAACGTACACGAAAACCCACTCTCTAGAAGCCAGAACAAGCTCGATCACACAAAATGAGAGTAGTGACTGGTAGGAAGAAAAAAAAAGAATCAATTGTTTAACAATTTAATCTCACCAAAAATGTGGTGATAACACTACAACTAATCAATGTCCTACCACAAAATATCTCTATCGAACTTACTAGTCAAATATCTTAATATGCGTTTAACCGAATTATATTACTAAACTTATCACCCAGAGGTGAACCTCAAAGTTAGATTAATACTGGCCAGCATGAATAAAACACCTATGTAACGGTCTATATCTAGGTGACTGAACAACAGGTCAACTGTTTATCGCTATATCAATGTCTCGACCTAAGTCGTTTATATTCTCAGATAACTTAAATGCTACGGACTAACCTTACATAACAGTCTAAGATGTACAGTGACTGTGAACAAAAGGATATTATGGGTTCTCAACCAACATTCACTCTTCAACCCTCGTAGAAAGGAAATTGGGTCAATACGTACTTCAGGCTCTTCGTAATACAATAATTCACATTACTTCCACAAGGCAAATGGCAACCAGGGTGTCTATTGTTCGATCTTCCAAGTAGAATGTGTTCAGATAGCTAGTACAGATGGTTTGTACAGAACGTAGATCCTACGTAGACTCACTTATTTCAGACAACCTCAAAACCGCCTCAGACAGCTCGCAGACAGTTTGCAGATAGTTCACAGAGTTCACAGACAGTTCGAGATCCGCAGCACAACAAATATAAGTACTCTCAACATAAAACGGAGCTAAAATAAAAGAAGTTGCAGAAATGGGCAACGTGACCGAATATAGGTTATCTTACCTAATCTTCTCCATCGAATATCTTCCCTTTATAATCCGCATTAAGCGTTAACCTTTTCCATAAACCAAATAGAAACAGGTCTCTATTAGGGCTTAAACCATAAATCTTGTTCCAATCCGCAATCAATACGATAAAAATCCAAGAGTTTAATGGTTTGATACTCGCCAGAAAAACGGAGAAAAGCAAAGTGACACGCTCCAGCTGATTTGCGTCAACCCGACATATACGACCACAGACGCAATCACAGAGCGGAGAGCATTCAGTAACGCTACCATCAACAGTAGTGCCACGGGTCGGAAAATGTACTATCTAGATAGCGGCGTTGCCAATAGTTGGTCGGAACTAACGGAACGGAAATTTTAAACCGTGACATGTCTCGAAAAATTGTTATTACGTTGTAGCCAAGTAATTTCGAAGGGCCTGAAAAAATCCTCAAGGTGAAGGCACACAAAAAGCAATTCTCAGCAATTTCAGATTGTTCCCTATCAGAAGAAATAGTGATGATGAATAATTTCTAGATTCACGTAGAGTTTTCTGCAGAGGCGATTTCACTTATGACTATCAAAATATCAGCATAATCTTGAAAAAGCTGTTCCAGAGCTGTCGGACTGAAAAACTTACATACATCATTCTTCTTCGAATAATTTCTGGTATGGTTTTCCTTTAGGTGCCCCAATAATTATTTTCCATTGTCCAGGGAATTCCAAAAATAGAGTATTCAGGAATTAAAAATATTATTTTTTGGTCCATTTCCATAATCCGTTCTTTTTTTGTTTTACTTTAACTTATAAATTTTCGCAAAGGCGTGTGTTATTTAAAGAAATCAGAACTTGAAAAAAAAAATCTTCATCAAATTGGTAAAGGAATACAAAAACAGAAATCGGAACCTTATTCCCGAAGTTCTCAAAGTGATAGTGCCTATAAGAAGTGTAAGAGCCGATAACAATTCCAAACTGGGGTAGTCTAGCATTGATAAGAGAAAAACTAAATGAAATCAACTGTTCTAGAAATAGGGCGAGTTTAATATTTTTCGCCTTACCATTCGAAATCCCTGAGGAGTATGTGATTGCCGTATGTCCATATACTGTTTTCAATAGGTCTTCTACAGCACCCATGAACTAGATCGCCTCTAAAATCAACTGTTCTATAGATATAGCGAGATTAATATTTTTTTCCTTACCATTCCAAATCCCTGAGGAGTAGGTGATTGCCGTATGTCCATTTACTGTTTTCAATAGGTCTTCTACAGCACCCATAAACTAGATCGCCTATGAAATCATCTGTTCTAGAGATATAGCGAGATTAATAGTTTTCGCCTTACCATTCGAAATTCCTGAGGTGTAGGAGATTGCCGTATGTTCTTTTACTGTTTTCAATAGGTCTTCAACAGAACTCATGATCTAGATCGCCCATGAAACAAACTGATCTAGAGATATAACGAGATTACTATTTTTCTTCTTACCATTCGACATCCCTTGATGTTTGATGAGACATTCAAACAGAAGCTAATGCTAAAGAATATAAAAATATTCTGTTGAGATGTAGAGGATTCTTACGGAAAGATTGACATTGGGGAGATTTAAGCACTTTTTCCAAAATACTCTAACCTTGGTCCGGACTATTGGTCTTCATCAGAGTAGTGCAAAAGTGCAAGAGAATAAAAGTACTGAGGAAAAAGTCGTCATATCTCCTTCATGTTATACAGATTGTCCCCATAAATCTACTAATTGTTTAGGAAAGATAAATAAACAACATAATGAATGTAAAAAAAAATTTAAACACTTACGAAGGAGTGAATTAATGCATCTTCAAGAAGAAAAAAAATTCATCATGTTAAGACCAAGTATCTCTGAAGCCACAAAACCTCTGTATTTACGAAAACACAGCAAGGACAATTTGAGAACTTGACGGAAACTACGAACAAAGATGGGTTATCAAAACCTCTTTAGGTGAATATAACTAAAAACTTTCTTATAATTTAAAAAAGGGGAAATACTGACGTAAGGTCAAGAGCTTTTGATCGCTTATTTTAAGAGGGCAATACTAAAACACCGCCACAATGGATGTAAAATAACCAACAGATCCTTATCTTGAAATCAAAATACCCTCACACAGGTTTTCTTCAATTTTATTCGATGCTAAAGATCCATTCTCCTCAAAACGAACCAGAAGTAGTATATAATTTTCATCGAAAACCATACAGAAATTCATATCTTCCTTCTAGTAAGCTCTTGTCCTTTGGAACACCTTATTTATTTGAGTCAAAATTACGGATAAATGGCCTGCCACCAACTGAATTATAAATTCGAAGGGATTTTTATTTAGATCTTCTTGAGAAAGAAGTTGATATGGACACCTCAGTGGAAACATCCGTGAAGATTTTGACAATCATTCGAAAATATAACTCAAGAAAGCTAATCGTTTATTTCAATCTAGGCTGTCAAATAGCATTTGTTATGTTCCGGGATCTTCAAATATAGTTAATTCATAGCTTTCAATACTGAGTGGAACGTACCTGACATTGAGTTACAATTTCTCCTAGTTACAACTTGATCGAATGAATATTGTACAATTTATTGAGGAAACCAAATTCAGATGCTCATTGCAGCTGAACTAATCAACGGATTTGGCCGGATGTCAACCAGTTCTGAAACTATAAAGACTCTTCTCCTTCGAATGATATAGAGTATACGATCGTACATACTCGATTTTGACTGCGGATTCTTCGTCAGGAAATTGAACTCAATTGAGTAAGTCCACTTAAGGCTCTACATCCAAAAATTACAGACATTTTGGCACGACGATAGGACGATGTTCAACTGGGAACATGCGGAAAAAAATTAGCAAATGAAACGTTGAGAGATTTGAAATCAGATATTTCTATCGATTTGCTTCAGAACGACAAAGATTAAATGTTACAGTAATAATATTCTAAGAGGATCGAAATTGAAATCGTAGCAGAGGAAGAAAAATATAGAGGACTGACAGAGGACCTCATAATATTATCTATATTTACACCTGGCTGCAGAGTAGACTGGCACCCCGATATCAATGTATTAATCTGAATATAAATAAATGTGAATCAGCAGTTTGATGAACCAGATTCTATATATTTGAATATACTACAAGGTGTCCAGAAAGGGTATAAAACAAAAAATATTTGTGAGCAATAAAAAAGTTTATTGTTTATCATTAACATATAAATTGAAGAATCATTTGGAAATATAAAGATATCCAAATAATGACCGCTACGAACCCCTCCCGGCACCTTTTAGACGGCCCGATCTGAATATGGCGCGAGAACAAATACCCGATACTCTTTCTGGACACCTTGTATTTCCTATTTGATGACTTTCGAACCGAGATCATTGAGAATCTATAGGTGATACTTCTGAAAACTCAATTCAATGTTTAATATAAATTTGTTGAAACAAACGGAAAACCTAAAAGAAATATCCTTGGGTGTACTTATGAATTGTTGATTTTAGCAGCTATTGGAGATAATGGACAAGGTATCTTCAGAAACTCCTACAATCATCTGAAAAAAAAACCCTTGGCAACTCGATTTCTCATCGCAGGGAACTCTTTTTTGTGGATTTCTTCGACTGTGTCTTTTTCACCCCCATTCGAGAAAAAGGTTCAGTCGATAGCGTATATTAAGTATCAAGAGCTCTGAGCCCATTCAACCGATCGAAGACAATTGCTTGGGAGATGTGTGCCGCGACGGCCCCAATTATTGCTTGAGATCGGTTGCTCCATGCGTTTGTAATGTTAATAGTATTTTTGCACGATTCTAGAATATTATTGAAGATTGAATGAATTGAATGTATAAACTAATATCTGAAGGTACAAAAAACATTTTTACATGCGATACTAAAAAATCTTGCTATTTGAGCAATCTGTGAGTAAATGCCAAATTTTGGATAAGATTTTTGAGAACTAAACGCATTGATTTTAGTAAAGGCTCACAAGTTGAATGAAATTGTTTTCGGTAATATTGCAAACAGGCTTTCTCAAAAATTTTAAGTAAGTAATGATGGAATGGAATATAATTGATAAAAATAATGAAAAGATAGGTTTCATCGCTGTTGTTCGCTATTACAGATTACTATACGTCAGTGGTTTAAGTTGTAAAGACCTGCAACGCTTTTAAGAAGAGGTTGCTGGTATTGCTCTATCATCAAAAATTCCGAAAAAGATAAATGTAGTTATATTAGCTATGTGACGTAGGAAAAGATAATAAATATTTTATTGTCTGGTTATCGTAATAGTATAGTAAATGAAATTCATCGGGATTATTGGACACTCGTTTATTTTTAAATTGTTCGATTTGTAACAAACGCCATCGTTTCGAAACAAATTGTTTCTTCCTGAGGGTTAAAAATATATCAGGATAAAACATATGGTGAAAACTGACGAATATAATAATGAAGTGAGTAGAATGCTAAATGACGAAAACACCTACCAAGTTTTGAGGGCTGATCCGACAGCGAAAATGCAAAATAAAACTAACAAATGCCTAAAGGAACTCAAGGAACGAGAATATATATTGGAAGCTGAGTATAGGAATTTAATTCGACACAATAGTTTACCAGACCTCATCTATTCTGGAATATAGAGAGTATACGGCCATCGGCTGGCCGGACCCTTTATTCACAGCAGAAAATCAAACTCTATGGATCGAGATCATTTTCGACTGAATATGTATATTATTACTAGCTGACCCGACACACTTCGTCCTGTCAAAAAGATTTGTAATGTGGCAGTTTTTGTGCCTACGTATTTTAAAAAATTCTCCTGAACAGAACCGTCACCATGGTGATACGGCATTGTGAGTAAAAAATAATTAAATAAATCATATATAAGGATTTAAAAATAAGTAATCGCTTCATTGTTAATCATGTGAATCATAATTATTATTATTATCATTGTAGTGCTTTGTGGTATACGATGTTTTTGTTTGATTACCTGGCGTATAGATAAACAAATCTGATGGTTTTCCAACACGGGAAAAGGCAACATACAATTGACCATGTGAGAAACATGGGTTTTCTAGATTAATACCACAAACACTGAATGATTGCCCCTGGGGCTTGTTTATAGTCATAGCAATAGCAAGCCGCACTGGAAACTGTAGTCGTTTAAACTCAAATGGCACATCAGTCGGAAGCATTGGGATGCGGGGTATGAGAACATCTTCTCCTTTATACTTTCCTTTGAGTATAGTTGCTTCTATCACATTGTTTAGTAATTTTTTTATCGCTAACCGTGTACCGTTGCAAAGACGCGGTTGGTTGATATTTCGCAACATTATAACCACCGATCCAACCTTTAATTGAAGATTGAGAGGTGGCAATCCTGGCAAATCCAGCCAGTTTAAAAATTCCGGTGGATAGTTGACTACGTCATCTTGATTAGTAGCCGAATCAACTGATTTATATATCCCCAATTCGCCTGTAATTTGTTCTTAAATTTTGAAATTTAATTCATTTACATCTATGTTTTTTGCAGCCAGTATAGCTCGTTCGCTCAACCAATCATGGTTTCTGTAATTTTGAGAAACATCCGGAAACACCTTCTGAATAAGTTCATCTTTTGATCGAGTTTACTGACAAAAACTTTGAGGAAAGTTAATGCAGCCAGTCAACATGTCTATAGGAAATTTGCCATTAGCAATGTCAATGAGTTGTTTAGAGAATATGTTTCCAGATTGGTCATTTTGCAACTCGACACGCATATTCTTGCTTAAATGAAGTACTTTGACATATTTCCACAAATTGGAGGACTTTAGACATGTATTGAGTTCATTAGCTGGCGTTGATCGAGGAATCACTGGCAATGTTTGACGAAAATCTCCTGCTAATAAAATCATTGCACCACTAAATCAGTTTTTATTGCTTCGTAGATCTTTTAAGGTTTTGTCTAAAGCCTCAAAAGATTTTTCATGTGCCATGGTGCATTCATCCGAAACAATCGATTTACATTGCTGCAAAACCTTTGCCATTGCAGAGTTCTTCGGAAAGTTGCAGGTTGGAGTTTCATTGCTTTACATATTTAATGGCAATTTTAGTGCTGAATGGGCTGTTCGACCATCTTCAAGCAAAGTTGCTGCGATTCTTGACGAAGCGAGTGCAAGTGCAATTTTATTTTGTGAGCGAATTGTTGCTAATATTAATGAAATCAAAAAAGTTTTTCCTGAACCACCAGGTGCATTTAAGAAGTAAATCCCTCCAGTTTCATCATTTGTTACTTTCATAAGAGTTTCAAATACATACTTCTGTTGTTTATTTAACAGTGGAAGATTTGTTTGAATTAATTCTTTCAAAGCGTTGAGATCATACAGTTTTTCTCGATGCAACTCTTGGTTAAAAGCGTCATGCATTGCTCCAACGCACACACGCACATTGTTTTGATAGATATGATCTTTGACGTTAGGAACACACCTACATTGCTTAGACAACAGTGAGTGCTTGTAATTTAATATGAACTTTATGTTTATATTTATACTGGTTTACCTAGGTGTACATATATCAATGTACAGCCCCCAGAAGCTAATGAAAGCTTGTGCGACTTAGGTTAACCAGTGTGTGTTCTGTGTAGGCTTTGTTACGGTGTCCTTACGCCTTCTTAGGCACAGCACTGTTAATTTTAGACCCAACAGTGAATGGTGGCCGCATACCGAAAGCTAGAAAATTTCTTTCCTAGCCCCGGACTTGAACCTACGACACGACGGGTTTCAACGTCAAAGGTCAGGGCTTTATTCCACTAAGCTATGCGACACGCATAGCAATAAAGCTCAAATTGACTACGTTTTAGTTACAAATCATTTGTATGGGAAAAAGAAAAGGGCTATTTTTATGGTTTTTCCAGCAATAATTCTAATTTTTCTCGCCGTAAAAACCATCCTTGAACTTCAACGAACATTTTAACAAAAGATTTGGCCAAATTGGTCCAGGCGTTGTTGAGTTATGCGCTTACCAACACATTTTGCGATTCACTTTTATATTATATGCCATTTTTTTTGGCTAATTAGCCCAACTTTTTTCTCAGAATTATATGATTGGAATGTAATACAGATACCAATCAATTATACACTAGTTTGATCGATAGACGTTAAGACATGTTATCGAAATTTTTACGAATAATTCCACTCAGCGGCTCTCTGAACATACTGTATACCGACTCGTCATGTCACTATCATATTGTGGGTGGGGAAACAATTTTGTTCATGAATATTTATCGAAATTATTGAATATCAAACCTCGAAATATGGACCGTAGTGACCTCGGATGCTAGCAAAGAGATGCCCCATGTTCTACGCCACATCTAATACCAGTGGAATATTAGGGATCCTGTCGCCAGAAGCGAAAATTGAATTCAATCCGGCCACAGAGAATTGGGTCGGAATAAATCCATCGTTATTAATGTGCTGATGTGCTTTTCATTTTATTGCGAATCAACTCCAATTTTATACGGGCTTTATTGCTGTTTGTATCGAATAAAAAAAACCACTTCGGTTTATTCTTTGTTCCGGATATCCGATAGGAATCGTCTCATCATCATTGAAATGCAAAATGAATAATGTTCGATAAAGGTAAATGGATGACGAAACCTATTGATTTTCTAGAAGAGAATTAAAGTATATTATTTCATATTGATAACACATACATTTTCCATTCTAGAAATTACAGTTCCATGATGATTAAAAAAAAATAGTGACTCTCATCATTATATCCAACAAGTCAAAAAACTTTAGAAAAATTCTTTCAACAATAAAATAGAATACGATACTTTTGGCTTTCTAAGATTTAGTCCCTCCATGTACTCATATTCAATTACAAATGATTTAAATATTGCTCGATGAAAAACTCACTGCGTAATAATTTGGGTAGAAATTATTTTCACGTGCCATTTCAATCAAGGTTTAAATGACATTACTCAAAAATAAGCATAGAGTTTTATCTTTTTACCAAATCGAACACTGAAAGCAGTAAAAGCTTCTTATGGTTTTTTAAAGAATTCAGTTTATTATGAAAGAATAAAATTTACTTAAAATTGAATTCTTACATTTCAAATTTGTGAATAGAAAAAGTCATTCTTGAGAAGAGAAAATAAATTCATTTTATACTAGAAATGATTGTTATACTTTTAGATACATACTTTTGTTATTCCATAAAACGTAGATCTTTGATGAATAAAAGAGAAAATAATTTCTTTTTCGTACTTCCGGGCCTAAAGTGACAAATTCACTCCCTTGTGACAGGTACTAAAGTGTCACATTCAATCCCTCCGGGATTAAATATTGACGAAACTCCCGGAACGATTAAATCACAAACAAACGAATTTAAGGGATATTTTATTGAAAAATACAATTAATCAGAATGGTAATTAACCTTAATATTCAAATTAATATTGTGACAGTTCGTCATATTGACCAGTCTTTCCTGGGTTAATGCAGCAGGTAACTGACGAGTAATAGATAGGTCCTTATCATATTGAACTGGTGTCTAATTCTACTCAGTTACTCATCTTAAGCCATCCTAGCAAATTTTTTTTCGAATATCTTTAATGTACAGACTATTTTAGGTTTACGATTTTATTATAGTATAGATTGTGTAGGTACACGTATAATTATAAAAAAAAAAAACCTGTAAAAAAAAATTTGCTAAATTTGCCGCCCCTTTAAATCTGCCGCCCTAGGCACTGGCCTACTTGGCCTATTGGTAAATCCGCCACTGCTCTTCTGACAGTTGAATCTTCATGGCTCTATGGACGTAACTACGCAAAGCCGCCAATTTATGGCTTCTAGGGCGGCAAGAGTGATATGATCGGTCTGGTTATTCTTTCAATATATCTCGAAGTCTAGGGAGTTACTGTCCGATCTAGAAACAGTCAAGTCAACGAAGTTGATACTCTTGTATTTCTAGAGTGAATCTGAACCGTGGATGAACGGTGTTGACGAAGGTCAGCGATATAAAAAAGTGTCAAGTTCTCAAGAATTAATGTCCAAAATTCATGTTGTGGTCAGAGCCTCACCATATAAAATGCTGAACTTCGGCTTAGTGATACATGATTCAAACTGGGTACTCAACTGATGTGAATTCATTATTTCAGATACTATAAAAATATAATACCCTTCGGATAATAGGCTTAATGGAGTAATGGAGTAATCTGAAAATCAAACCCCTTTAATAGATCTGCGGATCTCCTCCCCACCTGGAGGGATTATTTTCTTAGCTCAATAATTCCTCCAACCGACTATTCTGAGAATATTGTGGAGGCATAAAATTTCAATTAAGACGCTCTAGCAATAAACCACCATTAAATTGTGGAGCACCCCATAAACCGGCCTATATTATACCCACATATTAAGATATCTCACTGCCTTGAAATCTCAGAAATTAATCAAATAAATCTGAATATGTTCCAACCAATCGATATCAACGTCACAATGTTCAGTTTGATTCTCCTCTATTCAAAGTGAAAACAAAGGGAAACCAGAACAAAACGCTTATCGGCTTATTCAAGGAGAAATGCAATGTCGCCTGCCAGTAGGATTGTTTTCGCTAATACGTATCATTTCAAGTATCACTTGACAGTTTGAACAGAAGGAATGGACCCCATTTATCTCTTTCATCTTTAGCGACTCCCATATTCTTCGAAAACAATAGGAATAATTGCGTTCGTGCCAAGATAACTCGATGATTATAAGGGAGTGTTTCCTCTGAGTTGTGGGAGATTGTTTTGAGGATTGTGTTGTATTGAAAAGAACGTGCATAATCAACTGATGAAGAGAAAAGTGACATTAGGAAATGGACTAAAATTTGATGGCGTTTATTCAAGGATGTTTTTAATTCATACATTCATTACATAGATCGGTATAATATTAATTGCTATAATTTCTCTATGAAGATGAATTTCACTAAGTACTAGATGTATTCATTTTGGAAATGAATATAGCTCTTCAAAGCATTAGGAATCATACTAGAGTTGAATAAAAAAATTATTATTATTCGATAAAGCTTTAAAGATGTGCACATAAATTGAGGCTACTCAATTTCTAGTTCCAGTTGTTCCCGCATAAACCGAGTGGAACGGATTTTTTCTGTGATTCTATACAATTGCCGCAAGTCTATGTTTTTAAGACGATTCATCTCGAAACCCGTTCGGGTTTCTTCGTGAAATTGTGACAGAATGGAATAATTCTCGACTTTCAAAACGGAAAATCTCGATCTTATCTCGCTACTTGGATATGAAGACATTATGAAAACTAAACAGAAATGTCAAGATTACGTTAGATTAAAAGCATGATTTTAGAAATATAGAACGTTTCTCCGTGATTTGTGAGGGAAATCCAACCTACAAAAAGGTTTTTATGAAAATATCCATTGATTACGAATGATGAATAAAGGTATTCATATTTCGATATATTCATTTATATGAATAAGTACAACCAAGCACGATAAATTTTACACGGTCGTTCCTATGTTTCTTTGTGGAGTGAAAATTGAAATGAACAACCCGAATAAAATATTATCTGCTATCTGCGAAATATTCATTTTGATTTTCTTATTGTTTGGTTGTGAATACAATACATAACATTGGAATGTCAACGACAATTGTCATTTCAGAGTAGGAATCGACAGGGGTGAAATGAATTGGCTAGGGATTGCAAAACTGGTTTTATGCTGGGTAAATTTTTGAATTTCATAAATACATATCGTAAACTGTTAAACTATAAGAGAATACCTCACCAGGGCTCTTACGAATCGTATGAATTGAAGAGTTTTCAAAATATTATACGGAGTATGGATTAAAATTGTAATTGAAATTATGTGACAATGTTCTGTGAACGTCGGACGTGACTGATGATCTGGAAATTTGTGTTTGAGCCGAAGTAAGCTATTTTCAGCAATTAATTTAAAATATTTTTAATTGCGATTGGAAGATACGAATAGCCCTATCCAAACGTCCGATTCTCGGGGAGTACACATATGAAAACGGCTTTTAATGATCGTGTCCGTGGAAAAAGCCTTTTTCAATTTTACCGGACCATCTTTCGCAAAAAACCGGGAAATCGGTGCTTTAGATAATCTTTTTGAAAATGTTAGCGTGGTCGTAAAGGCTTGTGAAATGCACCTAACGAAAGTCCGTCTTATGAACTTAACGGTGCTTGCTTCTCTCGTGAGATAGCCTTCCCCTTTCTACCTCGAAATATCGCATTTCTAAACCCCTCGCCGACCCAAAGTTTTTTGATCTCCTTCGGTGGTTACCTGTGTCGAACCATCGATTACCACAGAAATATTCCTTATTGTTTTTGATATTAGGTGTACAAATAAGTTTCCGCGGTTTGTCAAAAGATGGCCCCACCAGAAGGTTATGGAGAAATTGTCAGATGTAAAACGTAATATCCCAAGTTTAGTCATCTGGCAACACCATAACCTTAAAGTACTAGTGATTCCGTATCAGCATCACGTAATTTTTTTCGTGCAAAAATGTCAAGTTTTATTCCGAATAAGCATCATTTGCGGGAACTTTTGATTTACTTCTTCAATGTGAAAAAATCTGCAGCTGAGGCGCATCGATTGCTTCTAGAAGCATATGGTGAAGCTGCTTTAAGTGAGAGAAGTTGTCAGGAATGGTTTCAAAAGTTTAAGAACGGTGAGTTTGACGTTAAAGACAAAGAACGCAGTGGAAGGCCGAAAGTGTACGAAGACATGAAATTTGAAGCACTATTGGAGGAAGCAAAAAGAAGTTGCACTTACTCTACAAGTGACTCAACAAGCAATTTCACATCGTTTAAAATCGTTAGGAATGATTCAAAAACAAGGAAATTGGGTTCCATATGAACTAAAGCCGAGAGACGTTGAACGCCGATTATGCATGAGTGAAATGCTGCTTGCCAGGAATAAAAAAAAGAGTTGCATCGTATAGTCACTGGTGACGAAAAATGGATTCACTAAGATAATCCAAAGAAGAGAAAGCCATGGGTTAAGCCCGGCGAACCATCAACATCGACAGCTAAGCCGAATATTCATGGAAAAAAACTCATGCTGTGTATTTGGTGGGATCAGCTTGGTGTCGTGTATTATGAATTGCTGAAACCAAGCGAAACCATTACTGGAGCTCTCTACCGAACACAATTGATGAGATTGAGTCAGCTTACTACTCCAGACACGACAAAATTATTCTTTTACACGATAGCGTCCACATGTTGCGGCGCCGGTAAAAACATACTAAGAAAACACTCAACTGGGAAGTTTTACCCCACCCGCCGTATTCACCAGACGGAGTATCCGAATGGTTGCCAGAAAGATGGGGAAAAAAATTGTAGTTTGTGTAAATGATGAAAAATTTTCGGCGGAGTATCTTTGAATAAAACGTAATGTACTATTCCTTTACAATAAATTCCTATTTTTTTATAAAAAACTTATTTGTACACCTAATACTTCAATCGAAGGTGTAAGAATATAATTGTAATCTTTAGATTATTTAAATTTTCCGGATACTTTTTTGCCTGAGAGTATAAACATACCCTTTAAAATAATTGTTTAATACCGACTGAAAATGTCTGCTCAACGTCGGTTATAGGACCATGAATAATATATAATGGGAATCGCCAAATTCCTTCATTCTACAATTGAAAAATATAACGTAGCCATCCTGAAGAAGAAAAAATTGGAAAGTTCACAATTTTCCATTGTTTGCGTCGAAAATCTATGAAGATTTTTCCCATTCTCTCTCCGATTACAGGAGCAACAATAAGCGTTCATCCAATTCAAGCCTTCATTTCATAAAAAAACAGAAGGAAAAATCCTTGAATCCCATATAAAAGAATCTTTTTCTTCGCTTTCGGCTCCAAGAATGTATCAAATTCAATTAACTCGACTGAATTGAATGAAAACATCTGCGAAGTAGAATCGACGGAAATTTTAGCTCAAACATTACTGAGAGCGAAAAGTGTAATAGTTTTCATAGAACGATTTTAGAGAACCTCTATTGGCGTCGGAAGGTAAATAGCGAATGTAGGGGAAAAGACGTTAATCGCGAGACATCTCCCGTTTATATCCCCGAATTCGGATCTTCTATATTTGATGATCGCATAATGGTTCTTTCTCGACTGTGGATCATTACCACGATTCTTTGCCTCCGGTCCAAATCTGATCTACTTTAATCACATTACTATGAGAACAGAACGAAATGTAACTTGACTCCATAAGAAACCAGAGAATGTTTGAAACATTGCCAACTCAATCCAATCAGACCTCATTCGTTGCATTTTGAAGACAATGAGAAAGGGAGGTAAAGAATAAAAAGAAACTTTGTTTGACGAACTTTAAGATTGCCCAAAATTGAAGCCAGTGGTCTCGACGAAATGTGGTTTCAACAAGATAGTGCCACTTGCCTTACAGCCCGTGAAACCATGGCTTTATTGGGAAAGCATTTCGGCGAGCAGATCATTTCACATTTCGGACCAGTGAATTGACCGGCTAGATCATCACACCTCTTGATTTTTTCTTTTGGGGCTATGTGAAGTCCAAAGTCTACATGGACAAACCGGCTACGAATTGGGTATTTGAGGCCAATATTAACCGAGTCATTGCAGAAATAATACCCGAAATACTCACACGCCTCACCGAAAATTGGAACTATCGAATGGATCTTGTTAACCTTAGTAGATGTCAGCATTTGAAAGAAATTATCCTTAAAAATTAATTGTAGAGAATGGTATTTTTATTTGTGAATAAAGATTATAGAATAAAATTGTTTGTGTTCATTGTGCGTACGGTAGGCCGATTATCTAGACCGTTAGTAGCTCTAAGCACAGCATAGATAATATACAGCAGAGAAACTCTGGGTGCTGGGATGGTTGGCGCATTTTGGGCTGCGCATACCGGCGTGGCCCGCAAAGTCTAGACTGACTGATCTGAATCGGTCTGATTCATTATCGTCCCTAGGAATTGAGTAGTTGTAGGTTGAATAAGGTGAGACATAGGCGTAGAGTTCCAAAGTTTTCATTTGAAACGAACTTTACCGTTGTGTTAAGTGCCAATTCCAGCAAATTTTTATATTTTTGCACATTTAGAAAAGTACCCTTTTCTATTTCGAAAAACCTTTGTATTAACTCCACCTAGAAAATTTGCAATTTCTAGGTTCATAAGGGTTAATAGTGTTTAAAAATCGATCGAAGTATATAATACAACTAGCTGACCCGACAGACTTCGTCCTGTCAAAAAGATTTGTAATGTGGCAGTTTTTGTGCCTATTTTTAAAAAATTCTCCTGAACAGAACCGTCACCCTAATGATAGGGCGTTGTGAATAAAAAATAAATAAATAAAACATATATAAGGATTTAAAAGTAAGTAATCGCTTTATTGTTAATCATGTGAGTCATACTTATTATTATTATCATTGTAGTGCTTTGTGGTATATGATGTTTTTTGTTTGATTACCTGGCGCATAGATAAACAAATCTGATGGTTTTCTAACACAAGAACAGGCAACATACAATTGACCATGTGAGAAACATGGGTTTTCTAGATTAATACCACAAACACTTAATGATTGCCCCTGGGACTTGTTTATTGTCATAGCAAAAGCAAGCCGCACTGGAAACTGTAGTCGTTTTAACTCAAATGGCACATCAGTCGGAATCATTGGGATGCGCGGTATGAGAACATCTTCTCCTTTATACTTTCCTTTGAGTATAGTTGCTTCTATCACATTGTTTAGTAATTTTTTTATCGCTAACTGTGTACCGTTGTAAAGACGCGGTTGATTGATATTTCGCAACATTACAACCACCGATCCAACCTTTAATTGAAGATTGTGAGGTGGCAATCCTGGCAAATCCAGCGAGTTTAAAAATTCCGGTGGATAGTTGACTACATCATCTTGATTAGTAGCCGAATCAACTGATTGATATATCCTCAATTCGCCTGTAATTTGTTCTTGAATTTTGAAATTTAATTCATTTACATCAATGTTTTTGCAGCCAGTATAGCTCGTTCGCTCAACCAATCATGGTTTCTGTAATTTTGAGAAACATCTGGAAACACCTTCTGAATAAGTTCATCTTTTGATCGAGTTAACTGACAAAAACTTTGAGGAAAGTGAATGCAGCCAGTTAACATGTCTATAGGAAATTTGCCTTTACCAATGTCAATGAGTTGTTTAGAGAATATGTTTCCAGATTGGTAATTTTGCAACTCGACACGCATATTCTTGCTCAAATGAAGTACTTTGACATGTTTCCACAAATTGGACGACTTTAGACATGCATTGAGTTCATCAGCTGGCGAATTTGTTCCATACTTTACGTATACAGTGTATATAAATACAACTACAGAGCTCACAATGTTCCAAGAATGGATCCTCAGTTGGGTTCTACAGAATTCATTTTGGGTCAATATTCGACAACTCACCGATAAATCTAAATAAAACAGTTCTTGTGTGTACATTGCATACTGCATTCGCATGAAGGATTTTCAATATATTGAGAAAACGAAATATCGTAGCCTGAAAAATTCATGCTCCAATTTCTATTGGATCTAGCAAGACGATATTTACTTTGATATTCCGATTCCATTTCCAATTATATTTTGCCTCTGATCCGACGAATCGTTGGAATGATTTCAAATTCGCAGCTTGTTTTTCAATAGGGAGGTTTCCAAGATTCGAATTTGATTCTGAATTGCTTTGTGTAATTTCTAACTAAGTTTTACATTTTCACACTACATATTGTAAGCCAAAAGTTCAAAAGAATATATATATATACATCGTATTTCTTAATGTGAGGGTGATCCAATTATTGACGTCAACAATTTTTTTCAACTCGAACTTTGGGGTATCCAATTTATGTTTCTCAATTCCTTTTAGATTTTGTGTTATGACTTTTAGTGTGTATTTTTGGGATTTGTGATTCTCAATTCTTCTTAGATTTTGAGTTATAATTTTTTGATGATTTTTTTCAGTGAGGTATCCAGAACTCATCGTTTACCTTCTTAGTATTTTGCAGTCTTTTTGTGATTAAAACAGGTGAAAGTTTGGAAAATTATTCTATCTACCTTTTATCATTTTTATGGTAATTGGACTGTGAGGATTTCATTTCAAATTGTAAGTTCAAGTTACCATATAAATGTAAGGTTTTTTTTATCAATTCACTAGGGGTAATGATAGATTATCACTTAGTAATATTCTTCCACATCGAAGCAAAATGGCTTTTTTATCCACAGTTTATTTACACAAAAAAGCTTGAAGTTTAACAAAGAAAAAGACCGATTCTGAGTTTTCGTCAGAATTCCGAAACTACCGTCTCAATTCTCACTTTGGTATCTACGTCTTAATCGTCTAACCGTCAACACTCTGTCTTGATCTCTACATATCTTCTTCTGTCCTCTTGAGAGTGTTCCTAATTCTATTACTATTCTTTTACACTCCTAAACTGTCTATTGGTTGACTGTTAACAATTATAACAACATAATAACAATTTGTCTTTTCTTATCACGGATCACAAGTACCTACAATCCATTTTCAAACTGCCAATCCAATGGAGTTTTACGACATCAAAACATGTTTTCGGCAAACGTTCCATCAAGAGACCAAATAAATAACGCCACCTTAACAACGCACATCGAATTGACTCATCCGTTGAGGTGCTTAATGAATTAACACTGAAGGGAATTTTCTGTCTTTCTTTTTTCTCATCAGCCATCGCTACTTTGATATCGGTTGATATTCTAAAAACTAACCTCAAATATAAGCATAGAGTATTATTTAATAATGTTCCAACGAGTTTGTGCTTGTAACTAAACTGAGGAAAACTGTGAGTGCATATTTCGATTTCAGAATATGGGTTTGTTTATTCTTTCCCATTCATAGGGGTGGTGGTATCACACTGTTCCAATAATAGATTTTATAACAATTGTGCAAAATTTGCTCACCTCCTGTTTTGTCTTCAAATTTTTTTCAGTAATTTGACACCATCTTACGGAATATGGATCTTACATTTTGTAGAGGTTCTCCACTGAGTCCAAGTAATCGTTCAATATATTTATTGGATACTTGATTATATCCAAATTATTGCATTTGGTCCCCACCTATGAGGATAAATCTAACTTGAAATATCACTCAAGGATTGAATGGCATACCTACTGTTCGTATAATACTGATTTTATCAAACAGCTCTCCGGGTTATGGATAAGAATAAGTGGATGCTTTCATCATGGAAATATAATCCAGAGAATGGACTTCCTTTACCCATACGGTCATATACTCTGTAATAAAAGCGGAAAAAGCCATGAAAAATATTTCATCCTTGGTCACAAAAGAGGCAAGGGCTTCCAATTGGTGATAAAAGGGAAGCTTAGGAAGATTTCCATAGTCATGGCTTCAGGTATTTCTTCGTGACATTTATTTATTCGTGAATTTTACAGAAACAATTTCAGAAAGCACTAACTTTGGGTCACATGGCTTCAGAGCTCTGGTTATGCTACTTACAAGTAATTATTGAAATGATCTCCGCAATATTTGCTTATCAGGGAAACCATTTCGGTTCAAGTTGAAAGGCATTCCAAAATAGTTGATCTGATAACGGACATGATTTAAATTTAAATAAGAACTAATGACTATGATAAAACTGCTTACTGAAAAATTCTCAATTCAAATTTTTTTGGTACATCGAAAACAATATGTCGATTCGATCGAATAACTAAAGACACCGAAGATTTAAACAGTCAAAACTACCCCTTCAGTTCTTCAGATAATTATAAATTGGTGCCCGCTAAAATGCCCACGGGCATAATGAGTGTATTTATAGCAACCCTTTCTAAGGTACAATAAACATATAATGTACAAGTGAAAAATAAAGTAATTTTCTAACCTCTTAAGAACTGTGGCCTGAATTACACAAACTCTACAAACTTCTATCAGCCTTGCCCGTTTCAAGTCAACAAAAACACTAACAATAATGCTACCTTCATCAATTTGCTTTTTCCACTTTGACAGCATATAATGGCTGGCACTTTTACATGAATGATTACTTCGAAATCCGGCTTGACCAACATAGAATATTTTGTTCATTTCTAAATATTTCGTCAACTGCTCATGCACAAAAACTTCTAAGACTTTGTCAGCAACAGGTTGTAGGTTAATTGGTCGGAGTTTCTCTAACTTCTTGGGATTACTCACTTTTTGCACAGGTATGACAACACTACATAAATCTTTCAGGTTACAAATTGATCAAACGGATATTATAGGGTTCACTGAGAAAACCAAATTTCGCATGATGAATTATCCGATTGATTTGGCCTAATAATGAACTTGACCGAGATATTTGGACAATTAACTCTTTTGAATATATGAGAACTGTAGCTCATCTCCGTCTGAAGATAGAGATTACAAGGCTGGATGTATTCAAGATTGATATGGAAGTCTTTATCAGGAATTCAATCCAAATCGACTAACATCATTTGAGGCTAGATAGTCGAAAATTTAAGACAATGGGGAAAAACGATTAACACTTTCCTACTCGAGTCACACTTTCCTACTAAGAACAATCGAGAAAAAAATTTGAATTGTTTTTCCTTCATACCCGAGAATCGTGTCTGTCATAAACACTGATTAACTGGGATGTTAATTGAATCCTAACCCCACCTTATTTATTATCTAAGATATTTGTGAAACCTAAGCCCAACAAACTTTAGTCGGAAACATTATAATTCTAGTTTCATTTCCTCTCCATTATAAGGAACGTTACAAATGCCATTATTATTCATCCGGCAAACACACCGGCCTGATATTTCTCTGATATGTAGGAGAACGAGGAATAGGTTATATAATATCCGCTAAGAACGAGTAGGATTCATATTCATTCTGATATGAAAAAACCAGGCTGGCTTATTCTTGAGAGGAATATAATGATTACCAACATTCGTCAATGTAACTCATAGACAGTTCTATTCTAGCTTTTCAACCTTAGACATTTGTCTTCATAACATGGTGGCGGTGCTCTGTTTGATATTCAGCTCGGGTTTTCCTTTATTCAACAATTCCAACCCCAATCACAAGTCGGTGGTACCGTATTCGATGCACGTTCGTTCTAATATAAACTTGTTTTTCTTTCCTTGAAATTATAGTTAAGATTATTCTATCGTACTTTATCGTAAAATACAGAGGATGTGATATAGATTGCCTTGTGACAAATTCGGTCAGCTTGCTATTTCAGTTCATAACCTTATGCTCGTTACCTCAAAAAAAAATATATATATATATATCTCAATAAGAGAGTCGACTAATTTTCGATGTATTTAACCCCATCCCAATTGAAAAAATGTTCGCCTATCCGATCCTGCATTTCAAGACATTTCGCCATGTCTTATTTTTGCAGAGATCGCCACATGCAAATATGCAAACCACTTATAGTAGAAAACACCAATGATCTATCTTTGAGGTGAAATTTAATGAAAGTACATTGACTATCTGTATTTTCAATAAAGTATTAAATGTTTCGTCAAGTTAAGAGATTGTTTTTCGAAAAATTTTTCGCCGAATATCTCTCGGACAAATGCCTCATAATTTTCTGTTTTTTTCGATCTTCATTAAATTAAAGCGAGTTCAGCTATCACCTTGGACCACTCAGATTGCTTTGGATCGTTCGTTTATTACATACGAATGGAGTTGTGTACACCTCTGGATCGTTCGGCAAAGAACATCTGAGCAACAAATGACGTATTGCTCATAGTATTTAGACCGAGCAAAGAGATTTCATCCTCAGAACATATTTTACTACCACAGAGTTTACTCCTCTCCTCTATTTCATCAATCATTTCCTGAGATTCTCAACGATTTTTTTATTTATCACGAGTTTCATATCGGTGAATTTGTTAATAGTCCAAAATTGAAATTATCAAAATGAGAGAATTGAAATTTTTATCCGAATAAGGCAGTGAAAGTTTGCTAAACAAACACAACAGAGCTGAAGTCGCTCTGTACCGTACGTTTATTACAGATAAATCTGTACAGTCTGTGGTCCCGTGACTAAAAAATCTACCTATCCCCTCTTGCCAAACTCGCCTGATGCCGTCGTTATGTACTAGGGATATACTGAACAGTTATTAAGTTACATTATCTTCGTTTCTGAACCAACATGAACCTTGCGTCAAGTTAAATCTTCCAGTGTCAGAATCACCTCATCACAAAGTGCTTTTTCAACAGCCACTCTTCAGCGATAAATTAAAAATTCTCCAATTATTTCGGTCTCTCTTATTTACGAGGACCATTCGCTGAAAATTCGAACGAACAAATCTAACACCCTTCAAAAATAGCCCAACCTGGCCAAACGATTTATGCTAATTTGCAAATGGAAAACATTTTCGTTCGGGGTGCGTTTCAACTGCTCCGGAAAGACGATCATAAATTAAAGATTGCGCTGTGATTCCGAGCGCCACAACAAATCACCGAGTTCTGGAATGCGAAATTACCGCCGGCGGAAAAAACATTTTTCATCATTATTTCGCTATGGCGCAGAATTGCCCGCACTATTGGTTTTCGAGAGGGAATGGAAATGATCATTCGCATCACTTGGGATGTTACGGAATGAGATTCTCAATTTCATGTTGAGTGGTTATCCAATTTGGAGTTTCTACGTACATGCGGTATACTATGTTTCATTCAGTATTACAATAACATCGAGAACATACGTCAGCTGGATATTTACGAAATTGCAAACGGAGCAGTTCTGGATTCCTTATCACGAATGACGATTTCGTGAGGTGGGTGACAGATGGGCTTCAATATCAATTGTACCAAGACAAAATATATTGGGTTGTTTGGATTTTTTTTGTAAAAACGAAAGACAGTATTCTTATGATGAATAAATACTCGATTTAACCAATTAATATTTGATAATGAAAATTGTACGCTGAAATTCAAATGAATATAATAAATATATACATTTATATATGAATATAATAAGGGTTTGTCGACTCACACATCCTCAGGGCTTTAAATGTTGGATTTCTCAAATTATTGGCATTTATCAAAGAGATTTAATGAGTTAAAGAGTTAATGCATCCTCAGGGCTTTGAATGTTAGATTTCTCAAATTATTGGCATTTAGCTACAAGAGTTAAATCCCAATAATTTGTGAAATCTAACATTCATAGCGCTTAGGATGCATTAAATAAAAATTCGAAAGCTTGGACAGAAACATTATCTATGATTTCTATCAAAACAATAAAATTATAAAAATTTAAGAGGGATAGTACGAAAAATTACTGCGTTGAATTGGTTAGAATTTATCACTTACAAACCTTGCTACATCAGCTCTCCAGTCATATAAAAGTCAGATGGCCTCAGTGTGAAGGTGGGTACAGACTACAATTAATTCCTCTGTCGGAAAAAAAAAGAAATGTTTGAACAACCTTATGCATAACTGAGTGTTCTCATTGACATCATCAAATTGATGAACACTGAATTTAAACAGTGTTCAGTTTCAGTTTGATTCACTGTATTTGCAAGCTTGATCCTAGTTGAATATTGAGCTATCGTTGGGACCAAATGTATGTAGTTTTCTTATATCGAGTAGAATTCAGGCTCAAACGATCAGCCTAGCATGTGTGAATCAGGACATGATCAAACTTGAGTATTCTAGGCGGGCTGACCGCATATATGATGAAATTCGAAGGAGATGAGCTGAAGATTTCATTTTAAGAGATTATATTCAGTGTCCAAATAAATCGCTTCTACGAATGATGGATCGTGCATATCGAACATGAATACCTTCATGTATTCAATAGTCAGTAATTATAATCATAAGTCATCCTATCTTTCAAGAAATGATTATCATTCAATGACTTATCTGTATTGGAAGCGAATATTTTCATGAGAATGTACATCAATAATTGAACAATATATTTTCAATGTAACAAAATGGCGAATGTGCCAGGTTGGAAGAAGTTCCTAATGGTGAACTGGCACATTCGCCATTTCGAAACATTATTTTTTATGGGATGTACCTAAATTGAAATTCATGAAGTCGTATTAATCCTTCAAATTAAAATGCCTTATACAACGCATATTGTTCATGTTTAATTAATTAAAGGAGATTTATTATTAATTAATCGATACATAACAAGCATTGACCTTATGTTCAAGGAGGTAAGTCCTGAAAAAGAGTCTTCTAGACAATTTGAGGTATATGTTGATTTGTAAATATTGTAAAACTCCGTCAGAAATTTCAGCGCTCGATGCTTTCACAGATGCGTATTCAATTGATATCAGTTGGACTTATTAATCAGTGTCAGTTGGGGGAAAATTAATCGAAACGTTTCATTACTTTGGAAGAATGTTCGTGACCAAAATTAAGAAAAGCACGGATGTGGATTATCAGGCGAAAGGTATTTGAGCTTGGAACAAGACTTAAGGAAAACTATGAGAAGTTATTTTCAATTTGAGATATACGTTAATTCATCCATCGTTGCTATTGAGATTATATCACATTGTTCCAGAGTACAGGAAAAGGCTGTAGTATTAGCTCTGTAATGCTCTTGTCCTCACGTCAGTGCATTTCTGAATTTATTTTCAATTTGTATGTCAAAGTTGATAAAATATCACCTCACGTTAGTGTTTTCAGAGGTTTTTTATGGTACTCATACATATCCACATAAAATTCATAAATCTGAGTAAAATCTCATTTCAATACGCAGTATCTGGGAAATCAATAGACAATACGTCAATGAAACTTCCGCATATTCCGATATTCATCTACATTGTGATGGGTTCGGATATTGAGGATGATCCATGCATACATTCCATCATCCTGCATTCCGAAATTTCAGCGATGTTCATAGCTCTGACATGTTTGTGTGCCATGAACAAATGACCTCTGTCAGAAAGCTTTAACGCTTGTCAACATTCAGAAATACAGCAGACGAAATTATTCCGGAATTGTTGTGTCGCTCCCATGTGTCCTATCCTCAGGACACTTTGTGCGTTGCTGGGAATTATAACTATGGAGGGGGATGTTCTAGCTGCAAAGTACTATATATTGAATCTTTAAATAAAATGTGATATGTATGTGCTTCGTTGTAAAAGAATATTAGTAGGTTGACTGCTCCCAAAATAGCCTGTAAATCCAAGTCTATATATTTCTTATATAAGTTGTATTTGAAGCAAATGCGGTCTGTCTTCATAGACATGAAGGATATAGATTTCTATGGAAGGTACCAGAAAAATCCAGGTATGAACTAAAATCACTGGTAGATCGGATTCAAATTGCTGAGATGTCTCTTTCTGAACTCTATTTAATATCATTCGAACAGTAAAGAGTTTCCAACTTCCTCCAAATAAAGTCCAGTCTATATCAACTTTTTTCATTTCTGAATGTAAACGGCTGAGCTCGACAAAAACTTTCGACATTTTCAATATGACGATTATCGATTCCATGCATAAACGAGCCGAACAAAATTGCTAAAAACTCTAGGACGAACTAGATTACGAACTCAAAAGTAGGTTGAGCTCAAATTCGATCAAAATTTATATTATGAGGAAACAAAAGTCTCCTTCGTGAAGTTCGGCAAACATTGCCTAGTGAAGACGAATTAATCTTGTTGGGAACTTTCGTATGCAGGTAGTGGAACACGATAAACGATCTTCAAGAACGGCCTCCGACAAATACGAGGGGTGAAGTGAAGTTGTTCTTTGTTTCCAGGAAAATTTGTTTTCGTATGGAATAAATGCTATCGAGATAGTCGATAAAGAGAATTATTGTAGGATATTTTGTTATTCAGGAGGGTGACAAATTTTTATTCGTACGCTGAAGCTACACTTTTTTATGTTAGCGAACTTTTTAGTTAGGGTGCCTTTGCAAGAATATGCTACCTCACTTAATCAGAGAAAACATGGCCTATTGGATCATAAATGAAATTAATGTCATTAGCATAAGTCATTGCCAGATGTCTTCAATTCTGGTATCTGTACCTACATGAGTTTCGTCCATACCAGAACAATCGTTTCTCAAAAGAATATCTTATTTCGATACTTCAGTATTTATGAGAGAAAAACTAAAAGAAATCTCTGATTTCAAATGAGTTCAGACGGCAGAATATCGAACGGATGTAACGTTCGTCTCTAGGTGTCTTAACATGAAGTGGTTTTTGTTGGAAACGTAGTTCTTCAAGAAGAAAAAATTGTTGTCTTTTGCTAATATGGGCAGTTTATATGGGGATTTCGCTTTGAGTGCAGGTACCTTGTCATGGAGTAAAATTACCTTACCATATCTCATTTACAGCATACTGGACTTACTTGAATCTATCGGTATCCAACACTTGAAAAATTTTTCCACCACAAATAATTGATGTAGTGCAGACTGGCAAGATATATGTTGTGTCATGATATTCAGAGGGCGCAATTTTGTACTTCTGATATCTTTTCAATGATCTCACAAATTTTTTATTGAATCAAATTAGAAAGAGAACAAGAGCGCATTGTTTGAGGAAGAACTGTTGTTGTTCACCCTCCATGTGCTTAATTGTATGAAAACAGTTAAAAGAAAGGTGTACTTTATCTATTATCGTCGTTCAAAAGTTACACTTTGTATCTTGTATAAAATTCAATGCGATCGATGAGAGGCATAAAGCAGCTTTCATGTGGTTAATTTTATCGCCATCTTGTTGAAACGATTCATGAGATTGCGGAAATTAAATCAAAATGTCGAGATAGCAAGTCATAAACTGACTCGGAAGTTTATAGGAATGAGGTAGAATCTATTCTTTATGGAGTTGAACGAGTAGATTTACTGAGAAAGTTGATGTCTTGAAACTCTGTTTCAAGCCTATGTCATCCGGAAAATACTCATCGTGTCTAAAATAATTTTTTTTTGATTATGCGAATTCTTATGTGTTGGTTGAAATTTTTTTCTAGATATATCAATTCATTCATTGGTTACATGCAATTGGAATTTGACGGGCTAGTGTATTTGCAACAGTGTAAAAAATATAACATCGTGTTCCAATGAATTTTTTTATGAAAACAAATTCACTTCGAAATCAACTTTGAGATATTAGCTGTGTAAGTAAAATCTGTTCCTTCAATGGTATGTTAATAGCTCAGTTCTTTCAGAAGTCATTGAATGGGCAATAATCATTTCCTTTTATCTTTCGTATGTGATTTCTGATATAATTTGAATCTACCAATCAGGATGAGTCTACATCACTCCATTGGGTTGAAATTTCAATAAAAGCTATGTAATCATTAACTTAACGATGCTTCAAAATTTCATCCAGTTCGGAATTTTTTTGCCGAAGTTATGAGGATGAAACTTTTCACACCCCCTCCACCACTAATCCTTCATTCCATAGGGTTGAAATTTTAACACGAGATAGACAATTGTATGCTTAACCATTCCCTTAAATTTGACCCATTGGGATATTTTTGTCCCGAGTTATTTATTTATTAATTGACAAATGCTGGATACAAACAGAACAGAGTCCAAAACAGTATCCACTATGAGAAAAAACCTTACTCGCCCCCTCCACCGCTCAGCCTTCACCCCAGAGGGTTGAAATTTTAATACAAGATGCATAGTCATCAACTTAACCATTCTCTGAAACTTCAACCCATTCGGAAGTTTTTATCCAAAGTTATAAGAAAATAGCGTTTTTTACCCCCTCCCCTCCTAAGCCATCCCTCCAGAGGGTTGAAAATTTTTTTAGTAATCCCATTTATTGTCCCAAACAATAAAAGCAGAAATTATCATTGCCGCTAATTATTTTGTTCCCAGGCATTATTGACTGGACTATCTGGGGCTTTTGGCATACACACCAAAATGATTTTATCTCTCAAAATTATTGAGCCTGAAAAAAGCAATGTGTTGGTCGTTATTGCTAGAAAATTAGTATTTTTCGTTTTTGTCAGTCGTTTCATGGATGTGTAAATGTCATAACGAAAACATTAAAAGAAATGGAAATAGATTGATTATGATGAAGCTTATATAAGGGTTTCTTAAACTCTTCACTGAATTACAACTACATCGTAGTTCGAAGATATACTGGAGAGCGCACTTTCTTGATCCCATTTCAATACCCTGTAGCTATTGAATAGAGTAAAAAAAAAATTTGTTGAATAGAATATTCATCAATCTCACGAATTCATTACTGGAATAATTATATTTGTCAAAGACACACCCGGTATTATTTGAATACCAATAACCTCCTTATATCAGAAAATTTTGACAAAATCTGCATCAAATTTTCCTTTTCTATTTTATGGCACGAATAGTTTTCTCACTTGTCTTTTAGTTTCAGAAGTTGTGATCTCGTCTCCACTGCTTACTTCATAACGAGTCTCACGCACGTCGTATATTATTATGCTTATTTTTCATGGTCAGATTTTTTCTTTTGCATTATTTGTTTCCACTTTCCTGAAATTGTGGCGGCTTTGTTGACTTTCTGTCTCACTTCCTCTCTGAGGTTACCGTCACTCTCAATTCTGACTCCAAACGTGTTGGAGCATATTACTTGGTCAATAATGATGATACCATCTATTGCCAGCTTGCATCTAAAATTTCCTAGATATTGTCAAGGATTCGTTTTTGAGATAGAGATTTTCATTTTGCATCACCACACGAAGTTTTCTCATGTGCATATCATCACCATATTCTGTGACTAAGAGGGCGTCATCCGCATAGTAGGTACAGGTTGTATATTTGATGTTGTCCCAGGCTGTATCCAGGCCAGCATTTCTAACTACTTTTAAGTTCTTTTCCATTACGATATTGATCGACAATGGACTCAGTCTGTATTGGCTCTAAATTATGTCTAATGTGATTTAACGTCATTTTTAGGTCCACTTATCAAGCGAATGGAGGTTTGTTGTACTCTATGGTTTTCTCTGCAATGTTATTAGTATGCTACTTCAATAAACAGCTCAACAAGGTTATTCCTCTATAGTTGTTTGTTTTTTTTTCTCCTATTAAAAATATTAAAAATTCTTCTAAACATGGATGATTTATAACAAATGTTTGATTCTTTATCAAAACAGTGCCAATAAATTCGTTCGAACATTTTTCGAGTTACTTATTAGCCCGGTAGGTATTTTCATAGTTAATGAAAATACTAAAATTTTATATACTCATTATCGATAAAGCATTGCACGAGTTTTGTCCAATAACGAACTAAGCCGAGCTATTTCATCAGGAAATCGAATTCAATCGTTTGAGACACTTTTCGGCTGAATTTTCGTAAATCACAGAGACTTGCGCAAAATGATAGCTAGCTGTTTCAGTAGAAAGAAGCTTGTTGAATTGGTTCATATCCGAACCCACACTTTTTTCAGTGTGTACCGAAGATCTGCGAATTACGGGAGGCTGAGCAACTAATAAACGTGAATTATGAGAGACTCTGTCAACAGCAGTAGTAGAGAATCCCATGTGTGGTAAACCCTTAACGCTTATTACGTCACAAGCATTTGACTAGGGCAATGTAAAATTATTAAGGGCTCAACCTATGTCGACTCGAGAATAGGATATGTTGATTTATGGTGTTGAATTTTATGTTTTGTTGAGAGAGGGTCCTTTATTATTGTTTACATGTTCATCGCGGCAAAAAATAATGTTGAACCTTGGTGGGCAGTTTCATGGTATTATAGTTATGAATTTCATTATATTAGGTCGAGTTCGTCCTTCTCGTTTCAACCAAGGGTAATTTACTCATGCCTTTATCCTCATCACTCATGTAAAGATATGAATATAACCGGTGTTTGTGATTGAATTTAATGAGGTAATATATGATGTAATGTAAGTGGCCACTTGATCAATTTAAATTTAACTCGACAAGCACCTGAAGGGAACAGTTTTATTAAAATTGATTGAAGTAATAATTTTTTAGTACTTTAACGTCAATCAAATCAAGACAATAATATAAAGAAGCTACAATTATTGTTTTTCGTGAAGTTTGCAAGTTATAAGAATGTTTCTGTTTTGATAGTAAAAACAAGAGATGAAGGAGTACCCATAGAAATGGTATGAAGACTTTATAATATGTTGTTATTAACTATGGAGAAAATGTGCGAAGAAAAATTTTTAATTCAAAAATTCATCCCAATTTATGGTATATTCTCCTCTTCAAACAATTTTAACTCAAAATTCCATCTTTCACCAAAGAGGATTTTCATTATGAAATGCCAACGTTCAGTGAAGTTAATCAAATCGATATTCCGATATTCCACAAAGGAATATTATCGAATATCGCCGATTCCTGTAGGAT
Organism: Micraspis discolor; assembly: GCA_030674115.1. Lineage (NCBI taxonomy): Eukaryota > Metazoa > Arthropoda > Insecta > Coleoptera > Coccinellidae > Micraspis > Micraspis discolor. The sequence continues at coordinate 3,036,279 of JARTUT010000006.1, read as the reverse complement.
TTCTCTCCCCTATTCCAACAGATTTCCATCTGGACGAAATTGTGGTTGATTGACAATTCAATTATACGAAATTCTGGAGCAATACCCTCCGTGATTTTCGCTGCGGCGCGACATTTCCTCTGAAAAAGTGAAATCAAAGTGCTTCATATCAAAGTCCTTTTCTCAGTTCTCGAATGCATTTTCAGCAATTCGTACCGAAATTATGATGACAAACTTCTAAATCACATAGCTGTAATGTTGTATCCTCTACGATCATGAGTAATGGGTTGTTGAGACCTATCAGTAGCAAAAAGTGGGCACCAAAATTATGAAACAAATTTGTGTTCTCAGAAATGAAAAATTTGTCAACAAAATCTTGAAACTGGAAAATATTTCACTTCTACATAACTTTTATGCAATTTTGAAGGATTTTTGTTACCTTCTGTGCCTTCCTCATGACCTTCAAAATTTTTGAAATTGGAAAACTGGGTCATATACAGGGTGAGTCTTTGACCACTGCGTTAATTTTAACCATAGGTTCTTGAGATCAAAAGAAACACATTTTTCATTACGGTTTTTTCATATTCAGCTGCGTTAAAAAGTTATAAGCATTTTAAGTTTTCACAATGGGCAAATACCCCTCTGTAGTCCAGTTTAGTTTGAATGAAAAATACCTTCCACAGCATCCACTAATGAATCTGAATTGTTTGAAAACATTATTTTCCCTCAAAAAAATGATTCACTCTCTCATGGTTCATCCGATTAGGTCCATTTTCTGGTAAAAATAATTCAACAACATAATCATAGATTTTTGTTGTTCTACTATAATTTTTTTCTACTTCAAGATTATAAACCATCGCTTTCTAATGAGAAATTCCAAAAAACAACCTCAGAATTATTGGATGTTATCATCATACATTCGTAATTTTCTTCTTAAAATTTCCAAATCATGAAAACCATCATTTCTCTGAAAACTTCCAAGGCAAGAGGTTGTCACTTTGTTTTTTTTTCACTCAAAGCCAGAAAAAATCATCTATGTTTTACCAAACACTGATATTTCTCTAGTTTCTTCTCCTTGACAGAGACCAGTGAACAATTATTTTAATCCATTGGTTCGACTTCTTGATCTTTGCTTGATGATTATTTTTAGCTGGTCCAAATTTCGAGAAAATCGGCAATCTTGATAGATTACATATTTCATGCAATTATAAAATTGATTTGATCAATGACAAACATTGCTTCTGAAAAAGAGGACCAACTAGGTGTTCCTTGGAATAAGAAACGGTGGTCCAAAAAATGTTTGTTGAATATTCTTTTAGTTTATTATCGAATTGGGCCATCTTCAACAACAATGAATAATGTCTCTGTTTCGAACAATTATTTTAAAAAACAATATCGTAATGTCACTTTGCTTGATGATTGATTTTCTGTAGTGAATCTCCAATAATGTCGAAAGCTTACTCTCATTTCGGATAGATTACAAGTAAATATTCAATTACTTTTGAAAAGTGCTACAGTCCAGATTTGTGTGTGCAATTATACTTGCTTGAAGAAATTGAGTTTGATCACATGAATTTGCTTAATTGTTAATACAGAAAAATAACCAACTAGGTGTTTTTTATTTTAAAAATGTTATTTCTAACGATTTTAGATCAATAATAAATTTGTGAATCTATTCTTTTTGTTAATTAGACTATAATTTACTAAAATTCACCTGTTCCAGGATATTTTTCATCTGGAAAATGATAATTTTGACGCGCACAGTATATTCAGTAGCCACAAATCTCACTCTGGAAATTCAAAGTCGAAGTCCAAACTGATTTTTCGCAGACAACCTTGTACCACCATGTTCTCAATTAATTAATCTTCATTTGCATGTATTTTTTTTTATTCAATTAGAGCAGTGCAAGTTACTAGCATCGATCTAACTGAATATGTCTGCCTGTTATCCTATAGTTATGACGGGAATGAAATAATCAACATATAGTTTGCATATTTCATATGCTTCATACTCTCGATTGATATTGAATTTTTATATTGATTTAATATTAATTGAGCTTGTGGAATATTTAGCAAATTTTTCTTATTAAAATTACTCAAACATATTCTGGACTGAAATTTTTTCAGATAAACCTTTCGTAAATTATCTGTTAACATATTGAATTGAATATATAATGATTTTTGTTCTGCTCGTCGAAGGTTGTTTTATAGTGGGATATTAGTTTCTATTATCAAATATTGGCCATCGTGGTGGGAATGCTGGTACGAATAGATGTAAGGATTATTTTAATGAGATATCCAGAACACAATTTCCCTGACCTCACATCACTGTCTCTCAACATTCCCCCACTCGTTTTCCGGAAAAATTCCATCTTTACCATCCTCACAGACCATTATTCGAAATTATTGCAGAATGAAACAATGTGAACTAATTTACATTTGCCGTGCCCAATGCAAATAACGTTCACTGAATGGTTTGTAGGTAGTTTTAATTAAATTTACAGATGATGTAACACAATGCCGGATTTGAATTACTATGTTTATATCACGACGACGTTTCATCTTTAACGTGCTATATTGGGCGTTCGCAGGATCTTCATGCAGATGAGTGCGTGCTGCAAGGCTTGAATGGATCTTGCCAGGATTAGGAATGTTCGTGCTGAATGTGACCTGGTTTTTCGTAATGAAGAACTACTGAATGATATTCGCTTTGAGTTGTTTCTCATCTCCAATTTCAGAAATGCGTCATCCCATGGCGGGATTCTGCAAAAGCCAAGCGAAACTAAAACTGGGCGAAACGAAGGTTATTTTTGTATTTTCACACTTAGGCGTGGATCCAAGGTTTTTTTTAATTGGGATTTTTTTCCTAGGCCTTTATGTCATAGGCCGAATTGTATGACACCCCTTCACTAACCTCTGATCTATATGCTTTATTGTTTGCTAACTAAATACTGTGAGCCAAAAGTTCAAAATAATATATATCCTGTAGATCTGCTATCGAAATTGTCATATCACATGGTGGGAACTCTCACATATAATATCTTTGCTAAATTTTGTCGAATATGTTGATCATTGTAGATGGAATGAGTACAAAATTGAAAAATCTCAACGCTCAATATCTCGAAAACGAAACCTTCGCAACCCCATGTTTATGGGACTTTTTGTCAAAGTCACTAAAACGTATTCACATTTGCGTTTATAGGTCCACTTTAGGAGCAGCCTGTATATCAGCTATTGTTTCATGAAGTTTTCTTCTATTCATTTTGGTTGGATAACATAAATACTTGCTTGTCCCAGAATCCTCGAGGTAGAACCATTTTCAAGGTGTTGGATTCGACAGTTTTCCACCCTCTGTGGTGTTTTCAGCGTTATCATTTCAAAATTCGCTATATTAAGGGCTTAAGCCATAATCTTACACGTAATCTGAACGTCTTGGAAGATCGCGTAACTGTGAAGAGAACGGGACTAGAGGCATGAACAATGGTTTCCTTACACGGTTTATGGGCTTACACCAAGGCTAGCGTAGACAGGATCACATTCCTGAAGTAGTACTGTCAAATATCGGGATTCAAAGATGAGTATCTATCCGCAACTCACACCTGCCTACTATTCACAGTTTCGTTCATAACACGTGGTAATTTTTGAGTAACGTCACTAATTTTAATCGTTGAAAAAACTGCAAAGTGTTGTTAGGAAACAATATTTTTCATTGCTTTCTAAGGAAGAAAAAGTTTTCCTATTTTGAAAAATGATCAAGTTGTTATTGCTACATAAATGATAGGAAACACATTGCTTATAAGAATAAATTTATATTTTGAAAACATCATTTGAATACATTTTTAAGATCAATTTGTTATATTTACAGTAATTTGACAGTTAGTACAATTATTGAACATTGGAGGAACAATCTTAGAACTATGAGAAACATTTTGGACAACATGCAGGGTGGAAGGGTCATTTTGTTGAATATTTTGTACTGTGAAAATTTTATTTGCCACCTCAAACTTATTGTTAAGCGATTCTTCGATATATCTTTCAGCAACGTTTGATGACTTCCATCAGCCATGCCTCTTTAAACTAGTTATGTCGACACCAGAGTCAATCAATATTGTTGCAGAAGACCGACGAAAGCAGTGACCAGTATATTCTGTCGGATTTACCAAGTTCAAATGAGTAGCAACTATTTTTCTAAATTGATGAATTCCTATCACTTGTCTACAACCCTTTCCGCTTCGATATTTAAAGAAAAATCGGTCACTGTTCATATTTTCTGGTCTTAACGAAACAAACTTTCGATAATTATTCAAGTAGATCTGATTAATTACAAATGATCTTGGTTTGTTGGTTTTCGAAAAAGGTATGCTGATTAAAAGCTTAGATTCTAAGTCTTCTATATCGTGTACAGTCACTCGGACTAACTCATCCATTCTACAGGCCCCAGAAATACCAAATATTACAGCCACCTAAAAAATAAATAAAGCTATAATCTAAATAGAAATTAAAAACTTGTAAATTACCTTAATCATTAAATTTTCTTCATCTGGAGCTTCCTGGATAAATTTTTCAATTTCTTCCTTCGTTAAAATATTAGATTTCTTTGCGCTATAACCTTAGGCTTGCCGCTTCAATAAAGAACGAAGTTTTGAGTATGTAGATATATCTATATTGTGTTTAAGTGCAAGGGTTGACTTCAGCATTGAATGATTGGCCCATAATGTTGAAGATTTCATCTTTAAACAAAGGTCTAGGAAGTATGCCATTACAACATTTTCTGAGAAAGAACTCGTATTTTTACTCATGCGATAAACCATAAAACGTCTGTATGCATTTTCGTACTTTTCTCTTGATGTCTTTGGCAATAATTCTAATGAAGCAGTATTCACTTCCTCAACCAGCTCTGGAGGAGTCCCAGGAATGGAAATTTCATCATCACTTATCATTTTACTTTCGAGAACACCAGCAATTAAATTTATTAGCGTCAAGTTTGACAATTCAACCTCAATACGTTTCCATTTACGTTTCATGGTAACATTGTATTTTACGTTGATTCATTGATAATAAAACGTTGCGAGCATAGTCATGGCCATGAATATGATACCGTGAATATAACATTAGTATTCAGTTTCAACGTAACGTTGAACTTTAGTTGATCCACAAAATCCACAAAGATTAATATTATAAAAATATTCGTCTAAATAATTAAATCTAGGAATAAATGTGTTCCTTTGCCTTGGTATATTTCATGGCTTGTTATACACTATATATAAAAATTAACCAACATCAAATATACTCAGTATGATGAACTCGAAAAAAATAACATTGTGAAATTGTAACATTTAGTGTTCACTGAAAACAGGACTTTCAAATTGGCCACTGACTGGCTTGGTGAATCTATTTGTATGAGAATAACATCAACAGATCTTTTGAAAAAAATATACTTATACAACTGAAAATATAAATCGTCAAATGAAACAGTGGTAGGTACTTACCAGAATATCCTTGTGTAAGAGGATCAACTGCACATGAAACCTAACAAAGATCAATCATTATAAACTATGCGATTCTTACGAATGTTACAAGTGGAAAGTAAACTGACTGGTAGTACGCTATCGTAAAATTGCAACCCCTGACCCTTCATCGTACTGTGTTGCTGAGGAAAATGAATTACTGAAATTTCATTAATTTCTATATAAAGGATTCATATTCAAGCAGAGATTGTGCATATTACAAATATAGTAGTAATGATAATAATAAATTTTATGTACAGAACGAATATAACATTCAAAATGAAGAATGCAGAATATTAGAAAATTATACCATAAGTATGTACTTAATTGTTGTTGATCAGAATTGTGGCAACGATGTGGAATCACGTTTGCAAATCGTACCATCACTTCGAATATTCAACATTGAATTTTCACAGCGGAGATACGTTGAAATGTTGTAATTCATATAGAAAATTGTAAGCACTTCTCATACTGATCTGTTACGCTGCATAAGTACTTGTCTATTTCGCATGGTACAACTGAAAACTTCCCTGCAAAATTCCATTGATTTTGAAAAAATATATATGAGCTACTAATGTCTTCCACATAAAATGATAGATTTCATTTCCAATGGAACGATAAAAAAGCTATCTGAGGAAATATTTTATGGAGGAAATACTGAAAGAGTATTGAGGAAATGTGCTCACGTATCTTCATCAAAATATAAAGAGCAAAGGAAGAACGTGTGGTTCGTATCTAGAGATACATAGAAAATTATATAGTCCGTTTCGTGCGTTGAGTATAATTGATGAGAATCCAAAATATGTGGCTTCCAAGTTAATAAAATAAAGAGTTGCTCAAATGTAAAGTGACATTTGAACGTTTATATCATGTTGATTAATTCTTGCTTAATCAACGTTTAGGGAATTCAGTGGGTATACGTTTCATAAGGGTTGAATAAAGCAACCGTGTACTGCGTACGTTTATTGAACGTGAAGTCAACGTTTGGTTCAATTTGGGCTCCATACCATACCATACCATTTACAAACGTTAATATGCGTTTGTATGATAACTGAGTGAGATTTATTCACATACATTTACCATCAAAAGGGCGAATAAAAATTCATTCTTGTTTAATGTTGTCTTCTTCCTTCTATTATATGTAAGAAACTTTGACCTCAAATCCTTTACCAGAGTGTCGAACACAATCGAGGCCATATCCTACCTGATATTCAAAAATAACAAATTGCTGTTCTACTTGAAACACGCAAAATACACGTAGCTTTTCATCCCGAAATATGGCTTGTATAATGATTACTTCGGTAGATACACATATGTATGCCTTTTCCTTCTAGGAATTCAATACACAAAGAGAAGGGCTTTGGAGCAGGTTTGAATCCTTGTTAATAGTTGCCGACTATTTCCAAACACAGACTCTCTGATCTTCCCATTTCTCTCAGCTGGCATCATGGAAGACTCGCAACAGTCCATTTAGTCTCTTTCTTCAACTTTGTCCCGGGTAATTGAAATTACCCTCATGTTTAACGATCCCGGATAAAAGGAAATGAAATTCTGGAAAACATTGCAGTGTATATACGTTTCTTGAGTTGAGCTTGGCGCTGAGGGATTTTCCGTGTTAATTTTCCGAATGAAATCAGCTCAACGCCCTATTTATTTTGTCGAGAACGGGAGCTTGTTCTGACAGAATTTCAAGAGGGCGGTGGCCTTGAATTAAATTGAACAAAAATATACTACAGACTTTGTCCTGAAAACACGTCAAAGGTTAATAGACTTGGCACCAGAGCATGGCTTTCAGTAACACTTAGTTTAGGGCAAGAAAAATAGTAAAAGCAACGGAGAATTCTTGAAAATTCCTCCAAGCACTGCACTCAGTAGATATATCGCGGTAGTTGAATTAGGAACAATAATTCCTTAGACAACTGAATTACTTCCATTGAGTTCCATATGAATGATACCAGTGGATGTATATATTATCGTACCATCAAAATCCGTAGAAAAAATAATGAGCGGAGTGCTTCCATTCGGAGGAAATGGAATTGATCAATTTAGAAAATGTATTTGTATTAATAGTGGATGTGAATACGTCATAATTTATTTCAAACGGATATTCACGAGGGACGTACCTCGACGTAACCTTGTTTCCATCGTTTTGTCCCTTTTGTTGATTTCACTCATTTTTTACAATTCTCACCATTAAATTTGAATAGAAAAATTATAGCTAAAATTAATTATATATGTATTCAGCCAAATGAAATTTATCATCTCCCTAGGATCTCTCGTTACGCCTGCATCCGTAAAACGTGGCTGAGCGGACTCGATACTATGTTCACTCTCGTCGAATCAGATCGCCCTGTATAGAAAGTTCTCGAGGACTTTCAGCTGGCTATAAATTGAGGATTTAACAGATTAAGTGCGATTCTGTGTAACACGAGTAAGGCGAATATATTAGAGGAAACTGTAGTCGTCTCCAGCGGCTCTAGGGCCTCTCAGGACTTGAAAAATATGGAAAACGGATCTCCATTACCTTCATTATCTAATCAATAATATTCTCGAGAGGTGAACTGGAACACAAACTAATTTCATGATGTCGACTATTGGCTGCGTCTCGACGATACTTCTTTCGTTGGCAACATACTTTGTTCAATTTCAGTCCTGCTTTCCTCATTTTATTCCTTCCGAATGTTATACAGCGCGTTTCACTAGAATAGTCTTGAAATCTGAGTAGGGAGTTGAATATATTTATCAGAAGTGAGTTTTTCATTGTTTCCTTTCAAAAATGATGATGAGTTCGGATCTCATATCTTTCTTCCGATTCATTCAATAAGTTTAAAATGTGAGCATCATTCATTCATCTCTCTCAGATGTATTATTTATTCCTTTGAACACCTGTTATATTGTATCTATCAGTTGTCGAACGAATGGGACACACTATTCAAATTAAATACACTTGCTCTTTTCTCTAAAATATTCGAGCTAATACATCACCAACTTGTGAAATCTTCAAAACTTGCTATCAAATAGGCTGTTATGAAGAACATCCTAGCAATTTCTGTTTCCTTGAATATTTCGGAATAATTTATTAATCTGCATTCTCTTTCCAATAAGGTACCGCTTTTGACATATTCAATGTTGAATGACTTGAAATAAAAAATAAAATGAGAAAATCATTTTTTTTCCTGGTTCCGTCAATATATCACGTCATAGGTTGACAATATTCATTTGTTTCCATCCAATTTGATAAAAAGGACGGCTGAAGAAATCGATTCAGTATACACAACTGAAAATAATTCAGGGAAAAGAAAATTCGAAATTTTTGGACGATTTTCACATGGTCATATTTTCAAGAGAAATAGAAATGAGAAAAATAAAAAAAAATTGTTGCTTCAAGTGTACATTTTTTTTATTTATACATTGAAATTCTGTAGCGTCTGCTATTTGGAGTAATCTTAGAAATACTCACCAGCTACAAAAAATTTAAAACATTTTCTACGCCCGTAGACAAAAAAAAAACTAACAAACTGGGTGAATTTTTTGTCTTTGATATTTATTAGAATACTGAAAAACAACCGAGGTTACCAAATTTCAAAGTTTCAATCCAGAAACCAGAGACTTGGAGCTACAATATTCTTTTCTTTTATTGGCCATACTACCATTCCTCTCGAAATTATGGCTTGCTGAAAATGTCCCAAAGATTTGGATTTTTTTTATCTTTCAATTTTTTCCAGTAGTGTATTTTAACTGTTTTTTAAAATACAAGACACGAATACGTAACTTCAACCAAAACACAGAGTGAAGAGAAGAAGACGCGTAGTTGAAAGATTGTAATCCGTCTATCTGTCATGTAGACAATTGTCAATATTCATTTGTTTTCTTGCGATTTGAGAAAAGTGAATGCTGAAAAAATCGATTCAGCACAGTTTCGGTATTTCAAATCAGACCAAATGTTTCAGATCTGGAGTCCCAAATATTCTGTATTTATTATAGACAAATCAATTAATATTAATATTTTGTTTCAGAATTTGAAGAATCAGATCATGACAACTAATTTATGGGTAGAACAGGTGAGTTCTGTCATCGTTGTTCTTCAGAAATATGCATCATTTATTTCAAAACAAGATTTTTACAATTCTCATTCCCTAGATCAAAGTAGGTACCTATTGATCTTGATAGTTTTCTTTTTAAGAAAAGTACGTATTTTAGTAAGTCTAGCTCCAATAAAAAAATTCTTATCATAGTTTCTTGACCACTTTTTGAAGGTCACCCAAAATCTTACCATCAATCAATATTCAATATAAACGCACCCCTTCCACAGTCTTGCCCGATAAGTCAAATAGTTTTTGGATGCTATATCGGTTGTCCCAATTATTGTGGAAACTATTCATGCGAAATATTTCGATGCTTTTAGATCAACAAAAAAATGATCAAAGGTACAATTCTGAAGTACCTTCAAGTTTCCAGTACTGCCAGATGTAAACAGATTTGGCAACAGCATTGTTATTTTAAATGTGACACCCGGTATTTTTACTTTTTTTTATAACCCTTCAGGAAGAAATTCAAATAAACCCCAAAATCTATCTTTAACTACTTCTGAATCATATATTATTTTCAAAAATTTCAAATCAATTTTGAGAGTGGCGAAAATGAGTATTTCCGCTCAATATTGAAGATTTCAGTTCAAAATTTGTCATGACATTAAATAATGCTTTGACCTGCGCAATCGATTCCAAATCTCAGTTGACAGTTTAATAGAGTTGTAAAAGAAATTACTATTTGGCAACTAAAAAATTGTAAAATATTCTGTTTTTTCAAATCAGACAAGCAGTTTACTTTTTCATTTTTAAAATGATTACAATCCACTTTAAATTTTTTTTATACATTTTCTGATACATATCTTGTTTGAATTGCAATTTATCTACTTTTATTGGATTCCAGATTATTTTAATATTCCTTAATTTCTTTGAATTGATATTTTTTCTGCGGTCTCTAAGTCATTTGTCTATACATCGGCATATATAATATCAGTCACTCAACTCGATCCATAGATATTCACTTTTGTTTAATTTTATTCAATTTACACGACAAATGACAAGTATTCCAATTGTTCTGCAAGAGCTTTTGTAAAAATAATATGAAATCCTTGTATTTTTCACATTCTGAAAGTTAAAAAAAAATTACTAAGTTGTTTTACAATTTTGTGAGTTGACAAATGGTTCTTTTTAGACCATGAATTTAATTGATAACTAAGATTCGAGAACGGTGGCGCGGATCAGATTATGCCAAATTTTGAACTGAAATCTCAAATATTGAGCAGAATATTTTCGTGTCTCCCAAATTCGATCCAAAATTTTTCCATATGATAATAACTCAAACCCTTTGAGAATATAGAGAAGTAAAATGAATTAATTCAATTTTTTATGAAGCATCAAAAACTAGGGCTGTTCCATTTAAATTAAAATAAAAAAAACTGTTGTCAAATTCTCGAACATGTGGCATGACTAGAAATTTGAATGAATTTCAGAAATATACCTTAGTATTTAGTTGGCCACCCACCTTAGGACACTTGATATATCTTAGTAACTACGAATGTTTTTCAGTCATGGTATGACTACAAATTGAGGTGGGAGCCTAAAGAATACGGAGGAGTCCACATGCTCCACGTACCTTCAGATCATATATGGAGGCCAGATATAGTCCTTTATAATAAGTGAGTATTACAAAATATTTCTTGGCTATATTAGGTGTTTTCTAGATGTTGTAGTCTGAAACTCCGTAACAACTAACAGGAATTTCACATTTTCCACAATCATTCAAACCCTCAATAATCTATTTGGTTCAATCTTCCCAAACATGACATAAAATTCCTATAAGAAAATTGATTTAGGTAGAACCGAGTGCTTGTGGCCTTGTATAGCGAAATTAAAGTTTCATCAAATCTAACAAAGGAAGTGAACTCATCTATGGCCAATTTGAAACAGGGATATTGTGCTCATAAAATGTGATAGCAGTTTGACTATCACTCACCTTTATAAATATGAATCTTAACTGCGGGGTCTCTTGATATCGAAACGTTTCGAATTTATGTGGTCGTAAATGTTGAAAGTTGTGTATTATAGGCACTCAGACTGATATTCGAATAAACGACTGAATATAAAATGAAACGGCGTTTCAGTTACCTGCTATATTTTATGTTTTGGAGTGTAGATCACGTTTTTTGGTCTAGAAGCCTACGAAAGGGGAATAATAATTATTAATATTGGATTTTTCTTCACGAAATAATTCAAATCAGTTGTCTCATTTATAAAAATTCGTTGAAATGATGATATAACATACATTATCATGCCTAATATTTCTGACAGAAATTTATTATTACTTTCGTTCTTAATTTGAATGATATATACACTCATTCCTAAATATTGAATATCGTAGAATTCATGCCTGAGCAGTAACAGAATATATAAGTTATAGAAAAATTTCAGAGCAAAATAGGTACTTGATTTGGTGTAGGTACTATTTATTGTTTCAAGTTGAGCTTTCGCAGTCTATCAACCGCTTAATCAGAACATCTATAATTATAAGGAGTTACCTTAGAATTCGGTTCAAATTTCACTTACACAATGTTGCATTGTGATCAAAAGTTGTTGATTAGCCAAACCTAATTCAGTCAAACATCCAGAAACCTACAATGCCGCATTACATCCCATGAGTTGTAACGATGAAAAAAATGTTGTTTAATTTCATTTATTATTTTTGAAGTAATGCTCCGACGAACTAGAGCACAAATCGTCTCACATTTACGTTCAGAGAGTATAAATATATGCTTCCACCACAGTCAATAATAGTCAATACTCGAACAGTCGAAATTTATTCAACTCTCCTACAAACACTAGATATTTACTGTAGGTACAAATGTTAAATTGTCCAGATCAAAAGTTGCAAGTGAAAATGATTAATTTCTGGCTATAAAAATAGACAGGTGATGTCTACAACTGTTGCTGGAACCCATCTTGTCTGTCTTGGGTCCCAGTTTATGCGATAACAGGACCATACAACTATCCTTGGTGTTCTGGATGAGTCTGGTGTCTTAAGACTTTCCCCATGTAGACAAACTTTCCAACAAAAATTATTCCTTGTCTCAGTTCTCCAGTCTTCAGAGAAACATCAGTTAGTACGTCGTAACATTCAACTTCGGCAAATTTGTTCAGCCTCCGCAAAGGTATGTCAAATTCTTTAATATTCTAACCTCGGCTGATTTTGTTCAATTCTTTGGTAAAGTTTTCACTCCGGTAGGTTCCGGCGAACGTTATAAAACTGTTCGCCACGATCAACTCACTATTTGAAACTCAATTTCAACTCTAGAAAGATCATTACTCGAGAAAGACTCATGTACTTTATAACATTTCAACACAAGAAATGATGCAAAATCGATAAAGGTCGATCGAAGTCAACCCCACTTCTCTATTAAGCGCGTAACAGAAATACAGGGATCGTACTATGCAGACCTCGATCACATTTTTAGCGGATATTTCGGAAGTAATCGCAATCAGGAAATTCGCCCGTTACGAAGTGTCACTTACTACAGACCTCTAGGAAAATTAAAAATTTTTATATCATATCGCTATCAACTGGTGTTTCAGAAACCTTCAACTTACCTTTAGAGCACCATATAAAAGAAGTGGAACCATTTACAATCCCTCAATTTGAATATAACTCTAAATTTTGTTTTGTCTCACAGCATTGATTTGCGTGATATGTAAATATCTGACTTATTTGCATAGATATTATTATTTTTCCACATTATCATCATTTACCATCAATTATTGACACGTAAATGTAAGATAACGAATATAGATAGAAGCTGAAATGCTTCAATATTTATCTATATATTCAAATTTGAGCTGAGCAGAATCAAAAATTCAATTGCCCTGAATTTGATTTTCCTCTTTTACATGGGGATAACATTGATTCATCAAGACGTTGCATGGAATTGCAAAAAATATCATAATATATTGAAAAAATTTTAGGTTAAGTTCAATTGAGATGTCGGGAAGAATCCCTACTTTTGCGAAATCACTACAAGCTCTAATCACCGTTAGCTGGCTGTTGTGGAATTGTTATAGGCCGTTTGGGATCTTTAATGAATGATATCCATACATTTATGGGAAGTTCAAGCCTATACATGTAACGAGTATCACAAATCACACCCTATGATTTTCTTGAGGTATGAAAAATCAAATGAGAGGCTAACACATAACAAAGAATGCTTTTGGTAAAATGAACGTAACACTGACTGCCGCCACCTGCTAAAATTCTTAACCTCTCATATAAGCCAAATCCGGAGTGTAAAACTGAGGAACTGGGATATTTTGAAAGAATATAATTTCTGAAAAAAATTCAAAAATGTTTGAATTCTTTCCTCTCTCCACGAAAATCCTAAGTCTTAGCCAGATACAAATTGGTCACATCACTTGGGTGAGAAAAAAGGATACAAAGAAGAAGGTATGAAATGGCAAAACGTGATGATACCGATCTCGAAGAAACTCATTCGACAATAAATAATCTTAAGGGTAGACACCCAATCAGAAAAAAAATTTTAATAGATTGCCTCTCCTCTTCACGTTTTACCAAGTACGTGGAAGACCAGTCATTTTTCGAATGTAGATAATTTGAAAAAGATTATGGGTTAAAACATTGAAAATATTAAAATATCGGTCGCAACAGGTTTCAGTTCTATAAAAGGAATAAAGATTGCACCTAAAATTGATACGCTTCATAGAGATATCAGTGGTAACCGAGATTATATAAGAGTTCCTATGAATGCATACCGGATCTCTAGAATATTTAAGGGTTACTATAAAGGTATTTATACAAACCTTCATTGAAAAGTAATTTAAGGTAAGAGCAAAATTTTCATACAGCTTTAATATGAAACTCAAAGTATTTGTGACAATTGGATTTATAAGGAGACACTACAACTCATTTATAGTTCCTAGAGTACTTTCATTCACAGGTAATTTTTCGAAACATTTATGTACCTCAGAGGAAAATTGGAAACAGTTTAATATATCTGAACCAGTACTTGAAGCTCGCTAAATCATCATTGGGAACAATATGTTTTTCTTCTAGCTGACTTCTCTAGACAAACCCGCCTGTCTAGGACCAATTTTTAGAAACAATTTTCAAAGTAACGACTATTATGACAGGTTCGAGTCAATCCCTCTTAGACTCTCTAATAATAATAATATAATAATAACTCATCATGCATCCCACGCAATTGCTATTCGAAAACATTATTTCAAACTTCAATTAATAATCGATATACCCCTTCTAATGAGAAGAAAAATATCGAGCATAATCTCTTGATCTCTAGGATACTGTGACAACTGAAGTTGTCCCATCTAGGACAATGAGTTAGCACAACTCGAAGATCAGAAATCTTATGGAAATCGAGTATTCTCTGCGGAGTTTGCGTTTGTCAGGAAATGGTGGTTTAATTGAAGGACCTTCGTTAGAGCAGAGGTTGCAATAATTGTCAAAATGCGGAAATTAATGATGATGAAGTCTAAGGGTAACATAGGTCTTCATCAGGGAATCCGGTGAAGAATGAATTCAGGGAAAATTCAGATCGATAATACCTTCTCAATCTGACTTTTTCTTCAATGAAAGTAATGACTGTTGATCATTTTTTCGTTCCACGGCGGACTTAATTAATTAATTTCCTGATCTTTCAACTTCGAAATTGATTTAAAAGATCAATGAGTTCATCGATTCTATCAAACTTTCAATTCTCCTTTGCACAAATCCATTGCCCTCTTATTTCTCCAATATAGTCACATTCCGGAAGTTTTAAACGCCATTTTCTTCATTCGAATCGTATGCGAAGCCTGTTTATGGAGGAGAAATAGCAAGTTTCGTGTGCTATTTTACGTCGAGTGACATCATTCGAAACGAAATGTGACATCATTACATTAAAATGGCGGAGTATATCAATATGAATTGCCTCTACTTTGAGGAATGGATGATGGAACGCCCATTTCCGTCCACCTGATGTGATAGTCGACGTAGTGGAAATTTATTGTCAGAATCTACTGACGAACGGCGCTTCGTGATTTCGGACCTGAACAGAAAACAATGGCTTATAGTTGGGGAACCCATGAGCGTGATTCACTCGAGAGTGTCAGATTAATCTAATGGGAGATTCCTTAGACCCAGCAAGTAAAATCCCGTAAAATCTGACCTATAACTAGGAAATTGATTAGTGTACCGGGCAAATTTGTATGATATAGCATTACAATTCTTGAACCAGATAATATAGATAAAATCTGATACCTCATTCTCAATCTTTTTTCATCGAAACTAATAAGAGGGGGGTACCTAATATATTATAGATTAATGGCGTTTTGTTTGATCAAGATGCAGCTGTGGCTGAGGTTTTTGCCAGCCATTTCACAACGATTGCAGAGTTATGCCTTAACCGATATTATAATAATGCGTTATCCACTTCATGTACCACTTCCTTCATGATAAATAATATCATTTTCTTCTATCTAGTATTAGAGCATGAGGTGGTTTATGTACTAAGATCTTTCAAAAATGACAATGGCTCAAGAAGGAAATTCGTTTCAGCACGAATTATTAGGATGATAGGACCTGATATTTACCGACATTTTGCTCAACTGGTCAATCTGTCGATTTCTACGGGGGTTTCTCCTAGTGCTCTCAAGAAAGCAATGATTATCCCAGTTCATAAAAATAGTGATGCATTTGATGTAGCTTATTATAGACCCATTTCCATTCTCAGTTGTTTTCCCAGAAGTTTTGAGCGTTTGGTGTACGATGGAATTATTAAATTCCTTGACGAATTTCAGATGTTTACCACTGCACAGCACGTTTTTAGATAGGATTGCTCAACTTAAACTGTGGCTTTGGGATTTGTCGAGTTTGTATATGAATGCCTTGATAATGGTTCCCATGTTGCGGGATTATTTTTTGATCTGTCCAAAGTACTTAATAGTATCTCCTTTTGATTCATATTGAACAAATGTTACAATTTGGGGTTCAGGGGAATATTTCATGCATGGATTCGAAGTTATCTTGAGAGTAGAGTAGCGTCTCTCAGAGTTCAAAATTCATCATCCAGTTAACTAAATCTAAAACTAAACCAGTTGAAGGGTGTATATTGTTACCTCATAGTCTCAATCCCTTGATCTCAATTCAATTATGAATTGAATTAGTCGAATTGAAGACACCTAACCCAATTTTTTAATCCGACGCTAATAAAATTGAATTTGGCACTTCGAACATAAAGTTCTATAAGTGCAACTCCTGTGACGGTAACTTTATTAGTTTTATTTCGCTGAAATGGCAAAGAAAACTTTCCGAAGTGGAATGAATTTACTATGAAAGTTCTTTGGCGGAACCTATGGAGAGTGTATATAAATATCCTAGTGTAACGAAGAACTACCATGACATTCATTTCAATGCGAAAGGATCATGACCAGAAGTGGTCAATGTTATAATAAATTTGGAAGAACACTGTCGTGAGATCAGGTGTTTTTCATGCTTGTAACATCAGGATGTGTTCCTGCAAGATTTCGATTGAATCAACTATTTTCTATAAACTTCTCTATTAATCTAACGATACGACCGGTTTCGGCTCCCAAACTATCTTCAGGTGCCGGATACAGATTGAAATTTTTCTGCTCCTATACCTATGGAATATTTAAAAGTTGTGAATGACTTATCACTCTTTAATATCCCAGAAGAAAATTGTGTACTTCTGTATTCAGCAACTGATGATCTTTTACAACCGAAACCTGTCATATCGTGAAATTAATAAAGTGAAAATTAGCTCAAATCGAATAAGATGTACGATAATTAGGTTCAACAGTTCGTCTCTGAAAAATTTCACACATAGGAATCATAAATCATTGGAAAATGCACATATGATGTTGGTATGAACCAACAATTTTCATTCGATCTCAACCTTCTTTTAGATTTTGATAACTGACAAAACATTGAACGGATAAGATCGAATTACAAACTCAGCTCGTATCTCTGGAATATTACATTCTTGGAGTTTATCGACACTGCTGATTAAAGCAGCATTAAACTCAACGATGCTGCTCATATTAAATAAGCTAAATAGTAATTGAGTGTAAAAATGAACCGGGGATCCTGGACTAATAGCTCAGTACAAGCTTCCAATAAAAGAAAAATCTCTATACCACAGAATCGATTCACACTTACAAGTCATCATGGAACGGTCCGTGCTACAAACTTCAAATTACACACCCCCTCGGGCGAACAGCGCTCAGTTGTTCCAATAATTGAGCCCCGAGGTGCACCTGTGTGCGAGTTTTATACACATTTTCCCGTTGTTTCATCTAGAGCTTTTTTGCGATGAAACGAAATCAGATGATTTATGTCATGTTTATAAAAATTGAGATTAAAATTATAGAACACGTGACCAAACTGATTATCTTCGGCGGTGCCTTCCTGTTTCAGATAACCGTAGTCTTGGCTTGAGATGTCTGAAATTCAAGTGTGCGCACTGCTTATGATTTGTTCTACAGATTAGGTGACACTAAGATTATTTCAGTTTTATTTCCGCTGGATGGCAGTTTATATTATTTACGTCGATTTAAATAGTCGAGTATATAATTCGAGTATATTGGACAGAACACAACCTAGTGGTGAATCCTTTTTTTGTGATTCACAAGAAGAAATCTTCAGAAAACAAAATTATATGAATCTAATTCCTGAATATAAAATTCTGTTCTATTGTAAATGTCAAATATTTGCAAGAGATGAATGAAGTCAATGATGTGTGAAATATTGGGGAGCCTTTTTTCAGTAATCGATCAAACTTCTCGGGCGCCAGACTATTTTACAACCAAGGGCTTCACCCTTATAATTGAACCATTCCGTGTAGTGAAACTGAAACCCTGAGTTCGAGCCAGATCTCCAGAGAAGAATAAAATACTAAGATAACTAAACTCATATTCTTTTCAATAAAATAATAATGAAGTAAAACATTGTCGGTCTTACTGAAACAAATAGATCCATTCTTATATGACTTTTCTAAAATCGACAATAATGCAATTAGTCCAACAGAAGACCTCAACGAATTACATTCTCAATTTCAAAGAATTCGCACTCTACAATTTTCATCAGCCTATTTACGGTGCATTACCAAACAGCAGTTAGCAAATCCTAATTGATATTTACAATTTATTCTATTGTGTTTGCTTCTGAAGTTTCAATTTCGACGAACTGTGACACAAGTCTTCAATCTATTCTTAGCTCTTTCTTCGAAGGAATTGAAATTTGAATTATTTTCTGAATCAACAAAGCTGCAAGAAAATTCGTGTGAACAATAAAAAAGTATGATATTATTAGAAATTATAAATCTGATGTATTAGTGAGAATTTTGATAGAAAGTGCTGATGGAAACATATACCCACTGCATATAATTCCAGCTATATAGGTTTTAAGAAATTATTGTAATATTCATTAGAATCTAAAATTAATAATTAAAAATAATGAATAGAATTGATTTGAAATCTCAACAGCTGGAAAACTACTTTTACCCCCTGATTAATTCATTCATGTTGAAAAATATCTTTCTGGAGCAACATCTGCACTTAGTAGCCAAATCCTATAACAGATAAGCTTCTTTGCATCCAACAAAAATTCAGGAATCAATTATTTGCTAGACTTAGTGATGACAACTAAAAATTTACCTTTCTGCGTATTGAAATACTCTTTCTCGTTTCAATTAAATATACTTCATCTTCAGGTTTACAATTACTTATTACATGTGCTTTTCTCGCTTGTTGGTAATTTGAAAATAATCTGTTATTTATTTATTAATTGCTTTCAACAATGTCTGCCTAGGACTTGTGCCTATGAATCTGGCAGGAAAATAACTTACCTAACCTAACATTTCAATATTCACAGAGAAATGTGTCAAATTTCCATGGTACCCCCGTTTGACGAAATGAAGTGAAGCTATATGACAATAAACCAAAATTTTCTGTTTTCATACATTGAATGGGCCATTGACGAGGCTATCAATAATTTTGTTGATTGCGAAAATATAGAGATAAAAGCTGGAAAACATGAAAAATGGGTCTATATTTCTCATGAAACCTACGCTCTAACAAACGTTTCATCACATATTTTTTGCATTAGGCAAGATGGAAAATAATATAGGGGACATTTTCAATGAAAGGGTTTTCAGTTCGAGCCTGCTCCTAAACAACTCGAGGTTGCTGGTTATATACTGAAACATCTATTCAAGTTAGAAGAGAGCGATTCATCAGGAGATGTTCGTATGCTGAAAAGATTCATCAGGAAGAGTCATGAAAAATGAAAGCTTCATTAACTGGAATAATTATTTTCTTGGCGAGGAACTCTCAAACTTTATATTCAGAGTGGGTTATTGTAATATAATATGAAAGGAAGGCTCCTGGAATTTAAAACTGGGATGAGAAATGTAAAATTATGAGTTACTTTTAAGGATATTGATGACTTTTCGTCATGACTAAAAATTGCCGAGGACAAGGGTAGTAATTCATATCTGGTGTACAAGAATATCGTCCCTGTTTCAAGTCAAGTTACACTGTGCGACAAGGGAATCTGATGAATTTAAAGTGGAGATAAAATAGATTTCTATTAATCTACAAAACATTTACTAAAGAACTATTATAAAGTCAACAGCTTTTACGTACTTGTTATAAAGTCCTTTTCCGGACTCTCGAATATTGTAATACAGAAACTCACCTCATAGAGAATGTAAAAAACTCAAGAAATAAGAAAGGTGGTCAAAATGTTTGAAAAATAATGGGCAATACTTGGAATGAAATGTTTTTTCCTTTCGCATTTATAATTAGTGCTTTGTTTTCACAAAAAAAGGTCATTTCATACCGATATCTCTGATAGAATATCAATAGGTTCCATACATACACGAATTTTTGTCGACATAGCCGAAATAGTAAATCATCAGTACAATTAGGTTAACTCATAATAGTTATTTTCCTAACAAATGCGGAAAGTGATATTTTTCCGCACGAAACTGCCGTTGAGTGCGGGAAAAACACTTTCCGCACGAGTTAGGAACAATATCTTTTCTACAAGCGCTTATACGAGATCGATTTCAACACACAGATCAAATGTGAATTGACCATTCTAAATACACATGAATGACAAAAGTCTCTGACAAGTCGTTACCATTGTACTCTCATCGTTGACGTTCGGTCCATAGAGACTACAAGCCTATGAAATTAATTTAAACTGTAATAAAATTCATAAATTCTTTATTAATTGAAAAGAAAACTAGACTAACAGCACATAAAAATAAATTTTGATAAGGAATCTATGTACATTCTGTTCCTTCGCATTATTATCAATATATTCATTAGAAATATTCAGCTATTAGTTATATTTATTGTAAACGTGCAGTTGGTCGCGTTATGCAAATTCATAGCAGAAGCCATCATATTGGTCGAAGTCAGCTGAAGATAATGATTCTATATTACAGTTTGAAGAGGAAGAAGCAAAACGATGAATATTTGCCATCATATTGTTCGAAGGCTCTTTGGAAGGTAATGATTCTGTATTACAGTTTGAAGAGGAAGAACCATTCAAATTAAGAATTTTAGTGGACATTTTTTTTCTGGTTAATAGATTATTCCAAGTATCCCACAGCAACAGCAGTTAGTTGACTTCCATCCTCCTAAACGTTTAATATTTGTGATACCTTCTCCACAATTGGCTAGGAAAGTAGCCGAGGAGCGCCTAAAACTGTGTCCTGTGTATAATTCCGGATTTTGTAGGCGTAAGTAAGCTGCAATTTCGGACGGTATTTTTCCTATTGTATTGATTCCGACAGGTTGAATCTTACATTTTCCCCGATTATACTTTATGAAAATTCGGCGATGAGGTAATTCCTTTGGACGTAAATTCATATATTTTCTGAATATGTTCAGAAAATATCCATTATTGGTGTCTTGGGATATAACAAACGATCTTGGTGAATGATTTTTGGAGTCCTTAATATTGACGATGATCAAGTCTCCTTTATCATCTATATCGTCGATGGTGAGTTTTGTAAGTTCCTCTCGTCTGCAGGCACCAGCTAATCCAAAAATTGTTACCAACTTCATCATCAAGTAAATTTCATCAGATGCCTCACTCATGAATTTTGTTATTTCCTTTTCATTAAAAGTTTTGGCCTTTTTTGGACGAAATCCTATATTCTGTCGTTTAATGAAGGCAGTTAATTTATGGAATTTTCCAATATCCAAATCCTGTTTCAGTTTACAAACATTCTTTATCATTGAATATCGGGACCATAATGTGTTTGGTCTCCAAATTTTGGACATTTCCAAAAATACGCCGAAAACACTTCCTCCTTCCTCGGTTGAACCTTTTTGGAATTACACCAATCAATGAATTCTGAATATTGCTTCTCATATTTTATCTTCGACTTGGCCGGTAACAAATTTAAACTCGCTTCATAAGAAGCTGCTAATATTTCTTCGGGCAGGCCATCATCAGATCCCGAAGTATCCATTTTACCGGAGCGTACTGATTGAATTCGAGTTGATATTATTTATATTTAAACACAATTTCATAATATAGTGACAATGTATTAATTCTTATTCACATGCCGTTTCCATAGTAACGTCGTCGGTGGCATAGAGATATATCATTATTCAGTTTATTCTTTAGAAAAAGCGTGCGAGAAAAACCCTTGCTAATCCATTAACACACGCATTTGCGTGCTGTAATGGAATAGCAGGGGTTTTTCCCACACTGTTTGGCAATGTGACTCTTTACGAATTGAAATACGTGCGGGAAAGAGAATGAAAGTGCACGCTGTTAGAAAAAATATATTTTCATCAAAACTTTTTTTTCATTACAAAATAATGATCAGAATATATAATTCGATATTCAGGAATACCTACTAAATGCCAATCAGAAAATACACGAATTTATTCCGCCCGGTATCGAACTGGAAATTTCCGCGTGAGAAGCATGTGTCTTTTTCAGACTATTTTCCTGAAAATCCCAAGGTTACCTATGTTATTAATTGAGCATTTCTGGCGCGTAATTATTGAAACTTCTGATTTTCTTTTATTAATGATTTGTTGCTTTTTTCTTGTTATCTCAAAATATTCCTTCTTTTGAACTTAAACTTCGAGTCCACAGATCCTGCAGTTGGTCATCTATTTATTTTCGAGACGATATCCAAGTCCTCTTTATCTTGAACAAACGCGACATGATCTACAGCGGAGGACGGATAGAATTGTGAGGTGTTATTGTCCATGGTATAACCATGCTGTGAAATGTTTTCTCAAACCTTCAATACTTGCCCCAATTATACCTAGACAAACGTCGGCAATAAACATCATCCATGCTTCGAATTTTAGTTTGTTCAAATCCAGAAGCCAGACCATGTTTCACTCTCGCTGAAACCAGTGCTTAATACTCTGAATTCCAACAAGCACCTCGATATCAATATAGTTAAATTGTTAACTTTGTTTGTTGATATGTGATTTAATGATTAATGTACCTTAAAACTAATGACCTAGTTGTTTAAGCTTGTATTGATTAAAAATTATAGGATAATTTAATGGTCACGCCTTAGTACTAAAAATGCAAAAACTGAATTCGACAGATCCCCATAATTCTTTGTAGGAAGATAAGGTTTCCCAGTAATATTGGAGCAGTAAGATATGTAAGAAATCCACAACGTAAATAAAGCACAGCAACGCCTTGTACAGGACAGTAATGAACTATTAACAATATACGTCCTCGTTAACTTAATGGAACCGTACTCTGCTTGTAATGAGAAGAGGTGTTTAATTTCTGCTATGTGAATTATCTCTTGCGGCACAGGAGACGTTCAGGATAAATTACATTTACGGTTCAGTTAATCATAGAATGAATACTTGAACTGAAATTTCTTTGGTTGGACGGACAGATTTTCAGGTTATGATGAAAATTTCCTTTGAATTAAAACATGAACGAAAAACCAGAGTGTTATATGCATTACGTTTCTGTTTTTATTGTCTGTATTAGTATTCTGATTGCCACAAACTACAGCCTAAGCGGAATATACTTACTAGCAGTTTTGCTTCTGTGAAATCAATAAAAGATAAAAAGATATTTATATTAAGAGAAATCCAACATTACGGTGGGTATCCATATTGTCATGCGACTGGAAGTACATATTTATACAATAAGGAATGTAAGCAACATTAAGCAGTCGAAGGCGAGTCTGCGCTCTAGCGATAGCAAGGGCGGGCAAAAAATTCGAGACTGATTAATATATTTACATCCCATATAGTTTATTATATTTTTCTTTCACTATTGTAACATTTGCCACTTTGTCTTTTTAAAAGGATGACAATATTACATATTTTTAAAACTAACTACAACACTGGAGTCTGACTCCAAATACAAAGACTTGGCCATTTAATGTGATCGTCTAGCAAGAGTAGGACTCTACGTTATGGTTAAGTAATGATTCAAGTTCGTGATAGTTGAGATTAGTGAAAAAAATTGGGAAACAAAGATGGTAAATAAAACACAACAGTTAGACAACAGGATCAATGACAAGGGCACAAACATCACCTAATACACCATGAAACCTAAAAAATATTTTATAATAACAATATTGATTTAAAAACTAACAGAAAAATAATAAATTCACTGAACCAATCAAGTTCCCAATACTATTCATCAACAAAGGTTAATAAAGTGGACAAAGTACTAATAACATTTGAAATATTCTGAATTATACTTCCCAAATAGATTCTAGAGTCAGTCAACGTAAGATGGCTTCGTTTTCGAACTCACACAAAGGCACTAACTAAAACTTTTGGGTCTCACTTACTCAACCGGTAATGTCATCATTCATCTTGCATTTCCCCGAAACACAACGCACCTTCGCAGCTCGACATTGACACCAGACAGTGAAATCCGCTATCTTCTTCTTCTTTCTCCGACTCTAACCATAGACTTTCTTTCCACGGTTTGGTAACCGCCAGTGGCGTATCAGCGATTACGATTTTTTGTATTGAAAAAAACCTAGGATGTTACACTGTATTGTTTGCTCACACGAAAAAGCTTGGTATAATTTTGGAATTCCATTATCAATATATAAGGTAGCATTCTCAATAAATAATGGCATCCTTGGCGGTCGTGATCAGTTGCTAGAGCAACACAAGCCGTTTTTATTCTATCAGCAGGGTCAAGTTGAGAATTCATTTCAAAATGTTTGAAGAAGTGGAATTTTTTGATTTGTTGTGCTGAATATGGTTGTTTATAGAAAAAAGTGAGTTTTGCTTGTTTTTCTACTACTGAAAAAGTGGGAAAAAAACAACGAAGCGGCATTTGAATCCGTTAAGTATTTGTCAAAGCAAGACGGCTACTACAGTCACAGAAACTTCATTCTTAGCGAATTTCTACGAGAAAATTGCTTCATTGAGATCCCCATGATTCTTATGGTGTGATGATGAAGTCTACTCTGTTTATCGAGTGAAGTATAAAGGGTGAGTCCTTGACCACTGCGTTAATCTTTACTTTCTTGAAGTTGGATTTCTCTCAAAATTACACGAAAATTTTAGTTTTTGCCTTATGAAGTTCCATAAAATTATTGAGACATCCCTACTTACGGCAGTGAGGCCATCATGGCGAGCGCCCATGACCTCTCACCCAACGCATTCACCATTGGAGAACAGCTCATGAAACACCATGTATATCCGAATACCGAATATATCAGAGAGATGTTATCACTAAATTCTAATTACAAACGGGATCATCATCAAATACGGAAGAAAATATAATATATGTATTTAATTTCAATGGCTTCTTTTCTTCGACGGAACTTAATACCGAACACTGTTATTAAAAAATTTCCTATTAAATTTAAGGTTCGAATCAATATGGTTGACCATCACTTACACTGTATATTCCGTGAGATTACTATTAAAGCATATTGGCCTATATACTGCTCGGTTTCGCTACACAGGCTACGATATCACTGTTGAAGCTTGTAAAAGAAGGAAAGATTACCTTGATGAAGAATGGGGTAGTGTAAACCACCGACAGTTCTCCAATATTCTCAACTCGTACAACATCAGGCAGTTTCCTCAACCGTAATTAAATTTTTCCGGCTGATATGATCAGGAGATTGCGGAAAACACGCCTCACTACTTTTGATCTTGAACTCTACGAAGTTGGGCGCCAACTAATATCGAAGTTGGTAAAATTTTGGCGTAATATGTGCTGCCAGGGCTTTCCACGTAAAAGAATATTTCGGTTTATCCGCTGCTTTTTCATGTTGATATGAAGTTTCCGATTCCGTCTGAAGTGGGTGGGAATATTGGAAACTATCCTGATGTTCGGTTGAATTGAAGCTCGGAATGAGTTTACCCGATAAATGTTTTTGGTTGGGATGATACGTCGGAGCCTTTCTGTAGATCGTATCGTGATTAGATTGATTCATAGCATAAAAGAAAATTAAAAGAGATTTGAAACGAACGCTTGATGAATTGAAATCAGGAATAGTTCTCGAAAGTCATCTTGACAATATTTTTGATCACATGGGGTGTTTTTCAGTTTTGAGAACATATAGAGAAAAATAGTCATAGTTGAATGTGTGTTACATCATCTTGAATATCTAGATTCTACTGATATTCAATGAATGTAGAAAAACTTGAGACACAGACTCTTTCATTTTTCATTTTCTGTTAGTTTGTGAATGCTCTAGTATTTTCATTGCATTGCAATGTCCCTATCAGCGAGTATTTTAATTTTTTCCATACTTGGGAAAATGAATAATGAATATAGAAAGTAGGATTCAACAATCAATTAATCAAAAACAGAGTATGTAGTGGAAGAGGGTGAAGGAAACAATTTAGAACTAAGAGGCGCCATAATGAGACATTCAAAGAGTTATTAATATCTAGGTGTGAACAGATGATGCTCGGAATACATAAAAAATAACATCTATAATAGGGCAAGGAAATGCAGGTTTACGCCAACTATGTAGTTTATAATGGAATAACCATATATCAAGAAACTCAAAAACTACAATATACAAAATTAGAGTTAAGAGTATTACTATATACGATTCAGAACTTAGGATAATCATAAAAGAGACTGCTCCAAAATAAAAAGCAATGGAAATTAATTGATGGCGTAGATATTGTCAGCTCCCGACAATTGACAATATGAGGAATACTGAGATTAGGGAGAGAATGTGTGTAGACGTGGAGATCATAGAGAACATAGAGTACAAGAGACTGAAATGGTAAGGCGATGTCGAGAGAATGATAATCAACGATGCCCGAAGCGACTGTTCAATGGCAACCTACTCATCGTAGAAGGGGAGGAAGACCTAGAAAGTGTTGAGAAAAAGAGGTAAACTGTGCTATGGAGGGCAGAGGACTGAAAGATGACAGATGACGGGAAGGTTCGTCGGCATTGGAAACTAGAATGACACGGCGACAGCAGTAGAAAACTCATCGATATACAGGGTCTTGCACGAGGAACCTCACCCATATTTATACAGGAAACTACTGAACGTATTTTCATGAAATTCATCACTTATAAGTATTTCACGATGCTGATGAAATCTAAAATAATTTCAAAGCATGAGCACCTCCGGTTTTTCCTGAAATGACGTCAACTTCCGTTTTTCAAATTAGAACTCCATTTTTTTATTGCAGAAATAGATTCCTTAGAAAATTTCAAGTTATTTCGATGTAACATTCTTCAGTTTTGGTTGGAAAATTCTCTCTAAGCGGGAAAATTCGAAAAAAAAATCGAAAATAGAGCTCCGCTGAAACAAGAATAACTTCGAGGTTTTTGGATGGAAAATTTTCATTTTTGGGATTTTTCAAGATGTAAGATTGATGTATCCACTTTAAAAATCGAAATCGCGATTCATAATACAGGGGGTGGAAAAATCGCTTTCAAAGTTAGGGATGACAAAATCGTGAAAAATCAATTTTTTCAAATTAGAACCCCATTTTTTTAGCTTATTTTGTTATTCGGACCAATCGGCGTAGTAATTTTGAAGAAACAAGAAGAAAACCGTTTTTCGAATTACGCTATTCAAATTGAATATTTTTCATTATGCAGTTTCATCGTGCACGTCACTTTTTATTCGGATATGAATCCTACCTACCGATTATTGAATCAACTACTTGGAAGTTCTTGTTTTCTTGAACAGTTAACACGTATCTGACAGATATGTCAACAACATAACATGCGATTCTTTGAAATTTAAAGAATTACTCGTAAATGGCTCAACATGAGCGCCAAAACATCTGTCCCTGTGTTAGAATTTTGTAGATTTTGTGCATATTCTTTGAACATGCTTCCAAAATATGGCTGAGTACGCTTAAAATTCATTAATCCACGCACTTTTTGATATTGGATTGTTTTTTAATATTGCCACAAATGCTGTTTTCAAGCTCGAAAAAGTAGTTCAATTTATTCCCAATACATTCCAGTACAATAGGAAATGCTTTTTCAGAAAAAATATTCCTGATTTTCAGAACACACGGATTATTTCAATATACCGCTACGGTTTCAGAAAACCATCAAAACTGTATCTGCCCGAATATTTCATGAGCATACCCAAAGCCTGAACTCATGCGGTCCATTCATTCGCGAGTTTCTGGTGACAAGAAGCGGTGCGGTGAGGAAATATTGAGTGTTTCCGGTTTCATTAGGAAATTCTTTTCCTGGAAAACTGGATGCTCTAACCGTGGTTGGTTAATTCATGCAAATGCATTTGGAAAAATTATTATTCTGGGGAAATGTAACCTATAGCGATGAGAATAAGAGATCAGCCTTGGAGTGAATAGGAATAAATTATCTTGGTCCATTTTATAATGATCTTAATGTCGTTGATTATATTGGCTAACTTTGGCCAACTTTGTTTCGATAAAGATATAATTTATCAATTATTTATTCATTCAACATTATGAAAAAAACATGTATTATTGCATTATACTTCAAAAACTGAAAACACTCAATCCTTAACTTTATAATTCACACATAAGCATGTCGCATATTTGCTGTATTTTAGAACCCTGTGGAACACCGCAATTATTTTTCTTATCCTAAAGATGGAATAATCTTTTTTTGAAACATTGTGTTGCACCCCTTTCCATAATATTAATTGAATTCCTCAATCGCAGATTGTCCCTTCAAGTTGCGTCAGTTACAATCCTTGATCAATGTCCAAAATAAGAAGCTGATCTCCATTTCTGAAATTCTTAGGTATATTTTGCAGGAGGAATTGCATAACAGATGGAAAGCAGAAATCTGTTCTCCTATTGATTCATGAGACGCTATTTGGAAAAGGTCCAACACAAATGACCTATCTGTTTCCTTTCCCAGTTGTTGAAGATGTTTATGAGAATAATAAACAAGGAGCTCACGTCAAAGCTAGGATTTCAATAAATAATAATGTATGCAATTCCGAGCAAGTTACAGTTTTAATGATAACTTTCATAAATCAAAGTCGTTATTGATGAGAGTATGCAGATCAACAAACTCGAAATGCTCGTCTTGATAGATTACGAATATGCCTTTCACAATTCAAACTTGAGGTTAGGAAACAATCGTCTTCATGCTATCCTCGCTAACCACCCAAAATATTTAACAAATTTTGTAGATTGTTTTTTCGATACCTAATATTCACCCCAATAAATAATTACCATCAAAAAGGTACAAGATGTCTACCAAAGTATTTGAAATTAGTTAATTAATAAAAGGACATGAAAATAGCAAAAATACTTTTTATACCAGTTTCATTATTAAGAATATCACATCAACATCATAATCATTGTCACAATCACAAATACAGACCACGTTTTGAATTTTTTTTCTCTTCAGTATAATAACTTTGAGAAAAGAATGCTTCGCGGGCATGAGCCGATTTATCCAATATCATAAGACATAAACAAACATACTAAGAAGAGACTGAAGGTGATGAAATTTCTATACATATATTCTACTATGACCCTGGCTCCATGCATAAGTATTGTTGTGCGTACAGAAATAAGTTTAAATATATTTGAGGGACTTCTTTCTGCGAGAGTTGTCTTCAAGTAACAATCACACAGGCTTCTTCAAATCTGAAAATGAATAGACACATGCAGAAAAAAAGAGCTGAATACAGAATATACTTATTAAATTTGTTCAAAGTTTATAACCCATTCTAAGAAGGAATCTGAAACATCGTGAATAGCCCTAAAATCATCTTGAAATTTATATATGGGACAATTATTAATGAGAATAGGTATTGCTTCTTCTGCATATCCACATTCTTAACTTGCGCTTGGAACTGAGTTCCATCTGAATAAATGCTATTGGTACGACCATAACCTGTTCTCAAACGATTAAGAACTGCCCAAATTTTTCTCACTGAGATTTCTCAATGAGAAATGAGATTTTTATGGAAAATTTCATAAGTCTTTCACACAATCTTCCATAATTCTTTATCGCTTATTTTTCATATTGTATTTGTATGTTTCATACTGTATCTGCCCGAACATTTCATGAGCTTATCCAAAGCCTGAACTCATACGATCCATTCATTCGCGAGTTTCTGGTGACAAGAAGCGGTGCGGTGAGGAAATATTGGGCGTTTCCGGTTTCATTAGGAAATTCTTTTCGTGGAAAACTGGATGCTCTAATAATGGTTGGTTAAATCATGCAAATGCATTTGAAAAAATTATTATTCTGGGGAAATATAACCTATAGCGATGAGAATGAAAGATCAACCTTGGAGTAAAAAGAATAATATTGCGTTGGTAAATTTTTTGAATAATCCATCGTTATTGCTTCGAAGGTTTTGTTTTTTTGGGCATTTTTCTTAGCGTTACGTTTTCTATTGTAAAAAGTTTGTGTAATTTGTGTTCTGTTTCAATAGTTCTCAGCTGTTTTTCTATAACTGACTTATTTTCTTGATTATCAGCACCTATGTTTTTCAGTTGAGTTTCCAAGGAAGCCTTTTTGATTTTAACTTCGTCGCAGCAACTGCAGGTATCTGATCTAGGATACCCAAACCCAATGTTGAACTTTGTTGTGAAAATTCGTCTGTAGGATTCATAACTTATTTTCTGAGCTGGATATTTTTCACGAAAGAATAGATACATCTTTTTGCTATTCAAAGTCTCTGGAAGATATAGTTTTCTTGACTTTTTCAAACTATAATTCGATACACGACCTTTGAATGAGCTGATATGTTCCTCAACAAGTTGCAC
Source organism: Micraspis discolor (assembly GCA_030674115.1). Taxonomy (NCBI): domain Eukaryota; kingdom Metazoa; phylum Arthropoda; class Insecta; order Coleoptera; family Coccinellidae; genus Micraspis; species Micraspis discolor. The sequence goes on along the minus strand of JARTUT010000006.1, from coordinate 3,005,495 downwards.
CATTTCAGGACTCATCTTATGTGGACGATTTTGATGCCTACCTACAATTTGAAACGACCATAGATCTATTTCTGCTTTTGTAATGTGAACTTACCTCTCACTTTTTATTGTCATCAGTCTTCTGTTTGTTATTCCATGTAGACTAATGAAGGCCTGCTGACAAACTGATATTTCATGGAATTCATCATTCTCCTCATTTTGAGCTCTAATTTTGTAGAGAAATACACTGTCTCTCAAATTTGCAATATCTTCACTTTTTCGTGGACGACGTCTTTTAACTGGCAGCATAGAAATCAACCCAGCTAAATGTCTGTTCTGGGAATTTTTGTCTTCTAATGAGATGAAATTTTTTATAATATAATTTTTATTGCCGTCGCTCAACTTTTGAAAACATTGCTTTATACAGCTACAAGGATTCCCAGTCTCAAACGTTTGGTTTCGGACATGTTTGTCAACATCTCTTAGACGACCACATGACTTTCGCTTTCGTGTGTTACTTGCAATGTTTGACAATGGCACAGAGTCATTATCACTGCTAGACATGATCATAATATTATTATTCACGACCTTGATATCGCACAACAAAAGATGCACTACACGCTTGAACACGATTGGAAACAAACTGAAACATGAATATGTAAATAAATCGACTCCTCGTCTTGGTTGGCTATAGGACTTAGGTCGTTATTCCGTAAATTGGAAGGACTTAGATCGCTTTTCCATTGGACACTTGTTTTTAAACACGATTTTAGGGGAGTTAGGTCGATCTTTCATTGATTTACATTGGACAGAACGTACTTCGCATGCTGAACTGCTGTTTTATGTAATAATCCTGATTTTCGATATTTTGGACTTAGATCGTTTTTCCCGTGTGCTCTTCATTTGTTCCAAGAATTGAGAGCTGCAGTCTGCCTGTGAATATGGGAGGGACAATTTGAGACAAAATTGGTTACCAATGAACTGTTATGAATTATTATGTTGCATTAGGGAATCAAGGCTTCAAAATACTGCAGTAGCAGTGTCGTTCATTGAACGTTTTGGCAGTTATCACAACTGAAATGAAATTATCAAAAACAATCGATCTCATTATGTCCAAAAGACCTCGAAGTATCTGGAACCCCAAATCGAATAACATGACATTTGAGTTGACTTCAAAATCATTGAAACAAAACAAAATAAGCGGAACAAATAATTTTCAGGAAATTCAATTAACTATGAAAAAATTCGTGTACAATTGATGATTTTTATCGTCATAAATATCCATTTATTGCTTTCGAAAAGTATATGACTGGACAAACTTGATAAGTTTTTCAATCGTTCAAACTTGAATGAAAACGCTTTTGAATGTCACCCCAAACTGTACCTGAATTAATCATTCACGAGGCATAAATCAGAGTAATCCACACTGGACGATGAGTTATTCAGAATAGGAGTGAACCTCGACAATTTTATTTAATTGATGGGCCCTTTCCGGGAATAAAGTTAATTGAGTGACATGGATATTCAGAACTCACAAAATGGCCATCCACATGAAATGGCGTCTGGAAGGCTTTTCCTCACATCTGTATGATTAATAATAATTCTGAAAAACGTGAGAAGCAGGGTAACGATATATAAAAGTGGTATATGCTCAAATTATGAATTTTTTTGAGTGAAAAATTATGATTCATTCGTTGAATGATTTCCATTTTGCCTGCGGGTAATATTATCCCGGAGTTTCCTTTTTATAATCATTACGTCGAAAGGGCCCCTTCGTATATCATTTTTTACTGAATGAACCAATATTGAGCTATATCGCCTTAGTTACCATGTGTCATAACACACTCATCATATTCACCAAGGAAAATGTGGAACATCAGTTCATATTCCCCTAGGAAAATATAAACAAGGTTAGCTGAATTTCATAAACAGCTTTATGCTAGAAACACTTTAAGAATTACACAAACTCCTTTCAAAAATATTCGATTTATTCATAAGATATTCGTCAGATCTCAACGAAAATGTATGCATATATGTCCGTTATTGATATTATTTTCCCTGAAATCCAAATCTGATTCCCAAACAAAAAATAACTATCGGAAACAGATACATACCTAAATTTCTTTCAAACATAAAAATCTCGAAGATATATTACTCAGAGCCTAAACTTAGGAGTTTCTTCCGGGAACCGAATTGAATAAATCCTTACCTCGAACGAGAAAAGAAACTTCAGCAGAAAGTTTCACAGTTCTGAATTTGCAGAGTCAGTCACGAGATACGTCATATGATTAGAGGTTGAAAGCAGCTTGTTGGACCATGATGTGATAAATTTTCATTTTATTACCGCATTTCGGGTACTCGTATATAACGAGTATGTCGTGTTTTTATAACCCCATAGGCCGCGCATGATTTAAAAAGAATGACTACCCTGCCCTGTCGACGGTATGATTTCTTTGAATAAGAATATTTCGTGAAATCAGTGCTTCAGTTTCGAGTTCAGCATTATTTTTTGAAAGAGAGATATATTATACATGGTGTCCAGGAAGGGTATCGGGTATTAGAGTTTGAGGGAGTCGCCGGAAGTTGAACCCGGCACCTAGTCGGTGTGAAACTTGAGCGCTAACCTCTAGGCCACTGAAGCGCTATGAGTGGCTATATAGAGTGCCACCAAGTGATTCCTACACACTCCCCTGCCAGTGACGGAGTGCCGCTACACCATAATTGGTCCTTATTTTCATGTAGATCAACTATACCGAGTCAAATGTTACAATAAAATGACTTGAAATAGCATCAAATATTAAGTATATTTTTATCTACTGTAATCTGATGAAAAATAAGGATCCACTTTAAATAGATACTGATATACGCTGAGTTTATAATATTTCAAACATTCTAAACTTGTGTTGTGTCGGGTTTCAGTCATATTTACCTATTCTACCTATTTTTAACAGATTGTTAGATTAGCCTTGAGGTATATATGGTCTAGTCTATTATATCTTAGTAGTATGCAATTTTGAAGAGAAATAACGGTTGAACACGACAGGAAGTTCTATCAAACATTAAGTAAGTCATCATAAGTCACTGAGGCTATTATGAAATGATTCCAGCTTACTCCTAGGGCTCCGAAACAATAAAATATTTAAAACATCCTTTTGCAACGTCGTTTTGGGAATTCTCCCGATAAATTCACGTATATTTCATCAGCAAGCGTCTCATTATGATCCAGAAGCATCGTACTGGGGGAACATAAAATATTCAGTGGAATACAAACTCCATTGCTGGAACAAAGTAAAAACGTGAACGTTGTCGACAAGATCCGTGTCATGGATAGTAAAACAATCCTCGTGTTCGATGAGACAAAATGGAGGATATTTCGTATTCTCCTCCGAGAGAAACTATGATAAGGGGTGTCATTGCTACTTGATACTTTTATTTTACGTTAAGCTTCCGCATTGTATTATTTTCCGATGAGTTATTTGTTTGTTGAGGTTTTATGGCGGAATTCCAGATATTCCGTTTGTTCTGCCGTCTTGACAGTTCATATTTGGCATTCGTACAGTGGAGACGTGGAAAATTTATTATGGAAAAATATTCGGTGAAGCAACGTGTTTAATCGTTGAAATATTATACCGAACTCAATCATCGACTGGTGTGACGATTACGAGACATGTTTTGAAGGAACAACGTATCAACAAGATGCTCCATTATCATCTAGTGAATAATATTAAAGAAAGAAGCACTGTAGCGGATAGCCCATGGTCCACAACGTACTGCAAGATCGGATGACAATATAACTGCTCTTCAAAAAAATCCATGAACCTGAATTCGACGCAGTGCCTAGGAGCTTGGCCCTCAAAGAAAAACTTGCTTCTAACTAAGGTTCATTTGAGACAAAAGTTCTTTCTGTCTACCATATATGCCGCCGTATATATGCGCAAAAAGAAGTTTTAGCTCGCCCATAACAACCCCGATTTTAATGGAAAAATAATAATGAGTGACGCGACCCATTTACATTTGAAAGGATATGCGAATAACCCGAATATTGGATTCTGAGTAATAGAAATCCCTCAAATTTTTTCCAGTCATCTTTGCATTCATTAAAAGTGACATTCTAGAGTGAGTTTGCTCAGGAGTAATCAACGGAACTTAATTTTTTTTTGAGAAGGGAAATTGCGTAACTTCACTGTCAATGGAGAGCGATATCATGACATTATTGAAAACTTTTTAACGCCACAACTGCATACATTGAGTTTGATTAACATATGGTATCAACAGGACGGCGCTTTATAGATTATAATATAGATAATTACAGATTTCAATTGAGTTACTGCGGATATTTAAAAAATGGTTGCTTGATTTGACTACTCTGAGCAACTTTTCGTGACGATATTTGAAAAGTAAGTGTTATTCAAATGAACCTGAAACGCTTGAGCTACTCAAACAGAATATTCGTGATAAGATTAATAAACTAACTCGTGAAATGTGTCGGAATTAAATGAAAGATGTGCTCAAAAGGGCAAATATTTGATCTGATATTGCATTTTATACATAACTACCGACATAGTAGTATACTTTTCCGGCGGACATCCTTTAAGTGCTCCTGAATCCATTTGAGTTTCGTTACCTTCATTATTCTTTCAGTCCTGGTGGTCATTGGATGGGCTTCATAAACTTGTGATCAACACTTGATCAACTGCTGGTTGATTGAGCGAAATTCCATTTGTCAATGTAACATTTGAGTTGAATATGTCACCCGAGTTTCAGTCGAGTATTCTGTCAGCAATTCATACCTGGGAAACATAGGATTGAGGTCAAATTAGATATTAACATCCAGAAGCATCAACTCATAATTTTTGCATATGCCACATTCACTTGCACCTCCCAGGGGGGTCAGTAGGTACTCAGCCTGATTATTAAAAATTCATAAAAAATCAACCAAACGTGAGAATGCTATTATACTGCTGCAGAATTATCTACATAATGACAAAAAAATATTTCAGTAATTATCTCTGATTTGCACCCCCATGAGAGGCTGAAATAATGGCCAAATGATAATTCAAGTAGATACCAATATCTCCAGAACTAGACATAGAATCGACACGAAATTTGGTATTTATTCTTCTCTCTAAATACACAGAACAACTTTATGACTCACTGCGACTTGGACCCTTAAGGGGGCTAGCCGAGTTCCAGCCGAGTTTTCTGCGAGTAATTCACACCTGGGAAACTAGACATAGGCTTGAGGTCAAATTAAACAATAACAACCAGAAGCATCAACCCATAATTTTTTTCATATGCCACATTCACTTGCACCTCCCAGGGGGTCAGTAGGTACTCAGCCTAATTATTAAATATTTATGGAAAATCAACCACACATGAGAATGCTATCATACTCCTGCAGAATTACCTACATAATGACAAAGAAATATTTCAGTAATCATCTCTGATTTGCACCCCCATTTGGGGCTAAAATAATGGCCTAATGATAATTCAAATAGATACCAATATCTCGAGAA